>OY756214.1:28633200-28978200 GCA_963576875.1 Acrobasis repandana | reverse complement strand
TATCATGAGTTGTGCATCAGAAGAGGAGCGCGCGAAGTTGAGGGTTAGGATCGAGAGGGCGGGCAACCTCACTGCCGAGGAGGTGAAGAACCGGGACCCGCTCCTCATCCTCTGGGGCGTCAACATACGCTATAGCGATGATGACGTCATCGGAGCGATGAGGAAGCAGAATCCGGAGGTATTTCACGGCCTCGGCAGGGGGGAGGACCGCCTTCAAATAAAGTACAGTTTTTATTTCGGATCAAAACCGACTCGAATTGGCCGCCGTAGAAATTGTACGTACGGCTGTGCACCCACTCGAATTCGATTCATATTCGAATTTCGGGTGAGGTACGGGGAGGGAAGCACACGTTGCACGCCCCGCCTACTATCCCGTCTCGCCCGAAAGTGTTGCCGAAAATATAGAAATTAATGTATAATATCGACAGTGTTATTGATAATGTTTCTGCTATTGCTATAACAATCGATACTATTTATAGTTCTTCTTTGCTGGTCTGGGAGAAAAGAAAAAACCTAGAATGTACCAGCTGCTTCTTCTTCTTCTTTATAAAGACGTGATAGTGTATCTGTGTACTATTGATAGATTGATATTATAGATAATTAATGACCTTTATTTAAGTAGGTAATATTGGTTAGGGGGCGTCCATAAATTACGTGAGGTGTTTTTTTAAAATTTTCTGTAAAGGTGAGATGTCGTGAGATTTTATTCAAAATGTGGGTTTCTTACGTAAACGCGTTGGATTGTTATTGTAAAAAGAAAAAAAAATGCTTCGTGCTTTTATTTACGACTAGTTAAGACTAGTAATCAATATTACTGAGAGTTTAATTATAAGTGTAATAAAAATTTAACAATAGACAGGCGGGCTACACTGTACCGTAAATTCAGATTAAATTGAGCTATTTGGTATAAAACAAATATGGTGGTTTGACCAGTCAGTAGATGTATAACGTCAAAGTATGAATGAAATTATTTTCTTTCGAACGAATTAGTGAATGATCTTAATCGTATTACGATTACGCTTAAGAATGTACAATCTGGATTAAATGGACCAAAATAGTATATTTTTTTTTGTTTCAATCAGAAAAAAATTTACGTGATATTTGCCGAGCCCCCCCCCCCCCTCTCCAACGTAAGAATAGATGAGATTTGACTCGACCCCCTCCCCCCTTAAACATCTCACGTAATTTATAGACGCCCCTTTACGAACACCGGATGTTGTCACTAGAGATGGGCATATACCCGGGTATGTAAACCCACGCTTGGATATATACCCGATATGCACCGGGTAAATACCCGTATCTACCCGTTTGGGGGGTAGATTGAAATATTTATTAATAAACGGGCAAGTGCGAGTCGGACTCGTACATGAAGGGTTCCGTACCACCGTACAATGTTTTAAAACGCTGAAGAAACACGTTTCTTCTATGACGACCCCCTTTACTAGGAAGCGGCGTAAACTTAGCTGTAAGTAACGATTTGACGTCAACATTTGTGCAAAACAAAACAAAGTGACTATTATTAAGAGATATTATAAATATCCTTTGATAATAAAGATATTTTGAATTTAGATTTTATTTTTTGAATTTTGATTTTTTTTTTTAATTTTGAATTTTTTTTTGAATTTTTAACTTTATTTTATTTTTAGTATTTGTTGTTATAGCGGCCACCGTAATACATAATCCGTGAAAATTTCAAGTGTCTAGCTATTACGGTTCAAGAGATAGAGCCCTGTGACAGACGGACAGACAGACGGACAGACAGCGGAGTCACAGTAATAGGGTCCCGTTTGCACCCTTTGGGTACGGAACCCAAATAAATTAGTGCGAGTCCTCTAATTATCTGTAATTAATATATCTCAAATAGCCATAACTAAATTAGCCATATTAAATATACAGATATAATCTCATTTGATGTCTATTTGCATATTTTAAAATATAACTAGGTTAAAAATATATTTGCCAGTAAAAAATGTAAACTTAGACATGTCAATTCGTATGTTCCCATACAACGGGTAGATTGGGGTAAATACCCGACATACTAATTTGTGGGAAATGTTATAAAAAGTTGATGGAGGATGGAAGAACTCGTCAATACAAATAACTTTTGTTCTGAGACCAACCCCGAAATCAAATGAAATGAAATGAAATGTAGTTTATTCTCTCTATGTTTTGCATGAGGGGTGTCCATATGATGACATCGCGTTTAATGTCTGATTGCTTAGTTTAACATATAATTAGGTCTATAATTATTTTCCAGCAAAAAATGTAAACTGAGACGTGTCAATTCGTATGTTTCCATACAACGGTTGGGGTAAATAAATAATAAGTATAATAATAGTGCCAGCAACTGACGGCGGTTAAATGCAGGCAGGACACATAGTGAATGCGGCCTCTCTAATCAAAGTCTGGCGGTGCACTAACGAAATCGGTGGCCTCGAAATTCACGAATTTAATTCGGATTCGGCTGCAGTGCACAGACGCTACTCAAGAATTTTCCGTCCGAATTTTTCTCGTTTTGGATTTGATTTGAATATGGTTCGGATTCGGAGCAATGCACAAGCGTCCTAAAGGTGTGGAAAATGAAACAAAGCGGCATGGCCAAACATCGAACAGAAGTGTACCGCTGAAGGTATTGTGGGTAGGGGGCAGTGGGGTGTTTTTCCTTTTAAATTTTTAAAGGTAATTTTTAAAAATTTATTTTAGTAATAAATTAAATAAAAATTTTTTAATGTAAATAATTAGTAAACAAAGGAAAATCACCCCACTGTAGTTAGGTAGTTAGGCAGCCTTTTTTCTGTGCTTTATTTAATTGTGGGAAAATGTAGGTAGAAGGCAAAAAGTGTTTTTGTGGTGCGCGTCCCTTTCCATTGCGGGGCGTTAGGATGTACTGGGAGTGGCCTTAGGCCATATCTCCGGGCTCCGTCTGTCCCGCGATGGTTGGGGACGCGTAAAAATGGGCTTGTCTAACTTACGCGTGAAAATTTTAGGTAGGCGTATCGCGTCCCCGCCCGCGGGCGGCGTGGCCATGGGCCTGGCGGGACCGATGAACCCGTCAGACCGGACTCTGGCCGCTCCGTTGCGGGCGGGGACGTGATTAACGCTTCGTGAAAAACACACGTTTTTTTTCTGTCATCGACTAACGTTTGGTTTATTGACTGAGCGTTGGTCGCTGGGAGGGAAGCGTGTGTTCGTCCCCATTTTCCGAAATTTTCACGCACCTTTGACGAATTTTCCAAAAATCTTATACTTTAACAAAATTTAACGAAATTTTTGCGAATAATCGATTTTTTACATATTGTCTGTACGTCTGGTGCGCGATCTGTCGCTGTAGATTCATTCCGGCGACGGTCCTGCATACGTGTGCTGCTTCTCCTCCAAAAGACGACAAGAATAGTACCTGTGAACACAAAAACATACATTTATTAGTCAAAATTTTAGATTTTTACACAAACTTTCACTAAAATTTCAAATTTTCCCAAAAGTATCGATCGGCTTTTACGTTTTCCTGATAGAACTCGTTGAGCCGCATCTTTTACTCCTTTATTACGTTTCGATAGAATCAATACTTTTTGCAGTAGTTCAATTTTTCACAAATTTGGTCAACAAAATCACCTTTTTGGTGGAAAATTCCAAATTTTCAGACGTGGCGGCCCGCCCGGCCTTGGCGAAACCGACCGAGCGTGGGGCCCTGCTGTCCCTTGTCGTAACATCGAAGGATGAGTTCGACACGGGAGAGCAGGTGCTCGACAGAGTTCGGGAAGCGGTCGACGCCAAGGACGGGTGGATACGCGTCGAGCGGGTGCGTAAGGCAAGGCACCAGAAGGTCGTGATGAGTTGCGCGACGGAGGCCGAGAGGGCAAAGTTGCGGCAGCGACTAGAGGGGGCAGGCAAAAACCTCGCCGTCGAGGAAGTGAAGAACAGGGACCCACTTCTCATCCTCTGGGGCATCAGTCACCGGAGCGGTGAGGAGGCAGAACCCGGAAGTTTTTCACGGCCTCGACGGAGAGGAAAACCGCCTCTTCATTAAGTACAAGAAAAAAGCGCGGAACCCACAAGTTAACCACGTTGTGATCAGCACATCGCCGGCCATCTGGAGGAGGGCAGTTAATGCCGGTACCCTCCGTGTGGACCTTCAGCACGTTAGGGTGGCTGACCAGTCCCCCCTCGTGCAGTGCTCTCGCTGCTTGGCTTACGGCCACAGCAAGAGGTACTGCAACGAGGAGGTGGACTCGTGCAGCCACTGCGGAGGTCCACACCTAAAGTCGGCGTGTGCTGACTACAAGGCTGGCACAACGGCTTCCTGCCGTAATTGTAAGAAGGCAGGAGTTGAGAGGGCAGATCACAGTGCATTCGGTGGGGACTGTGCACTGAGACGAAAATGGGACGCGATTGCGAGGTCGGCAACCTCGTATTCCTGACCTCGCAATCAGCGCAGACCCACAGGTGCGTGACTTGGTCGTGGATGCCCTGCATCCTTAGCTCATTCAATACCACTTTTATTTAAAAGCTAGATTGAGATGACTAGTATAGGTAGAAACAGAGCAGGGCATCATGACTCAGCCACATACCGAGTATGTGCGCAGTCCTCGGTGAAAGTATCGTAATTCCCGGGCGGTGAGGTATCTCCCTCCCTCAAAATTGAATTAAATATAAGCGTATTATTTACAATAATCACTTTATTTAGTAAACAATATTAACGAGTAGAAGA
Source organism: Acrobasis repandana (assembly GCA_963576875.1). NCBI lineage: Eukaryota > Metazoa > Arthropoda > Insecta > Lepidoptera > Pyralidae > Acrobasis > Acrobasis repandana. Next base: position 28,973,492 of record OY756214.1, on the reverse strand, counting down.
GGGGAGGAGTGGCCTTACTGTGTAATCCGCGGAAACAGACAAAACTTGTCCTAAAGAAAAATTGTTACTGATATTAATGTAAATGCTTATAACCATCGAAATTGTACATATAAATATAACAATACAAAAGTAAAAAACTGTATATATAAAAACTGTTTTAAAAATTCTAATGTATTTAAATAAAATGTAAATCAAATATAAAAAATTCTGTGATAAACCGTAAATAAATTTAGTTAAAGAACTTGCAAATATATATGCTAATAAATAAATGATTCCAAACACACCTCCTTGGGCCAATTGAGAGGCGGCAGACTCCCACGCAGTCTACCGCTTGTGGGCCCATGGGAGCCAGATAAACTGACTCCCAGCGGCGGAGAAGATGATAGGCTCCGCCGCAAGCACGGTGCGGCACCGCTCGGCAGCGGAGGACAGGGAGAGCGGCAACGTAGCACCGAAACTCCCTCTCCTCCGCGACCGATCACCAACCACAGCCACGGCGGTGTGGTCCCGCCTGAAGCGCCGGGAGAGAAATAAAACATTCCCCTCCCGGCGGCTGCACCACGGGTGGGGGGAGAACTTCCCACTCCCCCGCCGCCCCATTGGGCGCATCCCTGCAGGCTCAAGACCGAAGCCGAGCCCGCGGGAGCGCCCCTCCCCGGGTGGGGGGAGAACTTCCCACTCCCCCGCCGCCCCAATGTGGGCGCTCGCTGCTGGTGGAGCAAACAGCAGGAGCGCCCCCTCGCGGGTTCCTCTTAGCTTCCCCGTTGCTTGCGACTACCACGGGTACTGAGCCCCCCCGGTACGACAAACCGGGAACCTTCTCGGGGGGGAACCTTTTTTTGACGTTAAAGACAACATAAAAGTAATACTAGTCGATGTGGAGGACAGGGTGTGTGACCTAGCAGAATACTGCGAGAATCAAAATATAACCCCTGGGTACAACCCCTGCGTCCGCACCCAGACCTCCCCAGAGGCCCAACCCAGCCCACATCAGATCGAGTCTGCTCTATCCAAACAGCTGGAGGAGCAGGCTCGATTGATTAGGGAAAATTCGGAGAAGCTTGAGGACATAAAGGCGCTGATCACGCAGCAGCCTGGCCCCTTGTCTTACGCAGATGCAGCAGCCCGCCCTGCCTTGGCGAGACCGACCGAGCGTGGGGCCCTGCTGTCCCTTGTCGTAACATCGAAGGATGAGTGCGACACGGGAGAGCAGGTGCTCGACAAAGTTCGGGAAGCGGTCGACGCCAAGGACAGGTGGATACGCGTCGAGCGGGTGCGTAAGGCAAGGCACCAGAAGGTCGTGATGAGTTGCGCGACGGAGGCCGAGAGGGCAAAGTTGCGGCAGCGGCTAGAGGGGGCAGGTAAAAACCTCGCCGTCGAGGAAGTGAAGAACAGGGACCCACTCCTCATCCTCTGGGGCGTCAGCACCAGACTCACTGATGATGACGTCACCGGAGCGGTGAGGAGGCAGAACCCGGAAGTTTTTCACGGCCTCGACGGAGAGGAAAACCGCCTCCTCATAAAGTACAAGAAAAAAGCGCGGAACCCACAAGTTAACCACGTTGTGATCAGCACATCGCCGGCCATCTGGAGGGGGGCAGTTAATGCCGGTACCCTCCGTGTGGACCTTCAGCACGTTAGGGTGGCCGACCAGTCCCCCCTCGTGCAGTGCTCTCGCTGCTTGGCTTACGGCCACAGCAGGAGGTTCGGTAGCGAGGAGGTGGACTCGTGTAGCCATTGCGGATTAATATAACTACATAGATATAGTGTATGCAAAAAGTGTATAAAAATGTAAAAGTTATAAAATTGAATTAAAATTACTAGTCAAAAGCGAACTAACACTGTTAGTTGATATCTAAAAAGTGTTATGCAAAAATTGTAAATATAAATTAGGAAAATAAAAATGCTTAATGCCATGTAAACTATTTAAAAAAATGTAAATATTAAGTTATTAATTTAGAAAATATTTAATACTATACAAACATATTAGCATAACAAAATTCCAAAATGTATACCTATATGTAGGAAATAAAAGGGTTTTATTATTTAGTATTGTAATAGCAATACGTATGTCTACGTTAAAGAAAAGGAAATGTATAAAATAGGAAGGCTTAAAAAAAAAATTGTACAGGAAACAAAATTTAGTGCCCTAGTTCATCCACATCGCTATAAAGAGATAGAAAACAAAGCAATAGTTAGAGCATTTTATATAAAACAGAGATAATTATAATTTAGATTGTAAAATATCATACTACATTGTAAATATTATGAAAAGTGAACATAGTCTCCGATTATGTTGGAGGTTGAAGAAAGCAGACTTACCAAAAGCCGCTATTAAAAAAAAAAAAACCTAACCTAACCCACCTTTATAAGGGCGACTCCATCCTGTACTTGCCTAACGAGATCATCGGCAGTGCCATCTGTTTCGCAGCCGCCCGATATTCGAGCAGCGCGGTTAGCGTCAGCCTGCATCTCGACCTCATCAACGCTCGGGTCTAGAGGTTTCTTCATAAACTCGGCACGCCTATCTACTGCAAGTTCAGCCTTCGCTTTATTAATCGACCAGCGACCTTGCCGGTTTCGGCTTTCTGGTCCATAACTCTTGGGCGGCGGCATTGAGCTCCCGCTTGATGTGGAGTCGTATCCGGACCCTTCCCTTGATTTAGGGCATCGCTTGCGACGCCGCTTCGTTGTGGCCCCATCTTGGGACCCCGCAGTGTCGAAACTCATGACTGAAGTCTCAGACAATGAGCCTTCGTCCCTAGCACAATACGGACTAGAAGCCCGATGACGGTTCTTGCCCCCCCCAGATACGGTGGGGCTGCCTGCGCCAGAGAGCGCAGGGAGGGATTCTCCAGCATCGCTGGTTTCTTAGACTCGTCATTTCATAATTTTCCTTTATTACAGGGTAAGGTCCCTGGTAGTTTCCCCCACCTCCCCGGCGCTTGGGATGGGAAGCCCTCACGCCATTCATCCCATCGGCACGCCAGACCTTGGGATTAGGGTGATTTGTTCTGGGGTTTTCTTCCCCGCGGCACCAACCGTAAACGGCACGGCACCCTCGGCCCCAAATGAGGTAACGAGTTAAAACACCTCATCTCCTCCCTGTCTGAAAGCAGACAGGAGAGAGAGGTCCCAAATCGAGCGAGAGCCCATTGCTGGACTCCGCTTTCCCTCCTAAGGCAGGACATTCGCCGACAGCTGACAAGACCCTTACAGGGAGTTATCAGCTGCCGCCCAGGGTGCACCAGCCCAATCCCTTGTCAGCCCACCGCTCTCACCGGATCAAAGATCAAATGAGAGAAGCAAAGCCTTCAAGAAACCGAACCAACGTGGAGGAGGTCGGACGTTGGACGTGAGTTCCAAGTCATCATAATATTGCATTGTCACGCGATATACATATGCGCGCAGCTCAATCAATTGATGATATCCGCTTCAAAATTGAGTTGTGAGATTCCACCCGAACAAAAATTACACAGTTACATACATACATTGCAAGTTAAATAAAAGCTTGTAAAAAAAACTAAAACGCTATTTTAAATTGTGCTAGTAGTTTAAACATGATTATGATTATTTAGTTAGAAGCTACATGGTTGCGACATTGACGTTACGATGACACCACGCTTATTACGCGTGAACTACCTGTATCATTATTTTGGCTTACATAACCCGAACTCCGCCACCGGCCTCATTGTGTGGATCTGAAGGGCGCTCTGGGCGAGACGTCTATTTATTGAAAACTTTCCTTTGAACTGATTACCTATACAGTAATGTGGGAATGGTATGAATCAGAATATCTGATAGATTTTAATGAACGAGTTTTGCTGTGTATCGGAACGCTGAGAGTGAGAGGATGGATGTCAGAGCGAGAAAGAGGACGAATGGCGGAATCAGTTGATTTTTACGTACGATGCTAAAGGTTACTAAAAAGTATTTTAGTAAAGATTTATAAAATAAACGCTGTTAGAAGTAACTCCTGCCGTTTCGCTGATCCCCAATCCCACATTTTTGGGGGCTCGTCCGGGATTGGATCAAAAAGTGAAGACGCGGACAACAATCGAAACGAACATTTGTTGCGACAGCACTAGGGGGCGCGGCGATCGATAATTCAGTTTGCGAGGTTGGCAACTCTGCGCTTGCGATGGTTGGCCCGGATGCAACACGGCGGACAACAGATGTCATGGCAAGTTTTTGGCGGGAAGTCAAGGGGTTCGGTTGGGGTTTGCTTTAAATTATTTTGCAAATTGATTTTAGTGGACTTTATAATATGAAATTGGTGTTGTTTGGTGTTATAAATGCTCATGCTCATGAACAATGTGTAAAATAGTTGAAGTGGACAGTCATAGTACGACTGTAGTGATATTTGTTTTTCGGACTGTGTGGGCGTCTTCGGGCGTCGTCCGCCACTCAGTCGTCTATGAAAACCAGTGGACTCGTACAGATTTGTCGCTAAGCTCCCTTGAAGCAGTCAAAGGCCTACACCACTCTTTGATTGTATGTTGTTAGGATTAGGTTAGGTTAGGATTAGGAATAAAGAACAAAATTAAAGATAGGCTATAAAGGACTTGTATCCAGAGCCGTAAAATTATTTAATAAAAAAAAAAGATGTCATGGCGGCGACGTTGACGTTTTGGATGTAAACAAACCCGGAATTTTTGCAAAACCAATCAAGCTCTCGTCAGAGAGTATTATTTTCTTTGCAATCAAGTGTGTAAAATTATTGTGCGGAAACGTAACGGATGCGTTAATAGACTCAGGTAGTGACGTTAACTTAATGAGATTGGACTTCTACGAGAAGATAGGGTCCCCCGTGTGTAACAGTGAATGTAAAATAACTCTTACCGGACTAGGACTCTCGAAAGTTACACCGATTGGACAACTTAAGAGCGCGCATTCAAATTTAAGCAAGTCAAAACTATGAGCGGGAGTTGATTTCAACTCACACAGACGCAAAACGTTGCGTATCATGCGTGTGTGTGTGTTAGCGGTAGACCGAGCGTAGACTAGTAGGACAAATAATTTTGATACTTACTCTGATTTCATAACAATTTTAATATTAGTGTTTTAGAATCAAAATATAATAAACTTTTCTTATGAAACTTTACTGTCAACTTATAACGGCATTTCAAAATGTATATGACAGAAAAGCTTGGCGCAACGTTCAAGTATTAGAATTATAATCAATCATATAATTTTATTTTATTTACTTGTTCTACACAGGTAAATCTCGCGACAAGTTTTTATGTCACATACATTGTGTAATGACGTTATAATATGATAATAAAAGTTTTATAGGAAAAAAACATTTCTGAATCATTGAGTTATAATCCGGTACTTGACACAGTAACATTATTTTTTATTCTATTTTGACATTGAAAATAAAAAATATTGTTAATAGAGCTAATAGTAATAGGTAGTAAAGTAATTTTCACGAAGTAAGTTTAAGACACCTCATTTAAAAAAAAACTTTGCAAATTATATGCATTACCCGTCAGTGTGGTAAAATTACCGTACAGATTTTATTATATTTAATATCTAATTGCATAATTTATCATATAATAAGGTCTACAAATATTTTCCAGTAAAAAATGTGAACAAATACCTGTCAATTTGTTTGTTCCGATTGACGGGCGTAAATACTCGGCATGCTATCTTAGGGGAAATGTTATAACAAGTTGATGGGGTATCGAAGAACTTGTCAATACGAATATCTACTGTTCCGGGGCGAACTCCCAAATCAGTACCTAGATTAGGCTCTTGGTTGAGCAGTCAAAGAAGACTACTCAAAAGAATTGAAAAAAAAAGTACAAAGCATTCGCATTTGTCTGCGATTATCTGTCTACGCGGATAGAAACCATTTAAGCCCAGAACGAAAAGATGATACGAGGGCTGTTTGATAAGAACCCGTTTTCTAAATATATTAATATCACTGGCCGCAAATAAGTATACCACCTTTTTAAGCCATTTTTCAGAGGCGGGAAAATAAAAAAAAATGGCATTCTTTTGTTTTTTTTCTCATTTGACAACGATTCAGTGAAGGCGTGAACTTAAAATTGTTAAAATGGAGAAAGAACAGTATCGGTCTGTATTTAAATTCTTATTTTTGGAAGGAAAAACATGTGATGAAATAAAAATAAGAATGCAAGCGGTTTACCATGAATGTGCTCCTTCTATGACAACCGTCAGATATTGGTATAACGAGTTTAAGCGGGGGAGAACAACCGTCTTTGATGAGGATCGCCTAGGCCGGCCAGTTGAGGTGACTACAGACGATATGGTTAAGAAAAGTGAAAATATCGTTTTAGCCGACCGCCGAATTAAACTTCGAGAAATCGTTGATGCTGTAAATGTTTCAATCGAGAGGGTTCAAACGTAACCCGAAGGAGTTTCTGCGTCGTTTCGTGACCGTGGACGAAACGTGGGTCCACCACTACACCCCGGAAATGAAAGAGCAGTCGAAGCAGTGGATTTTACCGGGTGAACCTGCTCCAAAAAAAGCAAAAACCGTCCCATCGGCTGGAAAGGTCATGGCGACCGTTTTTTGGGATTCGCAGGGCATATTGACTATTTAGAAAAGGGACGCCACAGAGGCCTATTTTAATGACTTTCCAAAATCATACTTTTTGGATGGTTTATTGAAGCTTGAGTATAGGCGGAACAAATGTATAAAGTTAAAAGGTGACCACGTAGAAAAATAAATGCATATATACAAAAAAAAATGATTTTTTTCCATAAACGGGTATCTCTCAAACAGCCCTCGTATATGATCATATTTGCGAAGGCAGAAAATGAAACGTATAGAATTATTCACGAGACGGTCAAGCTTCCCAGTGGGATTTGAACCCACGACCTCTGGATTACAAGGCGAAGGCCTTGACCACTGGACCACGAAGCCAGTCAATTCTCTATAAGTATAGATAACCTTTCTACAAATTCTACAAACTAAACGATCAACTCCGCACACGTCGCGCTATACGTTCCTGGAACCTTTTGTACAGATGGTCAATGACCCCGACCAGGCGCGGCTAGCGAGTGATACATCCACCCGTTGGGAAGGCCCGGCGCGTACTAAATCGTCACTAGGCGCGCGCTTGCTTTTATAGGTAATTTTTCATAGTTCGTAATAAATAATAAACATGGGATATTAATAAAATGAAAAATTAGGTTTAGTTGCAAACACTTTTTTTATAATAATAAAAATAATTTTAACGAAGAAATTCTGTTCTTAAGAGTAGAAAAACTGCATTTAAAAACGTGAATTGTGACCTTTTTAACGAATTTTTATAGCGTATAAATAAAAGCATTTCTTTTAATTTTCCTTTGAGGTACACTAAAAGACAATATATTATGTTCTCCAAAAATATTAAATGAAATAAATTAACATGATTTAATTGTTATTTTATCTTCCAAAGTAAGCTCTAACAGTCATTTTTGCAATTTGGTGTTCAGTTAAATCGTCAAATTAACAAAAATTTACTTAAAATATTTTATTTTACGCTGGAGTTCACTAGAAAAAGAGTTTATCTTACCATATTCTTCTTTTGCTTTATTGAATTTGGTGAAATTGATCTAAAAATAGGTGGTCAAAAACACAAAAAAATTGAATTTTCGTCTAAGATTGACTGCACGTTCTTAAGACAAGCATTGAAATCGATGGATATACGTACCGTGATTTATTATTTTACATTATTCCTAAAGACACAATTCCCTTTAAAGCGTTAATTGGGCACGAGTTTTTGCAAAATGTCATTAAGGTTATGAAAGGTGGATCGGTGTGGATGAAGCCTAACGATTGGTTGCGTGATGTGGATTGTTGTGCATGTTCTGTTGATTTTGTAGGTCATGTGATTGATCAGAACGTGAGGGAAGAAGTGGTCAAGTTGGTAGATGCATACCGGCCACATCAAACTAAGGAACCTCCCATCGAGTTGAAGATCACGCTGAAGGATGACATACCTGTGGCCCAGCGTCCTCGACGCATTGCACCCAAGGAACAGGCGGAGGTAGATAAGCAGATTAAGGAATGGTTGGACCAGGGAATCATTAGGGTAAGTTTTTCCGAATATGCAAGCCCACTTGTCCTAGTAAGAAAAAAAGATGGTAATTTAAGAATATGTGTTGATTATAGATTAATTAACAAGAAGATGGTAATAGATGAATACCCTCTACCAATCATCGACGAACACATTGACAAGCTGTCAGCTGCAAGGATCTTTAGTGCCCTTGATTTTAAAAATGGTTTTTTCCATTTGAAAGTCTGCGAGGACTCAATTAAATATACTTCTTTTGTTACGATGACTGCTCAATATGAATTTTTGCGAGCACCTTTTGGTTTGTCCATCTGTTCAAAGGTTTTCACTCGTTTTATCTCGATAATATTCAGAGACTTGATTACGAGGGGTGTTGTCATAATTTTTATAGATGATTTGTTAATTCCAGCTATAACAGAGGCTCAAGCTGTCGAGAGGTTGCGAGAAGTATTACAAGTTGCTATGGAGTATGGATTGCAAATAAATTGGTCGAAGTCTCAGCTTCTGGTAAGGAAAGTAGAGTGTCTTGGTCATGTTATTGAAGGTGGAGCAGTTTCGCCATCGACAGGGAAGACCGATGCGGTTCTAAAATTCCCTGAGCCAAGAAATGAGAAGCAACTGCTCAGTTTCCTGGGACTTTGTTTTTATTTTAGAAAATACATTCAAAATTACACACAGATAGCAAAACCTCTCACAGACATGTTGAGAAAAGATAAGAAATTTGAATTTCATTAAGAACACCGATTTGTATTTAACATATTGAAGGAGAAGGTGGCAAGTAAACCTGTGTTAAAGATTTATGATGCAAAAGCGCATACTGAGTTGCATACTGATGCATCTTGTGTGGCATATGCGGCTATTTTACTACAGAAAGATGACAAAGGTGATCTTCATCCTGTATATTACATGAGCAAGCGAACAACTGATGCTGAAAGTAGATATACAAGCTATGAGTTGGAAGCACTGGCTACGTGTGTATTTTTCCAAAGAGGAAAACACATACGGTGCGTTTTCAGCAGTGGAAGTGTTAAAATAGTCACAGACTGCAAAGCATTCCAGATGACGCTGAATAAAAAGGATCTGGCGATGTCTCCCAGAGTAGCTCGATGGATTATATTCCTGCAAGATTATGATTTTACTGTCGAGCATCGTGAAGGTTTGAAAATGAAACATGCAGACGCTCTGAGTCGAAACCCGTACGTTGCAGCTGTATTTTCAGACCTGAATAGTTCTTTGAGACGAGCCCAAGAGACTAACAGTGGACTAAAGGCAATCATAGATATCTTGAAAGAAAAAAAACCATACAATGATTTAATATTTGCATGATGGATTGTTATGAAAAGGACAAGAACGATGTTTAGTTATACTGCAGAAGATGGAGATAGAAATAATTAAAAGAGCGCATGATAATGGTCATTTTTCGAAGAAAAAAACCATGGAATTAATCAGTAAAGACTATTTCATAACTAAATTGGATAAGAAAGTTGAAGAATACATTTCTACATGCATTCCATGTCTACTCGCTTCCCGCAAAGAAGGCAAACAGGAAGGATTTTTGAATCCCATAGAAAAGGGTGATACGCCACTACACACGCTGCACGTGGATCACATTGGACCCCTCACCGAAAGCGCAAGCAGTATAACTATATATTTACAATTGTTGATGGATTTACAAAGTTTGTGTGGTTATTTCCTACAAAGAGTACATCTACTCAAGAAGTGTTGAACAAGCTGGAGATACATCAACAGGTGTTTGGTAATCCTGTGAGATTAATTTCTGACAGAGGTACAGCCTTTACAAGTAATGATTTTGTTGAATATTGTAAGCAAGAGGGTGAACACATTAAAATAACCACAGGAGTTCCAAGAGTCAACAGGCAAGTAGAACGGGTCCATAGAACAATAATTTCAGTTCTGACTAAACTGTCAGTAGAGCGACCCATTTTATGGTACAAATTGGTTAGTAGAGTCCAAAGGGCACTTAACAGCACTCACCATAGAAGCATTAATAATACGCCTTTCCAGTTACTTCTTGGAACCAAGATGAGGAGGAAAGAGGATGTTGAAATGATAGATTTACTGATGCAGGAAGAAAGAGATAGTTTCATGGAGGATACAGAAGAACTCAGAAAAGAAGCAAAAAAAACAAATATTAAAAATTGAAGAAGAAAATAAAAGAAACTACAATAAAAAGAGAAAGGAAAGTCGATTGTATAAAGAAAGTTCACTTGTTGCTGTGAAGAGAACTCAATTTGGGCCAGGCCTCAAACTCAAACCAAAGTTCTTGGGACCTTACAAGGCGGTGAAGGTCAAGAGGAATGACAGGTACAATGTTGAGAAAGCTGACTCTCAAGCGGAAGGTCCTCACAGAACTGCAACCTCAGCAGATCATATGAAACCATGGCCTGACTATACGAGCGACACAGAGTAAATAGTAAGTGTTTAATAAGTATAAAGGTATGAAAGGATGAGTGAGTGGATAACCGTAATGTACTTATTTTTATTTTTAGTGTGTTTAACATGTAACTTTCGATTATTGTGAACAACATAGTAAGAATGCGAACCACTGTATTATGTTTTGAATGTTTTCAATATGTATGCATTCTCAAGCTTTTGTCATAGAATTAAACTACCTAAACTTATGTGCTTGTAGCATTTAAGTTTTATTTTCATGTGAATAGTTATAAGATTGAAACTAACTGTTCGTAGCATTTAAGTTTTGTTTTCATGTGTATAGTCTGAGGACAGACTAAGAGCAGGACGGCCGAATGTGGGAATGGTATGAATCGGAATATCTGATAGATTTTAATGAACGAGTTTTGCTGTGTATCGGAACGCTGAGAGTGAGAGGATGGATGTCAGAGCGAGAAAGAGGACGAATGGCGGAATCAGTTGATTTTTACGTACGATGCTAAAGGTTACTAAAAAGTATTTTAGTAAAGATTTATAAAATAAACGCTGTTAGAAGTAACTCCTGCCGTTTCGCTGATCCCCAATCCCACAGTAATATTATAACGCTTTTATACTATTCACGTAGGACAAAATTGGGACAACGAATATGATTTATAAGTATCAATTTGATTGATTATTTTAAGTTCGGATTTATGCTGGTTGTGAATGTAAGGACGACACGTACTCTATAAAAAGATCGTGCGTCGACATTAACGACTTTCCCTAAGGGATCAAGAAACTAAGTTTTTCGTGTAAATAGCCAACAGTAGGCAGGTTATATAAGATGCATTTAAGGTTAAGGCCGTGGGCTCTGTCTGTCCTGTTAGAGCGTTTACACATAACGCCGCCGTGACTGCGGTTTTCGCCGCTGCGGTTCCGCACGCCTGAATTTGGTTAGTACCCTTAATTTTGTTCTGCCCCTTACACACTAATGTGCGAACGCTCTTAGGGATAAAAACGGGATAGTATATCTATTTTCTGGTCACCAATGTAAGTGTGAGCCACGTCCAGGCTTGCCCTGGACCCGAGCTCCCCATGCACTCACCGCCGGTGTTGTTGTCCACAGCGGCACCAGCAGCGTCTACGACGACGATGGCAGCGATGACACGCGCTCCACACGCACGCTGCCGGACAAGAAGTCAGTACATTTTATACTTTCCTAACATGTTATCACTACCGCAGGATGCTTACGAGTATGTTGTGTGGTGTAGCCGGGTATACATATAATAATGACGCCGTGCATCGGAAGCCTTAGCTTAGAGCTGCCGATGTACGGCAGAATAATGCGCAGACAGGATACAAAGACAAAATTCCATCGTTAATTATTATAACCAGAGTATAGAAGAAGAGATCTCACACACCAGTTGGTGAAGGCAAGCAAATCTGACCAAAATGAACATGCACTTAATACTGTACTAACTAATGCAAAAAATTGTCCTTAGTGCCATATGGCACTATGTTTATACATATAATCGTCTAACAAAATATACTGAAACTATTTTAATGGTGAATAGGGATGATGACTGGGTCAGAAAAGTATTATTCTAATTAGTCAGTTAATTAGATTATCCAAAAATAATGTACCCATATTTTTCAGTTTATCAAAAAAGTAAAAATTTACAAAGATACAGGGTGTCAAAGTTCCAGGGTGGGGGCTTGTGACGTCACCGATGTGTAAAAATCGTACGAAAGCGTGACGTCATGCGAAATTTAAATGCGCTGTATCTTCGTTATGTATTGTTTCTCAGAGAAAAAAAAAATACGTGTACAATATTTTTTAATAATCTAACCGACGGGCCAAAAATATTTTTTAAGTCTTCATGCGTATTCAGTCCATGAAACTGAACAACTTTCCCCAAGAAACATATAGGTAAGGAAATATGAAAAAAAATTGCTTTTTATAAATAAATAAATATATGTTTAAATCAATATATACGGACAAATCACACAGTTTGAGCTAGCCTCATAGTAAGTTCGAGGCCTGTGTTATGGGATACTAACTCAATGATAAATACATATATTAGGTCCTTACATATGAAATTGCCGTTCAGTATCAAAAAAGTGAAACAAGTTTTTTTTAATGAAATTATTATTTAATCAATCAAAGTATGCGCCGTTGTTATCGATACACTTCCGCCATTTTATAGGCAGATCATTGATACCTTTGGAAAAAAATCCTGGGAGCGAGAGTCTATGAATTGTTTGAAGGCGGTTTTGACTGCCTCATCAGATTTGAAATTTTTTCCTTGTAAAAAGTTATCCAAATTTTGAAAAAAGTGGTAATCGGTTGGGGCAAGATCTGGAGAGTATGGTGGGTGACGAAGAGGTTCCAGTCGCAGCTCCTCTAACTTGGCGATCGTTTGATGTGCAGTGTGTGGTCTAGCGTTATCCTAAAGGAGCAGTGGGCTAGAGCAATTCATCAGTCTCGGTTGGTTAATGGCGAGCTTTTCCATCATTGTTTGCAATTGTTGGCAATACAAGTCTGCAGTAATCGTCTGGCCTGATCTCAAGAAGCTGTAGTGGATAACACCAGCACTGGTCCACCAAACACTAACCAGAATCTTCTTTTTTCATGTGATGATCGCTTCCGATTGTCGTACAGGATCCATTTCTCATCACAAGTCACGATACGGTTCAAAATCCCCTCATTATTGTGGCGATTAACAAAGAAACGCAGCAAGCAACGCGTGTTTGTTGGTTTGCTTCAGTCAATTCGTGCGGTACCCACTTTTCGAGTTTTTTAATATTTCCGATTTGGCGCAAGTGGATAAGTATCGTTTTGTCACTTACGCCGAAGGCTGCTGCTAATTCAGAAGTTGTTTGAGATGGATCCGCTTCCACTATCGCCTTCAATTCTTCGTTATTCACTTGAGTATCAGGTCGTCCACGAGGCTCATTGTGTAAATCGAAATTTCCAGAACGGAAACGTTGAAACCAAAAACGCACCGTTCGTTCGTTAGCGGTGCCTGGTCCATACACGTCGTTAATTCTTCGAGTCGTTTCTGCAGCACTGGTGCCACGGTGGAACTCGTATTCGTAAATACCGCGAATTTTCAATTTGTCCATAGTTGTTGTTATAGCAATGTTGAAACTCAAACAACTAATATATAATAAATAAACATCCAAGATCCAGGTCAATCTGAAAAATATCATTTTCCATCTTGACCTGCCGGGGATCGAACCCGGGACCTCCGGCCTGGCATGATGACCTTAGGCCACAGAGGTCGTAAAAGTCAAGTTTATACAAAGCCATAGTATTTTTCAGTGTCATGAACTGATCACCCTTAAAATAGTTTCAGTATATTTTGTTAGACCCTGTATACTGTACGAGTATAGTGCTTGTCATGTTAGTCAAGTCTGCGCGTACTTTCACAAACATACTCGTACGAGTACAGGACTGCGTCTCCGCGCTTCTCCCATTTCCGCACGCTTGTTTTCGTCCTGTCAGCGTTGTACTCGCATTCTTGCAAACACGTGAGTGCATACAAGTATGTTATCTATTCCAACAACATAGATTCAATCCAATCCCGTTCGAGTGCTTACAAGATCTGTAAGCTGAATGACAAAAAATACTCAAAAGAACTCGTGACTCACAAGACTACGTTTCTAAATGAAGTATTACTCTTGTAATGCTTTCAAGACGTCTGCCCATCTTGTCCTCGGACTACCTTTCTTCCTACGTCCGTCCGTGGCTATGTGCCCATCATTCTGGGTGCACGCGGCCGATGTGACCGCCCAATTTCGTTTTAGTTTAGCTGATTTCTTGCCTACATCCGTTACATTTGTGATAGAGCGCAGCGTAGTGTTTGTCTCTCACTTAACTTTTCACCTAAAATTCTACGCTCTATCGCTCTTTGGCAAACGTTCAATGTGGACCGTTGATGGTTTGTGATTGACCAAGTCTGTGCACTGCGGTTACGTATGATCGGTATGATGCAGGGTACTAAATAAAATTCGACAAATTTTTGTTATCTCATATAAGTTGACCAATCAGCAGATTGGAATTGTGAAGGAAAGTCTTTTCTTATTTTGATAATGATTCAAGGAAAAATAAGTTAGAATGGGTGTAGTTCGCCTTTAGATTGATTTCAGTTTATCTTGAGAATATAATATGTAGTTTTATGCTTTTAATATAATTTTATTTATTTATTTATTTAACTTTATTACAAACGTAATAGGCTAATAAAACATAATATGTAGAGAATACCCTACGTCTGAAGACGTCATGATTGCATCAAGCTGTTATTATTTTAGCAGCATTAGGTCGATACGGGCATAATCATATCCTATCGGCCGCTCGATTGGCCGACGAGCTGTATTGATTCTTAATCGATTAATATTTTAAAGCTGCTTCCAGCGCAACGACTTTTGTACTTACATAATTTACAAATTAATTCTCTATAATTTTCCCAATTGTAGAATACAATATTATTTCCTTGAAACTAACCCGCCCGGCGACGGCCCGTCGGTTCACAAACACCTTCGGCGCTCTATAGGTTACGAGTATATCATATTAGATCCGAAACATTGCATATTTTAAAAACAGCAGATATCCAGACAGACGAACTGAAAGATCTTAAAATAAATAACGATAATCTGTTATCAGTGACTATGAAATGCTTATTTGAGGTTTAAAACTGTGTTTGCATTTCATCATGAAATGCTTATTTGAGGTTTAAAACTGTGTTGCATTTCATCATGAAATGCTTATTTGAGGTTTAAAACTGTGTTTGCATTTTATCATGAAATGCTTATTTGAGGTTTAAAACTGTGTTTGCATTTCATCATGAAATGCTTATTTGAGGTTTAAAACTGTGTTTGCATTTCATCATGAAATGCTTATTGGAGGTTTAAAACTGTGTTTGCATTTCATCATGAAATGCTTATTTGAGGTTTAAAACTGTGTTAGCATTTCATCATGAAATGCTTATTTGAGGTTTAAAACTGTGTTTGCATTTCATCATGAAATGCTTATTGGAGGTTTAAAACTGTGGTTGCATTTCATCATGAAATGCTTATTTGAGGTTTAAAACTGTGTTTGCATTTCATCATGAAATGCTTATTTGAGGTTTAAAACTGTGTTTGCATTTCATCATGAAATGCTTATTTGAGGTTTAAAACTGTGTTTGCATTTCATCATGAAATGCTTATTTGAGGTTTAAAACTGTGTTTGCATTTCATCATGAAATGCTTATTTGAGGTTTAAAACTGTGATAGCATTTCATCATGAAATGCTTATTTGAGGTTTAAAACTGTGTTTGCATTTCATCATGAAATGCTTATTGGAGGTTTAAAACTGTGGTTGCATTTCATCATGAAATGCTTATTTAAGGTTTAAAACTGTGTTTGTAAACTTTTCCAAGAAACTTCTGCTTCATTTTCCTATGGGGAAAGTTTCACGAAGTTGTTCAGATTAAATGCTGCACTGGGTGCGGCACATGTGGGGTGGGTCGTGTATTAACACGACGATGAACACGTTTAATGTTATATAATACCTTACCTTGTTGTCTGTTATATATCAACAACAACTTACATAAGTCGACAACATCATTAAACGTCTTCATTGTCATCACCTCTACTTTGGTCATCTAGGATAATTTGTTTCCCGGCGCGTAATTTTTTCATAAAATTTAAATTTCGATTCTAAAAAGCCTACAGTGAGTTTCTATGGAAAATCAAGTCTTTATTTCGTACTTCGTTGTTTTATTTTTTCCTTTTGTGAATGTGGGTTTTTGGAAATGAATCTTGTATTTACGATGTTTACTCAGGATGTTTACCTAAAATAACCACTTATTTGCGGACCTAAACTTACATTGTAGGTGTAAGAGTAAAAACTGCCAGTCTGAAGTGGAACTGGGGTGGGTACGTCTCTCGAATGTGCCGGGAAAGGTGGGGGAAACTTGTTAGGTTGTGGTTGTTGGACGGCAGTCGGAGTTATATGGCTGCATAGCAAGATATCGCAGAATACAGCAACGAGTGGAAAAGGAAGGGGAGGCCTTTTTCACGCAGTGGACATAACACCACCACTACGAAAAAAAACACCTATAATACTAGGGTTACTGATTTAAAAATAACGAATTGTTGTGTATGTATAGGTACTACGAGTATATGTACTTAAGGTACCTACCTACTCATTAGATACCCAGCTTTACCTCTCAAGTAAAAGCTCGCTGCGTTATACACAGACAGAACCACAGCGAGATCGAGAAGAGGCGCCGCGACAAGATGAACACGTACATCACCGAGCTGAGCGCCATGGTGCCCATGTGCGGCGCCATGGCGCGCAAGCTGGACAAGCTGACGGTCCTGCGCATGGCGGTGCAGCACCTGCGCTCCGTGCGCGGCCCACTGTCCGCGTGCCCGCTGTCCGCGCGCCCGCTGTCCGCGTGCCCGCTGTCCGCGCGCCCGCTGTCCGCGTGCCCGCTGTCCGCGTGCCCGCTGTCCGCGCGCCCGCTGTCCGCGCGCCCGCTGTCCGTGTGCCCGCTGTCCGTGCGCCCGCTGTCCGCGTGCCCGCTGTCCGCGCGCCCGCGGTCCGCGTGCCCACTGTCCGCGTGCCCGCTGTCCGCGTGCCCGCTGCCCGCGCGCCCGCTGTCCGCGTGCCCGCTGTCCGCGGGCCCGCTGTCCGCGTGCCCGCTGTCCGCGTGCCCGCTGTCCGCGTGCCCGCTGTCCGCGTGCCCGCTGTCCGCGCGCCCGCTGTCCGCGCGCCCGCTGTCCGTGTGCCCGCTGTCCGCGCGCCCGCTGTCCGCGTGCCCGCTGTCCGCGTGCCCGCTGTCCGCGTGCCCGCTGTCCGCGCGCCCGCTGTCCGCGTGCCCGCTGTCCGCGCGCCCGCTGTCCGCGTGCCCGCTGTCCGCGTGCCCGCTGTCCGCGCGCCCGCTGTCCGCGCGCCCGCTGTCCGCGTGCCCGCTGTCCGCGCGCCCGCTGTCCGCGTGCCCGCTGTCCGCGCGCCCGCTGTCCGCGCGCCCGCTGTCCGCGTGCCCGCTGTCCGCGCGCCCGCGCCCCGCCTTCGTGTCCGAGCAAGAGCTGAACGCGCTCATCTTGCACGCGGCGCGCGACTGCTTCCTGCTCGTCGTGGGCTGCGACAGAGGCCGGCTGCTCTACGTCTCCGCGTCCGTCAGCAATATGCTGCACTACAAGCAGGTACGAACCCGCGCCCTTTGCGTCGCAGCGCAATCTTACCTTTTTTTTGGGAATTTTATTTGTCCAATGATACAAATCCTTTAGAGCTTATCTTAACTTTGGGTTGCTTTTTTATACCTACAAATTATAATCAAAGATTAGCCTCCCTTCGCCAGAGGCCTTGAAGCAATCCTATTGCTTTAAAGAAGCTTCTGGTAACAAATCTATAAAAAGTCCATTGATTTTCAGCTGATTGAGTGGCGGACGGCGCTTAAAGACGCCCACCACAGTCCGCTAAACAAATATCACTGTCCACTTTAACTATTTCACATAATGAGCATGAGCATTTCTAACGCCAAAACACACCAATTTCCTATTATAAAGGTCACCAGAATCTATTTGCAAAATTAATTAAAGCAAACCCCAACAAAAACCAAAAAACCAACTCAAAGTGTTGTTCATAAGAAACGTACGTTAAAACCGTGGAGTAAGCTGGCTTGGCTATACCGGGAGACTACAACGCAGGGTTGTTCAAAAATGGCCTCAGACTTCTCTAGGGTCGACAACACGTGTGTGGCACCCTTCATATTCTGTAACCGTGATATGTTGTTCTTGTGGCCGATGTCAGTTTACGGATGAGTTAAAGGTCTCTCCCGATAAAAGAAGAATTTGCCTATAATCGTCACGCTGGGCAGGCTATAATAGTTGATGATCGCAGTGGAAGGTATGAAATCGTTGCTCAGAGGACGCTGTTCTCTGTTACTTAATAATTATCTTACTTATAAGTCGTGTTACTACACCAAATGGGAGAGGAAAGCAGCGGTGTTTAACTGTATTCTTTACCTTTAATCCTATAAAAAGTATGAATTTAGCTCCTATTCTCCCCACCGTGCTATTTACAAGCGGCTACTTTGTTTCCAGTCTGAGCTGCTCGGACAGAGCTTGTTCGACATCCTACACCCCAAAGACGTGGCCAAGGTGAAGGAGCAACTGTCTTCGTCTGACCTGAGCCTCCGAGAGCGCCTCATCGATGCCAAGAGTTAGTGACTTTTATATTTACAGCATCTGACATAGCAAGCATGTCAGACTAGATGTCCATCTAGTCTGACAGCCAAAACAACATGCTAAACTACCCTCTACTATAGCACTAATCTACATTTTGTGTAGGTAAGTGTCATCATCATATCAGCTCAGGAAATCCACTGCCAGACAAAGGCTTCCCCAAGGATATCCAAAACGACCGTTCGATAGCGGCTTGCATCCAGTGATTTCCTGCAATCTTGCTCAGGTCGTAGGACCATCTAGCAGGTAGGTGTCCTACGCTGCGCTTGCCGATACGTGGCCGCCATTCGAAAATCTATGCCATGGGCCATTGGCTCTTCGAGCTATATGCCTCGCCCTCTGCCACTTCAAGAAGCTAATCCGTTAGGCTATGTCTGTTACCTTAAATCTTCATCGAGTCTCCTCATTTCAGATTCGATCACGTACATAAACACTAATCGTAGCCCTCTCCATAGCGCGTTGAGCGACTTTGAGCCTTCTTATGAGTCCCATAGTAAGGACCACCACAGACCAATACAGATCTGTGGGGACCACGTTTCAGAGCCGTACGTTATTACTGGTAACGGGCATTTTAGCCGAGTCGGATTCGTAGAATGACCTCTTCCTCGAAGCTGAAACTTCCTGCCTGGATTAATTAACCCAGGTCATCATCATCATCATATCAGCCACAGAAAGTCCACTGCTGGACATAGGCCTCCCCCAAGGATTTCCAAAACGACCGATCGGAAGCGGCCTGCATCCAGCGTTTTCCTGCAACCTTGCTCAGATCGTCTGACCACCTAGCAAGTGGGTGTCCTACGCTGCGCTTGCCGGTACGTGGCCGCCATTCGAGAACCTTTCTGCCCCATCGGCCATCGGTTCTTCGCGCTATGTGCCCCGCCCACTGCCACTTCAATGAGCTAATCTGCTGGGCTATGTCTGTGACCTTAGTTCTTTTACGAATCTCCTCATTTCTGATTCGATCACGTAAAGAAACACCTAGCATAGCCCTCTCCATAGCCCGTTGAGCGACCTTGAGCCTTCTTATGAGATCCATAGTAAGGGACCACGTTTCAGAGCCATAAGTCATCACTGGTAACACACATCGATTAAGCACTTTCGTCTTGAGGCACTGAGGTATTTTGGACGAGAAGACACTGCGTAACTTCCCGAACGCTGCCTAGCCGAGTCGGATTCGTCGAAAGACCTCTTCCTCGAAGCTGGAACTTCCTGCCTGGATCAATTGACTTAGGTAGATATACTGGTCTACAACTTCGAGGGTGGAGCTCCCAACAGAAACAGGCAAAGGCGTTACGTGCATGTTCGACATGACCTTCGTCTTGTCAATGTTCATTTTCAGGCCAACCTGTTGGGAAACTCGATTTAGGTCTTCAAGCAATGTACTTAAGTCCTCCATCGATTTTGCCATGACAACGATATTGTCGGCAAAGGCATAGTCGACAATTAACCCAGGTATTCTTACTGATATACAAATTCAAGGGTGGAGCTCCCAACAGAAACAGGAAAAGGTAAAGTGTAATTTCAGTGAAATAAACAGTTTTTAAGGTAGTAATACTGTGCACTACCTAGACGTTTGTGTGGAGACGACACAGTGTACCCAGCGCGCGGCTGCCGGCCAGCGCGCGGCTGCCGGCTACAATGACGCGTCACTCATTCTGTCCTTTCACTCACATGACCACGCATTTCGTGCATCGCAGCTATCCATTACTTTGTATCACACCCAGACCAAGGATGTTCCACACTACTGTTCTAAATAAGTAGTGCTGTGTGGTTTCCGGCGTAGAATAGAACAACTCCATCGATACTTGTGGATGCCGTAAGAGCTGACTAATAGGCTGAGCACAATCATCTCGCGTAATCATTGAAATCCCGGAAAGAGCTGACCTCAGCCTGGCTGCCGGTCGTGAAAATGGTTTGAATGGTTCGGATTTTTTTCCACCTTCACTAACGGTTTTCGGCATCTTTGGCTGACATTGACGTGCATAACTTCTTTAGACCGTCACGCTTCTTATCTGCACCAAACATTCAAATCCGTTTAGCTGTTTTTGCGTGATTGAGTAACACAAATCTTACTTCACAAACTGTCGCATTTTTATATTAGTAGAAGAAGTATATTATACTTACACTATGTATAAAACATATATAATAATAAAACACGGTATTCTCTTCCCGCGACTTTTCACGTGATTGGCCCAAGAAAATGTCATCAGACAGGACTGTTGACACTGTGAGTGATTAAATTACTCCAGCGAATGTATTGTAACTTAATAAACCAGTTATTAACTAATCATTCAAAATATATATATTTTTTTAAATTAAACAGACGAATCATACGAAATACGTCATAGTTAAGACGATACACGGAGTCCAGTGCTGCCCCATTTGAAATAAATTATTTGTAAGGAAACCGAGATATCATTTAAAATTTTGAGCTAGTAAAACCTAGATAACTTTTCAATAAATTTTATGAACCCTTGTTTACAGTTTAAAGTGAGAACGTAAAGCTTTAGTTTGCTTTTTTGTGAAAAACAGCCACTTTTGGCTAGCTCAAAATTTCAAATGATATCTCTATTTCCTTACACATAATTTATTTTAAATGGGGGCAGCACTGGACACCATGCATCGTCTTAAGTTAGTATTTTATTTTATATTCTAATTGAGCACGTCCTTAAATTTTCTGAAAAGAACAATCACTGGTAACAAACACTTTGTGGCCATCGCGGGGAGAGAATGCCCTATATTCTTGTCCCATGGCTTCACTATCCTATGAGCGTTTGGCAGGCAACTTGCAACGTGACTCATTCATTGCAGTTTGTGCATTCACATGACTATGGCTATGAATAGGTACATGTGCAGCTGTCGATTACTTTTATAAGAACGTCGTGTGTATTATGTTGACTCACGGTGACATTTATTAGGAACTAAAAAATAATTTTAATTTTTTAATTTTTAGTCCTGTCACACAGTCTGAATTATCAAAACCGAGTTTTAATGCCGTGTGGTTCCCGGCAGTGTAGAATAGAATGCCTCCAAGTCTTCCCGTGGATGTCGTAGAAGGCGACTTAGGAAACACAAGATAACGTATAAAAGCCTGTTATTTCACGAATAAATCATCCATTATCCCGTCGCCACTCCTGGCCTATAGACGGTGATGGATCAATCAGATCCATTGGGTTTTATTTGCTCACCACTATTCAGTGGTGCACCCTTAGTGGTCGCTATACCAAACATAGCTTACAAACATCAATGAGACCCCTCCAACCCGTCTGGTCAGCTTGGAGAGCGTAGGCCAAATATTTTGACTGCTCTGGCCAGGTATGAGTATATATGGCTCTGGTGGTACAGAGAGGGTTGTGCTCTTGCAGTGGAGACAAAAAAGACCTGATGATGATTCCAAGTTTCAATGCTTGCCTAGACTATAGCGGAAACCGTGCCCAAGTCTGCTTCATAGAAACTTGACGTAGAAGTATTTTATACATTTGTGTTTTTTTAATATTTACATTCAAGAGCCAGGCTCTTGTCGGTGTCACTGTATGGAAACAGTCGCACACAATGACGATTTTTGACACAGATAATGGAGTGGTTTGCCATTGCCTTCCATTTGTGTGTTATGTAAGTCGAATTGTTTTTCAAGATCTAAGCATTGGTTACATGGGAAAAGATATTCATTTTAATTATACATGCAAGAATACACACTTATACACCTGTATAAGATACATGAAATCATGTAGATACATTCATGAAGCGAGCTTGTAAAAATTTTTTCCTAATTTTATATGTGTCTCACTGTTATATAGGCAAAATGTTCCCCTCTTTCCTTGCAATCACAAGAACATGTGTTGTATTTTAAAATACAACTACTAGTTAAATTATAATTATTTATTTTATGAATTAATTTATTTCAGGCAACAAAAGATCTACCATAAAATAAACATCTAGGCCTATATTATATTATAAATCAAGTTAGAAAGTAATAATGGGTAATTTTAAACAAAAAAGCAACTTCAACTTCTGGTCCTCTTCATCAGTTCCTCTTGGCCAAAACACACTTTCTAAATGTTTTAAAACATAAAACATTAAAGTCACTATATTTGTGCATAGAATACCAGAGTTCCCTCGATTCTTGAGGATTCCATTATCAGATCTTCACCTGGTGCCAATGGGACCAACATGCATGTTTCAAATAATATTTTTAAATAAAAAGAGAATTTTCTGAATCGGTTATAAAACGGAGTAGTCATGAGGAACATACATGTATAAAAAATTGGTTGCCTGTAAAGTCGGTATACGGGCGAAAGTTTTACGTGACAACGACTTTGAGTGGTAAAATAATTTTAATGTGAATATTCATTCGTATAGTAGGAAGAAGGATGAAAACTCGGGCATGGTTAGCCCGCCTAAGAGCGAGAGAGACATACATAAAAAGTGAAAGGCACGCGTGCCTCTCACTCGCTCTCATTGTGAGCGCATAACGTGAGCGGAGCGTAACGCAGTTTCTTGAAGTGTCACCCGGCTAACCAATTTATAAGACGTTGTCACGTCAAAAATATACATTTGAATTGAGAAGCTTCTACTTTAATAAAGTTCCTTTAAAAGTAGTGATGTGTTGCAGCAATGTTGCCGGTGAAGGCGGACGTGGTGGCGGGCGCGTCGCGGCTGTGCCCGGGCGCGCGGCGCTCCTTCTTCTGCCGCATCAAGTGCCGGGCGACCCCCGACCCGCCGGCGGACGAGGACGCGCCCGTCAAGGAGGACCCCGACCCGCCGCCCAAGTGCCGCAAGAAGCAGAACGAGAAGAAGTACTGCGTGGTGCAGTGCACGGGTACTCTACCGTTTATTTGTTAAAACTCGTATTTACCAGGCACATTCGGCGCGACATGCTGGCAACATTTGTTAATAAGAGAACAAAGACAACAAATGTCGGGTACATTTGATGAACGGGGGAGAGGTGCAAGGACACCATGTTGCGCTGACAATTTCCTTGTACCTTATTAGGCTTGAAACTACGTAAAGCAGTCGTCGTTTACGTCGCGGGCCACGTGTTTGTCGCACGTAGTGTGTACGACAGAGAGAGGGACTGACTGAACCCGTCCGTGGCGTCCGCTTGATGTAGTTTCAAGTGTTAATTTTGTGGTTGTTATTAACATGGAATACATAGACCACGTATCAAACAAAACATTGGCCTTTGTTCTATTTTTGAATGTATTGCGGGGTGAATTTTATCATACGGAATTAATTTTCAAACAATGAAATAACTTTCCATCGGTAAATTTGTAAAATTTACCGATGGAAAGTTATTTCTTTGCACTTTGCCGTGTTCTTTTTACACACACCAAGGCGTTTTTAATTATGTTTATCATGTTTTCGTATTGTTTATGCTTATAGATAAATTGTCGGAAGTAGGCGGACCATGTCCTAAAGCCGGGTCCGCAGCAACGTGTTTTCGTGTTTGCAAACAGGATAACATTGTTTGCTACTTAAATAGAGGCGTGGCCTTGTCCTTATTTGGTTATAATAACATGTTATGTGTTAGCAAAACATGAGAACATGGTGCAGCGGAGCCGGCTTAATAGGTGTTTGGTGGGTGCAGGCTACCTGAAGTCGTGGGCGCCGGCGGAGATGTGGCCGGCGGGGCGGAGGGCGGCGAGGAGGGGAGGGCTGCAGCCTGTCGGGCCTGCGGGGCGGGGGGCGCGCGCTGCGGGACGGGGGGCGCGCGCTGCGGGGCGGGGGGCGCGCGCTGCGGGACGGGGGGCGCGCGCTGCGGGGCGGGGGGCGCGCGCTGCGGGACGGGGGGCGCGCGCTGCGGGGCGGGGGGCGCGCGCTGCGGGACGGGGGGCGCGCGCTGCGGGGCGGGGGGCGCGCGCTGCGGGACGGGGGGCGCGCGCTGCGGGGCGGGGGGCGCGCGCTGCGGGACGTGGCGCCGCGCCGCCTGCAGTACGTCTCCAGGCACGCCACCGACGGCAAGTTCCTCTCGTCGACCAGAGGTATACTATTTATCTATATACGAGCGTGGCGCGGGCTGCGAGCAGCCCGCGGTTTTTTGTGCAGCTGTTGAAGTTGGTCCGAATCTATGTCTAGTTGAGAAAATGGATAAAAGTACAGTCAGTACGTAAAATTTTTTAATATTATATGTATAATATTAAAAAATTGGGGGCGGCCATTGTTTGCAGTTTCGCGGGGTGCTTTACCCCAGCATACAAAATTTCAGACCCCTTCGATGTTGTAGGAAGACGTTATGAACAAATCAAGTTACAATTCTAAAATACAGACGCCTTGGATTAAAAAAAAATTGCATACTGAATTGCATTCAAATTGGCCGCAGTTAACTGAAAAATAAATCAATTGCTGTAATAAAAAATACATAAAAAAAAACAATTGCCGTTCGTTTGTTTCGCTCTAAAAATTCGAGAACGACTGGACTGATTTGGCTAAATTTGGTTTTAAAATATTTCTACAAGTCCAGGGTAGTTTTTATATATGGTGAGATAAATCGGGCGGAACGAAGTTCGCCGGCTCAGCTAATGTAAAATAAAATTAAAACCCTTCTGGCCGTCATCGCAATCAAGTTTCACTAGAAAATCATCAGATCACTTTTTTGTTATTATAATGTCAGAATCCGAGAAGTGGTTTAAAATCATGCAAGGTGTGACCCACCAACAGAGCAAGATAAATAAAAGCTTCATAATGCAATTTATCAGTGCTAGATAAATAAATAAATATACAGGGACAAATCACACTGATTAAGCTAGCCCCAAAGTAAGTTTTAAACTTGTGTTATGGGATACTAACTCAACGCTACTATATTTTATGTTAATACATATATAGATAAACACCCAAGACCCAGGACAATTTGAAAAAGGCCATTTTCCAACTTGCCCTGGTTGGGGATCGAACCCAGAACCTCCGGATTAGCGGTCTAGCGTGGTAACCATAACGCCACGGAGGTCGTCAATGGATGTGAGTGGTGTTAGTTTGTCGTGCCAACACTGTCCGATTTTTCAAGCTGCCTTAAGGCATCTGACATAGCTCGGCTGTCATACACTGATAGCTGGGACCAACAGCTTAACATGTCTTCCGAAGCACGGATGGGCTCGAGAAATTTTTGTGCTACTTGTGGACCACGGCCGGGGTCGCTTAAGTTGCGAAAGCAATGCTTCCTCCCCCGGGTCAGCTCGCCCGCTGTAGTGGTGTGGTGTGTGCAGGGTGACGCTGGCGCTGGGCTTCCTGCCGCAGGAGCTGCTGGGCACGAGCCTGTACGAGTACGTGTCGGGCGCGCAGCTGGGCGCGGTGGCGCGCGCGCACAAGCAGGCGCTGCAGCGCCGCGCCGCGCTGCTCACGCCGCCCTACTACGCGCGCCGCAAGGACGGCTCGCACGCGCGCATTCAGACGCACTTCAAGCCCTTCAGGTGACTGCTACTTCAGCGTGCTTTCATCGCCACATCACAGTACTAAAGACCGTGGGTCTGTCTTACATTTTACTTTTAATACAATTACATAAATAAAATAAAAAATGGCAGTACAGAGAGGCTCGTGCTGCTGCAATTTTTAAAACGCTTGAATATTTTTTTATACACCGTTGCTATAAAATATATCAGTTCTTTCTGTCCAGACCATGACAATTACCTAATTATAAACAATAAAAATATTTTTAATCCCAATTTTAAAACCGTATCAGCATTTCTTCTTCTTTAATTTAAGAGCTTGCTCTTGTCGGTGGAGTTAAGTGGAGATGCCTCCATTCCTCTCTTCTCTCTGCCATCTTTTTCATGTCTTGGTAGGACCTTACTCCTAACCCTTGGTTGTATCAGCATTACGCTGCCATTTCTTTTGTCCAACAGGATAGAAGTGTCTTTTAATGAAGGAACTCAATCGTGATGTGAACTAGAACCCACGCTTCCTATTAATCTTTATTGAATTGCTTAATAAATATTTTTGTAATACTTCTTTTTTATTATTCTCGGATTTTCACACAGTAGGGATTTTTTGTAATAATTACTGGGTATCCAGTAGCAAAACTTTTTAACATGTATAATTAAGGCAAAGGTCGATCTCCGATCGTTGCAGAAGTTTGTTATTTAGGCATATGAAGCTTGTTTTTGTTACAGGTGTTAAAAGTGTGAACATCACTATTTCCTTAAAACTACTTAACCTAGATTAAAAAAAATATATCTTTTTATTCCAACCTACCAGGGAACATAACATAATTAATTCATATTACATTTTAAGTGTAGTAGCAGAGAACAGAACTTAAAACTAATGTTAAAATACTTATGGGGATTCATAGATCCTTGTTTTTCAATATTTCGCATTAAGTAGATTGTCATAAATAAATTGAGATGTCATACCTAAGGGGATTCATAGATCCGTGTTTCTAAATATTTTACAAAAAGTAGATTGCCATAAAATATGAATTGAGATGTCACAGTAAGAATGTTTATACATTCCAAACTTGCTACGGCGATTCTGGTCCAGGTCGGCTCTACCATCCTTTTAATGTTATCAGATCTGGCTGCTGGTTTGCCTACGCTTTGTCTTCCTGCCCATCCCAGTTGTATGCGTCCGTCTATCTCATTCTTCATTGAGCCCTTTACTCGCTCGACTTTCAGACCCAAGTATGGCGTCACGGTTTTGTTTTTCATACAAATCCTATAGAGAATGTTTGATTTGACGTTTAGAGAAGGAGTCTGATTTGTCTTGTTGTCACCTGGCAGATTGATTTCTGGGCCATCACTTTTGTGACGATTGATCTCTGGGCCATCACATCTATGGCGATAATATCTGGGCCGTCACTCTTGTGACGATTGATCTCTGGACCATCACATCTATGGTGATAATATCTGGGCCGTCACCCTTGTGACGATTGATCTCTGGGCCATCGCTTCTGTAGCGGTAATCTCTGGGTTGTCACTTTTGTAATAAAAATAAATAAATGTTTATTTCATTTTAAAAAAAAATTGCGTTGACAAACATGGTTGTGAGGACTGCCTATTAAAAAAATACGCTTGTATAAGACAGACCTGTTTTTAGCACATTTCAAAATAGAAGTGTTACAACATTATTCATGTTATTATTGAAGAAAAATAGACTGTAAATTTAAACATTTTACCTTAAATTTTGACTAAACACCGTTAACATTGAGTTATTTAATTAATAAATACTTCTGTATCATTAAAGCTTAGACCTTTTAACCAGGTGGATACCTTTTCCTTAATTGTTGTAACTGCAGAGGTCGAGATTTTCATTGTTTTTGTTATAGAGATAAGTTGATTGTGTTTCATATTGACGCTCAGCAAATTTAGATTTTTCTATGAGGACAATAAGAAATATTTGACACAGTGAGTAAAGTTCAAGTGTTGAAAATCTGATAGGTTTAAAGTACATCACTTTAAATAGACAACCCTGGTCTCTATCTCTAGAAACTTGTTTCTGTTTGTGATGATGATCTCTGGGCCGTCACTCTTGTGACGATTGATCTCTGGGCCGTCACTCTTGTGACGATTGATCTCTGGGCCGTCACTTCTGTGGCGATGATCTCTGGGCCGTCATTCTTGTAAAGAATGACCTCTGCGCCGTCACTCTTGTGACGATTGATCTCTGGGCCGTCACTCTTGTGACGATTGATCTCTGGGCCGTCACTCTTGTGACGATTGATCTCTGGGCCGTCACTCCTGTGGCGATTGATCTGGGGGGTTACTCCATAAAAAAATACGATACCCGTACTATAGTGACGTCCTATTTCTATGTCAATCCATAAACAAAGACTTTATTATCAAGTATTAATGCTCAATGTTGCTTGACGCGGAAACGCAGTTACGTAAGTCCTGCGCACCGTTTTTGGAGTAACCCGGTGTTAGCTATTAATTCTAGAATTAAGTAATAAACTATTACTTTTATGTTTATTTATACCAGGTTATTGATCACACGTTTATGTTACTATTATTACAACTTATCACTAAGCCATCACTCTTGTGACTAATTTTCCTCTGGGCCATCACTCTTGTGGCGATTGATTTCTGGATTTCAAATTCAAAGATAATTTACCTTAAGGCGTGTACTTTTATGGTGATTCACTTTAATGTTTACGTTACAATATTGGTTTTAATAAAAATTCTAACGCATTGTGTTTCTGTAAATTTATCAAAACAATTTTTACTTGCAGGGACGCAAGTAGAGGTCAGGATGGACGAACTTTTGGGTGCTGGATCTACTGTAATGACTCATCCCCGGAATTAAAATAGAAGAATAAGAAATTTATGATTAATTTATAATTATTAGTTGAGAGAATTCATCATTTATTAAAATAAAATATATCAATGTAAATAATTAATGGAAATGTATTTGCAAAACATAATTTGATACTCAACTGTCAATTGAGTATTTTACTGGGCTAACAAATATGGTTACAATTGTAATAATAGTTATAAATTAATGTAATTATTATTATTAATTATAGTTATGAATTGTAAAAAATAAAAGGTACCATTTCTTAGAAATTAACTATTAATCATACTTTATTTTGATTAGTAAGTAATGTTGTAAAGTTGTTGCGAGTCCCCCCTCCCATTACGAGTGTTCTTACAGTTGCAAAATTAGTTCTTGAGTCAGTCTGCTTTGAGTCTTCGAACGAGAAAGATAAGTATTGTGAATTGTGATTATATGTCGGGATAGTAGTTAACGCCTAATTAGCGCCTCACGCCACGTGGGCAGTTTAAATAATAAATCTCGTGAATATTCGTAGTTATGTAGCTGTGACTAGGCGTGGCCATGACTCATTCAGATACGATTATTACCATCTCATTTTTAATTAATGTCTATACATTTACCCTCATTGCGACATATATTTGTCAATGTATAAAGCAATTTAAATGTATGGTGCTAGTAAATTGAAATAAATCTGTGTTAAATGTTGACTTTGTGTTTTAAATTATATGAACCTAATCAGTGTGTTGCAACATACTATCGCATTTCTTTCAAACTTATACCATCCTGTTTCTACATGACATAATGTATTTGTAAGGCTTACAAGTAAAGATGTAGCGGGTAGCGTTACAATTTTCAAAGTGTCCACTGTTTTTAAAACTATTTGGTAGCATTGTGTCTAATTACATTACATATATACAAGTTTGTATATACGTACATTTTATGTTTACTCTTCAGCTATCGATAAAAATAAAGTTAAAAGGTGTGCACAACCCTCCCGTTGGCAGTTGAAGGGTAGTGACGTCAAACAAAAACAGTGGAAAGTTTCCGACTTAATTTTAAAAAAATGTTGCCACCAATCCCTCTATCAGAAGATTTTATAAAGAGCGTGGGTATCTCTAGACTTTTACATTTTATTGATGACCGATTCAACGTCCATTTAATTGTGTGAGTATATTATGAAAAAGGTCACAGTTGATGACATAGTGGACTGAACATTAATCAGTCACTCACTCTCACAGGAAATGTAAAGTGATTCGCAATGAGTCTGCGAATTTTAAAGTGTACCTACTCTCATTATAACTATACTTAAAATGGTTCTCGTCTTGCCACGGAGCACATTTTTCTGTCCCCTGCCGCGTCGAGAATGCATTGCTTGTAAAATGAATGCGTACAGCTAGCAGGTAATGGTTGGTCGGAGCAACAAATCCTATCCGCGAAAATTTACTTTAGGTTCTTTGCGTTCACTCTTTCTGGCATTTATCTTTAAGTATTTATTTTGCAATTTATCTACTCCGTATAAGCAGAAAATTTAAAACCTTATTTTCACTAGTGTACTGTATTGGTTAAAATAAACGGACAAGTGCGAGTCGGACTCGTACATGAAGGGTTCCGTACCTCCGTACAATGGTTTAAAACGCTAAAGAAACACATTTCTTGTATGACCCCCCCCCCCCCTCCTTTAATTTTTAACTTTTTCTTATTTTTAGTATTTGTTGTTATAGCAGCCACAGTAAGACATAATCGGTGATAATTTCAAGTGTCTAGCTATTAATTTAGTTTCAAGACATAGAGTCTTTAAACGTTGTCTCGCCAGGAATCTTCCCTGACCACTCACGAGCAAGTGTCATGCACCCTATCCGTATGTGTGTGTGGGTGTGTATGTGACCCGCTTATAACTCTTGAACAACTAAACCGATCGGAACCAAACAAGTAGCTTTCCAAAGAGTTCTATACAACTCAGATTTCCTGTGAATTTAAACCGATTCGGACCGGTAGATTTTGAGAAATCTCAAAAAAACTAAGCAAAAACAAGAAAAAGACAAGACTACGTCATGAATGTCAAGAAAAGTGTTACCACTGATTGTTCTTTTCATTCTCAATTAGTTAATGCAAATTAAATAAATTATTAAGTAACTTATCGCTTCTTTTACATTTATTCGTCTTTCATATTTAATAAAACAAACAAAATCACAACATTCTTTATTCAAATTTCTTTTTACTTCTTTTCTTACTTGCCAGTTACACATTCGTACTCATCGTACATAGGTATTAACTCTTTCAACAAACCTCACATCCAAAATTATTTTTAATATGTCACCTGTATTTTTATAATAATAATTACGATTAAACTACATTGAATTAGACCGTGATCTTCGCAAGGACTTAGTTTTGAATAATACTGAAGCGTATAAAAAAAAATGGACTTGATCAGATAAGTTTTCCGGGAGTTATCGTGACCACGCCAGTTTCCATACATACAGACACACGGACGTCCACAAAATGATTTTATTAAACATTGTTTTTATTTATTTAAAAGGCAAAACGTCTTTTAAAAATGTCATAAGTGTTGAAACGAATGTTTTTCCTTGACATTTATGTGTAAATATTACTGTGCAAGTGCGATAGAAAATAAATAGAGACACATTTATTTAAATAATCACTTGATTTTTGTAAGGCGAGAGTAGAGCACTACCTCATGCGCTTCGCTTATGAGGCGTGCAAATTGGGGTGAACTTCCCACTAATTCAATCTTAGTTGACTTTTATCCCCATCAATACTTCTTCTTTTTCTTATATTAAAGAGCTAGGCTCTTGTCGGTGGAGTGCTTTTCATGTCTCTCATTCTTTTGCCAAGTTTCTAACCTCCTTATATTTTCACGTTTAATTTTTACTTTATTTAATCGAAACATTTTCTTCTGGGTTTTCCTCCTCCTCTCTTTCCTTCTATTTTTCCACCTACCAATACAAACAGCTCTAACAATGAAACCGACGGGTGATGACAACTCACTGCACCCCACAACCCTGAACCCTTATTGCAAACGTTGGCAACGCAACACTATGTTTCAGTGCTGGTGACGCATGCTCAAAGGCTACATGCAGTGCAAGAAAGAGCGTTTTCCAACTTTTCTTAATAGGAATGTGGAGTGGGTCCGAAAACTTGTATTATATTCATCCGTCAGTTAGATTATTCAAAAAAAAAAATTAACCCATATTTTTCGGTTTATCAATACAGCGCATTGGAGTTTCGGAGAGGGGGTGATAGACGTCACCGTCAAGTGAACATTGTACTTGATAGTGATGTCATGCGGAATTTAAATGCGTTGTATCTTTGGAATTTTTTGCTGTACAGAAAAAAGGAAAAAATATTTTTAATAATCTACCTAATGAGCCAAAAATATTTTTTTTAGTCCACATTCGTATTCTTTAAATCGAAATAAAAAAACCGTATTTACAGGTTATGCTAGACGAGTAGACCGTCGTTAGACCAAAGCAGTAACGGAGTGGTGGCCGAGACAGGGGAACAAACCAGTAGGGAAACCGGCCCGTTGCGTTGGTCAGACGATGTTGTGAGATCGGTTGGAAAGCAGTGGAAGAGTGAGACTAGCCAGGAACGTAGAGAATGGCGCGAAAAAGGGGAGGCCTATGCCCAACAGTCAACAGAAGCCGTGAGGTTCCCGGCAGAGTAGAATAGGACCATCCCAAGTCTTCCCGTAGATGTCGTAGAAAACGACTTAGGAAACACAAGCTAAACAAAGCTATAAACATTAATGGGACCTTTCTCAACTGTCTGGCCAGCGTGGAGAGTGTAGGCCAAATCCTCTGGCTGCTCTGGCCAAGTATGGCTCTGGTAGTACAAAGAGGGTCGTGCTCTTCAAGTGGAGACTTAATAAGACCTGATAATGATGCCCAACAGTGAGTTGATTAACTTCTACATCTCACGTCTCCAGCCATTGTTTTTTACTGTACTAAATTGTTTGGTGCTCGAATAAAAACAATTACTTACCAAATGTCCTCGCAGTTGCAACCAACTGAATACCCTTCCAAACGGCCCTGTATCTTTTCACACAATGACATCGACAAGAGCTTGGATCTTTAATGTAGACAGACATACATCTATGTGGACCTCCTGCGGCTGGAATGGTGACGACATATATATTTATCACCAGCAGTGATGATCACCCTTCCATCAGTAATGATGATAACACGATGATAAATGTATTAGCTGACTTTACCCGCCACAGCTTATGGCGTATGTCCTCACTCCATGATTATTAGTCATCCAGCGACCATGACGATCGACAGCCGAAATGTTACACTGGTAGATCGGGATCATTGACAGACAGCCGATTATGGTGATTGTAACTAATCTATACTTAATATTATAAAGCTGAAGAGTTTGTTTGTTTGTTTGTTTGTTTGAACGCGCTAATCTCCGAAACTACTGGTTCGAATTGAATAATTCTTTTTGTGTTGGATAGTCCAGTTATCGAGGAAGGATATAGGCTATATAACATCACGCTACGACCAATAGGAGCAAAGATATAGTGGTAAATGTGTAAAAAACGGGAGAAATTATTTCATCTTTGAAGCCTTCCGTTGCGTGCGCCGTGAAAACGGTTCAAGATACACAAAAAATATGTATCTATACTAATATTATAAAGCTGAAGAGTTTGTTTGTTTGTTTGTTTGTTTGTTTGTTTGAACGCGCTAATCTCCGAAACTACTGGTTCGAATTGAATAATTCTTTTTGTGTTGGATAGTCCAGTTATCGAGGAAGGATATAGGCTATATAACATCACGCTACGACCAATTGGAGCAAAGATATAGTGGTAAATGTGTAAAAAAAGGGAGAAATTATTTCATCTTTGAAGCCTTCCGTTGCGTGCGCCGTGAAAACGGTTCAAGATACACAAAAAATATGTATTATAGAATAATAGCTCTTTTAATGATCTAAAAAACAGTCCGCGATAGTATATGTCTATCTTTTAAGATTAACTCACAAAAACCGTTTTTATGGTACCTAATTTGGTCGAAATAATTTGTTTAAGTTGTATCAACATAATAATATTAATCTTTATTCAAATAAATATGTTGTTGGTTAAGAGTACTTCATTGTGAATAAAATTGTCTTTGACATAACTTAATTTCAACAAAAAACTTTAAAGATTACAATGATAAATAACTCCGAAACAAAACCAACTCGCTCTCTGCGCTGGCCGGCGCGGCGGGAGAGAGGCGGTGCTTGCGGGCAAGCCGGGAGGGGGGTGTAGCTCAACGAGATACCATGCCGCGCGGCTCACTCGCGCGGTCGGCTCCCTACTGAACGGTTGAATGCAGCGCAGCGCTAATTTGTTTATCTATACTAATATTATAAAGCGGAAGAGTTTGTTTGTTTGTTTAAACGCGCTAATCTCAGGAACTAATGGTCCGATTTGAAAAATTCTTTTTTTGTTGGGTAGTCCATTTATAGAGGAAGGCTTTAGGCTATATAACATTACGTTCCGACAACCACGCGAACGAAGTCGCGGGCACAGCTAGTTATTTATAATAAATCATGTTAAAAAATACCATAGTATAATAAAACAAGGTATTCTTTCCCCGCGGTAGCACAAGACACAAGACTACGTCACGAATGTCAAGAAAAGTGTTACCACTGATTGTTCTTTTCATTCTCAATTAGTTAATGCAAATTAAATAAAATATTAACTAACTTATCGCTTCTTTTACATTTATTCGTCTTTTATATTTAATAAAACAAACAAAATCACAACATTCTTTATTCAAATTTCTTTTTACTTCTTTTCTTACTTGCCAGTAACACATTCGTACTCATCATACCAATAACATTGAACAAAAAATGTCACCTGTATTTTTATAATAATAATTACGATTAAACTATAATACATTGAATTAGACCGTGATCTTCGAAATGACTTAGTTTTGGATAATACTTAAGCGTATAAAAAAAAATGGACTTGATCAGATAAGTTTTTCGGGAGTTATCGTGACCACGCCAGTTTCCATGTGTAAATATTATTGTACAAGTTTATGTGTAAATATTATTGTACAAGTGCGATAGAAAATAAATAGAGACACATTTAGTTAAAAAAATCACTTGATTTTTGTAAGGCGAGAGTAGAGCACTACCTCATGCGCTTCGCTTATGAGGCGTGCAATATTCAAATTAGTTTCTTGAAATACGCTATATTTTGATATAAAAAATAAAAATAAGTTTGGAAAATCCAAAAGTGCACGCCTCATAGCGGTCACTCAATTTTCCCAAAAAAAAAAAACAGAACTTGAATATTGCATATTTATCGGTGTA
The DNA here is from genome assembly GCA_963576875.1 of Acrobasis repandana. Lineage (NCBI taxonomy): Eukaryota > Metazoa > Arthropoda > Insecta > Lepidoptera > Pyralidae > Acrobasis > Acrobasis repandana. The sequence continues at coordinate 28,938,309 of OY756214.1, read as the reverse complement.
TTATGAACAAAATAAAAAAAATACTTTTAAATCTTCGCGCCATTGCCCACAGAAAAGAAAGGTACTGCGCATGTATTGTCAACGAACCTTATTTACATAGATTTAGATATACCAACGATAGGTGGATTTCAGTTTATTGCTAATTATAATTAAACTACTTTTAATTAGACCGTGATTTTCGAAAGGACTTAGTTTTAGATAATACTTAAGCGTATGAAAAAAAGAAGGGTTCGATTTGTTAAGTTTTTCGGGCGTTATCGTGACCACGCCAGTTTCCATACATACAGACACACGGACGTCCACGAAATAATTTTCTTAAACACTTGTTTTATTATTTTAAAGAACAAAATGTCCTTTAAAAATATCATGACTGTTGAAACTAGTGTTTTTTCTTGACATTTGTGGGTAAATTTTATTTTACAAGTACGATAAGAAATAAATACCGACATTTTTAGTTCGAAAAATCACTTGATTTTGGTAAGGCGAGAGTAGAGCACTACCTCAACGCATTGCTTGAGGCGTGCAATTAGGGGTTAAAAAAAATTAACAACCCCAATTACACGTGGTTTAATTGAAGTACACCTGAAGATGATGGTCTAAATCGATCGAAACCTGGTCGGCCTTTTCCGACTATATTACGTAAGTCAACCGATTTAAATTACTTAATATGTTTTTAATTTAAATTACGATAAAAAGTATGTCTCAATAATGGGCTAATGAATTTTTTTTTAAAAGTATAACTGCTTTCAAACGAATTCGCTTTAAACTGACACCACAATTTATATGTAAATTTTGAAACTTATTTTATTTTCGTGGCATATTATTCAACTACCATATTTATGAATCACCATCATATCAGGCACAGGTAGTCCATCTTTAAGTCTAAGGAAGTTCAGCTACAAACATAATATTTGTCACCAGAGCGGAGTTATTCATCAGGGCCGTGGTTTCTACTGATCGTAACTCTTTATCATCATTTGACGACTTGGCGGTTTTCAATCAGATTTCCGTACCGGTCATTCGTGATTTCTATTCTACCTATTGATCACAACCCTAAATATAGTTTTACAATACGTTACCCACATTTTTCTTTATTTTTGTGGGTAACTTACTTTTTTATTTTAACAAAAATGTGAAAAATCCCCAATACGAGTATAAGGTAACTGCTTCCAACGATGCTCACATAATTTCGATCGAACTTCCCTTTGTAAGTTCGTTTGAACTTTAATTATTAAATATTGCCGACATCAGTGTTAAAATCAAAAGGTAACAATGGACTGCAAAATTTTAGAATAGCAAACTACAAATCGCATTTCTTACGTATATTTTTGCATTAATAAGTATTTTTTTTTCACAATACCCTACTAAATAAACTGCGAGTCGTCTTTTCTATAAACGTGCATATTTATAGTTTTAAATCTTACAAACAATTACTTATTTTGTAACGCCATTATTAGATGATTAAGATTAATTAACACATTATGTAGGTACTTAAATAATGTATTGTAAAACTATACTGATGGAATAAATTATATTATTTCATAATTCCGATTAAAAGCATTTGTGGCACTTGTGTATGAATCAATTTGATCGTGTTCACATTGTTACACAGCACAAACATAAAAAAAGATTCGACTTACAGTTTTACGATGTCTTACTACAGTTCTTTCGTTGCTCCTGGCGATCACTTCCAAATGCATCCATTGCATTGCACTTGTGGGCAGGCTCCTTCAGCACTTCTGATGTAAACAAAATAAATATTACACACAGTTATACTTAATACATATTTATTTTGCTAGGTAAACCGTTAAGTTTAATACATTGATCACTAGTACTTTTGAAATATTCTGTTGTTTACTTAAATCATAATATATCTATGGTGCATAAATGCAGTTACAATGAAATATAGTTTGACATGGGAACAATACAACCGTACGGGACCAGCGTCGAACCAAGAAGAGAGTGACCGCGCGTCGAGCGTGGCCGCGTTCGCCACCTCCCCCCACCTGCTCCGATAGGGTTGCCAGCCGCCGCACGGTGCTGCCAGTGTTAGCGCAAGTAGGGCGCTAACAAAAGAGATAACAATATATTTATATGAACTATTTCCAGAAACATTTTATAGTGTCGTCACAGAAATACCTAGTTGCGGCCGTTTTGCCATTTTGGTTTCTCGCTTTGACAAGTACATAGGTTGTCAGTGCCAGTTGTTTTTGCAGTGTTTTGTTTATTTTGTGCTTTAATTTGTGACTTAATCGTGTTTATAGTGCTATTTATAGAGAAAGAAAACAACAAGGTACATGCCTAATTGCAGTGTTATAGGTCGCGGCATTAAAAAGAGCAAAAATCGACCAACCATATCATTACACCGGTACGTATTATAATTCTGCAAAAATATCAAACAATACGGTAAATCTTGTATATTTTTGCTTTGTAATATCGTCTATCGTATATGGATTATTCATACTAAATTTAGCTTACTAGTATATCAAAAATTTTAATAACCCAAAATTACGGATTTTTGCGCTAAATTATGTCTTCAAATTTTTTTTTTACTCAAAACATAGCGAGTGCGGTATCTAATTAAAGGATTTTATAAACAAAAAATTGTGTAACATTTACAATAATTAGGTGTTGGGGCCTACTTTTAAGTAATAAAATACTTGTACCAGTAGGTCGCGTTTTTCCGTATCTATTCATTTTTAATCTACCTAGCTAAGAAACAAAAGTCCAAATAAACCAAATAATCTAAATTACAGTATGGATATAACTAAATTATAAACTTAAAGTGTGTATGTGTGTGCGTGTGTGTGTGTGTGTGTGTGTGTGTGTGTGTGTGTGTGTGTGTGTGTGTGTGTGTGTGTGTGTGTGGGTGGGTGGGTGGGTGGGTGGGTGGGTGTATGTGTGCGGGCGTGCGTGCGTGCGTGAGTGCGTGCGTGCGTGTGCGTGAGTGTGTATGTTGTGAGAGCGAGTTATGCGTGTATGTACTGTGGGTGTTTTTGAATGTTTGTGTGTATAAGTACAAAATAGCATTTTGGCACTATGGAGAAGTAATCGCAATAAGACTCTCCAAATCATCATAGGTGAGTTCTTTGAGCCAAGATGTTATTTGCGGTTTACATTCATAGGATGGTTTATTATATATATTTAGTTTTTAATTTAATATGTTTTTAACATTATCAGCAATGTCAAATATCTGCCAAAGACAAAGGACGTATAAATTGTGCTCTCAGTGTTATTTAAACTACAAAAGTAAAATTAGTGATCTAATTAAAGATAGGACATACAAAACATAACCTCGAAACTCGCCGGCAAGGTACGATCACACTTTCACTCACTTTAATATTGCATTTCGGTGGGAAATTGGACACAAAACATTGAAGGGGGCTGTTAACCGAAATTTTTTGAATATTCTTCATTTGATTTTAAGAGATATTGACCAATTAGATTGTTTTTATTGGAGAAGACAATCACAATCGGACAATTAATGCAGACAATAATATTTATTTTGACAATTACCATATGACATCAGTTGACATTGACATAATTTGATATCCATAGACAATAACGTTTACATGCAAATAATAAAGTAGGCAAGAGTAATCAAGATTATACTGCCTTATCAGAAATTGGAACATTAGTACAATATGAATAAATCTACAGATACAAATACACAAACTGGACACATAAAAAAATTGGAGTGTGCTAAATGTTTTACAAAGATAGAAAATAAACGGTATTTGGATTGTTCAATTTGCCAAAATATATTACACGTAGATTGCACAAATGTTGCATTTGGGAGGTTTCGTATTATGACCATAGAAAATAAAAGAAACTGGAAATGCGCTGGATGTGTAAGTAAGGCAAAGCAAAGCAAACCTTCAAGTCCTGCAACTGCAACATTATCATCCACGCCCACAAATAAATCATCAGCAATGATGCATGAAAATGTTACTTTGCGGAACAATAAGTACACACCCAACTTGGAGACCTCAAACTCTTTTGATTCGTTGTCTGATGAAACTGAAGAGCGGGGAGGACACACCCAAGATGTCTCCAATATATTAAACAGAAGCTGCCCAGATATACCAATTATGTACATGGATAAAATGGAAGAATTAGAGACAGAAAATAAATTATTAAAAGAAAAGTTATTAATAGCTGACAACGAAATAAGTAATATTCTTTCTGAAAATTCTTTATTGACAACTAAAATTAAAGATTATGAATTAAAATTAAAAAAGCTGACACATATTTGCACTAATTCTAGCAATAAAAAAAATAAGTCATTAATAAAAGAAAAAGGACAAATTTTGAATCAAACCAAATTAGACTTATCACAGGACATTTCACTTCAAATGCAACAGTCAAGGAAAACTACACCTATAGAAAATAAAAACCTTACCTACGAAACCAAATATACAAGACTCAAGAAGGAAAATACACATATTTGGTGGAAAAGAGATAAGAGGACTAGCCGAAAACGTGAAAAAAACAAGACTTGGAACATGGAATGATAAGTGTGACGTCAGTGCTTTTATCAAACCCTATGCCACATCAGAACAAATCATTAGTAGTTGTTATGGTGCTCAATTGTCTAGTAATGATTTTATTGTATTATCTATAGGTACGCAGGATAAAAATCCTTATAAGATTATGTCACAAATATGTAACCTCTTAAATACTTTGAAAAATATTAAAATTATAGTATTAAGTGTACCATATAACAGTTATCTAAATGTTGACAAATTAAATTATGAATTAAATATGATAGCAAGTAGTTATCCTAATTGTAAATTCTTAAATATTGACAGTAAGTATATAATTAATGAACTGATTGAAAATGTATCTAGGAAATTGAATATTGAAATAGACTATACAGAATATGAAAATAAATATATTAAGAATGTATACAAGTTACATAAGGAAAATTGTTTGGCACAAAGTAGCAATTCTATGACAAAACATAACCTCAACTACAATAGAAAGATCACGGATTATTTTCCTATTAAAAAGAAATGTTTTCTTGACAGGCAAACTATTAAAAAAAGGACTATTTTGGATTACTTTTTGCCAGTTACGGTAATGAACATGCCATTGGATGCAAAAGATAAAAGGAAAGATGTTGCGAATGGTGTACAGTTTTTTCGCGGAAAATAAATTAGTAGTGTTGCATCAAAATGTTGCGGGGATCCTGTCTAAACAAGATCTATTTACAGTCGCTCTAATGGAACTATCGGAAACCTATAAAGATATAGATTTAATCTGCCTCTCAGAAACTTTTATCTTAAATGGAAATGAATCAAACTTAAAAATTCCTGACTTCTTTCTAGCAGATTCATTTTCTAGAAAGACTAAAAAACGTGGTGGCGTTTGTATATTATGTAGGGACAACATAGAGTATAAAAAGATAGATTATTTAAAAGATATATCTATTGAAAAGTATTTCGAATGTTGTGGTATAGAATTGACGGCACATGACTGTATACTCATTTGTCTGTATAGAATACCATTTAATAATAAAGATAAATTGACGGATCCTTATATATTTTTGGATAGATTTGACAAATTACTATTTAAATTAAGGACAAAATACAAGAAAAAAATTATTATTACTGGCGATTTCAACATCGATACACTAAAAAATTATGATATTCGAGATGATTTTTTAGCTTTGCTGCAAAACTATAACTACACTTCTCACATAACTGAACCAACAAGACAAAAAGCTTGCCTAGACCTAATTGTAAGTAATATTACTAATACAACTGCCCAAGTACATAAATTAGGCCTATCTGATCACGAAACGGCTCAAACCTTGGAATTCCCAATAAACAAAAAAGAAAATAAAATAAAATATTATTTTATATATAAACGAGATTTTAGTGAAGAAAACATTAGAAAATTCAATGAATGTCTTGCAAACCTATCATGGTCGGAAGTTTATGGTGAAACCGATGCAAACAAGGCATTCAACAATTTCTATGAGCTCATAATCCTATTCTACAACTTATGTTTTCCAACTAAGAGAATAAAAGTGAGTACTAATCAAAAAAGTAAAAAATGGGTGACAAAAGGCATTAGTAGGTCATGTAGGACTAAACGATCACTGAGATTTACGTATTATAAAAAAAAGGATATAAATAGTAAAATAAAATACAGAAATTATTCAGCGATTCTCAAAAGATGTATGAATTACTCACAAAAAATTAAAAATATGAAATATATACATAATTCTACTAATATAAATAAAGCAGCCTGGAATCTAATAAAAAATAATAATGTCATTAAAAATAAATTTATAAATAAAATTGTACGACATGGTGAGGTAATTACTAATCCTACTGACTTAGCAAATGCTTTCAATGACTTTTTTACAGACATACAGACAAAAAATAATATTGCAGAGACCACCACGAATTTGTGCAAACCAGTAAATGAAACTTTATTCTTATTTCCCACGGACAGTGATGAAATCGGTAAAATAATAACAGGGCTCAATAATACAAATTCTGTAGGTAGTGATAATTTATCTACATACGTAATAAAGAAATCTAAACATATTTTGGCACCTGTGTTGAGTTTTCTTATAAATTTGTCTTTTGAACAAGGACAATTTCCAGAAAATCTGAAGAAAACTGTCATAAAACCACTTCCTAAAGATAATAATGCAAACTGTTTGGAAAATTATAGACCGATAGCTTTGGTGTCTATCATATCAAAAATTTTTGAAAAAGCTATGTATTTTAGGCTTATTACATTTATAACTAAGTACAATATATTAAACATAAATCAGAATGGATTTCAGAAAGGTAAATCAACTGTATTAGCCATGTTCAAATTGGTAAATGAGGTGCTAAGTCATGTAGACAATAGTACTGAAGTTATGGCGTTGTTTATTGATATGACAAAAGCTTTTAATTATGTTTTACATAAAATATTGCTTGCTAAATGTGATAGGTATGGAATTCGGGGGAAGGCTAATAGCTGGATTAAATCCTTCCTTGAAAATAGGAAGCAGCAAGTAGTAGTGACTAATCTGGATAAGAATCAAAATGAGACTTCATTTATGTCTGGTGAGAAATTTAATAATATTGGCGTGCCTCAAGGAAGTATACTAGGTCCTTTATTGTTTTTACTATACATTAATGATCTTCCAAAAGCTACTGAACACTTCTGCACGTTATTTGCCGACGATCTTTCTGTAGTGATACCTAATTTATCAAATTCAATTGACGCATATAATACGGACATAAATAAAACGTTAAATGACATAATTAATTGGCTTGACAAAAATAATTTACAAATAAACACTAAAAAGACCAAATACGTACAATTTCATAATCAAAGGAATAATAAAAATGCAGATTTAACAATAAAACATAATGGACAGACTATTGATGAATGTAATGATGTACAATTTCTGGGAGTTACTTTGGACAAAAACATAACATGGAAATCTCATATCGATCAAGTATGTAGTAAATTAAATAAATTTTCTTTTGTTTTGTGGAGACTGGTCAATATAACAGAGCTTAAAACAGCCTTGTTAGCGTATCATGGGTACGTAGCGTCTGTATTACGAAATGGAATTGTAGTATGGGGAAATTCGACAGAATTGGACAGAGCGTTTATGGCACAGAAAAACTGTGTAAGGTCATTATGTAAGTTGCCTCAGAGAACTAGCTGTAGACCGCATTTTATAAAACTTAAATTGTTGACACTACCATCCATCTACATTTATGAAATGTGTCACTTTGTAAAGGTACACTCATATTTATTTCAAAGAAATTGTGAGGTAATTTCTAATTATCGTGGCAGATACCCCAACAGGCTTGTGTTATCTAATGTATCCACAGCTTTATGTGACCAAAATAGCTGTCGGATGGCTGTTCGTATCTACAACAGGCTGCCGGAGGATATCAAAGTATTGCCGTTGCCAGTCTTTAAGAACAGGCTGCGTAGTTTCCTGCTGGAGAGGGGTTTCTACTCGATACAGGAATATCTTTGGTCATAGAATTGTTACTTATAAAATACTTATTACTAATTCAATTTTTTAAACATTAGTAATAACAAATTAGACCAAATACTAATATAATTATAGAATAGAAAGATATGAATACAATAAATAATTAAATTAATGATAACTTAATTGACATTTGCATGCCTAGACAAGTTAGAAGTGTGATCTAAAAATTGTAATTAACAACTATTGTAACCACTTTTACAGCAAATAAATATATTATTATTATTATATTATAATTTATTATATATATTGGCAGAGCAAATTTTATATTGAATTCTCGCAAAGTCAGTCTTAGCAAAGGGAACATAGGCTGCATTTTGTCTTCTGCTACTAGCAATTTGGGGGTTATAGGGTAAACTTTTATGTTTTTTTAATGTCATTTGTAGTAAATATAACTTTCTAATTGTTAATAAATCACATACTTGATATAAAGAAGTAGTAGGAAAGGTTCTTTCTTTAAAGTACATAACTTTCAAAAGCGTGCGTTGCGATCTTTCAACCTCCAGAAATTTGGTTTTATAGGCACCACCCCAGACCGGTATACAATAGATGATTATAGATTGTACAAGAGAGACATAAATTTTATTAAGAAGAGTTGGTGTAACTATGTTTCTTAGAGTCGAACATCCATATAAATTTTCGTATTCTTCCCGATAATTGTTCGATTTGGGGATACCATGAAAGATTTTGATCCACCATTACACCTAGATATTTAATATGGTTTAGTTTGGTAATAGAAGGGCAGATACAATTTAGAGCTTGGTTACATGAGTGGATTTTTATGTCAAAATCAACAGGTGGTTGAGTACTGTTATATATGCTGAAACAGATATAGTTTGTTTTTGATGTGTTTAGGGTTAGGAGATTGTTGTTTAACCACATAGCTACTTGGGTCATGCCATTATCAGCATTTTTACGAGCAGTTTCCCAGTTTGGACCTGTAAACACTATCGCAGTATCATCCGCGTATGAACAAAATTTCGTCATGTTGCATGCACAGGTCGTTGATATAGATGAGAAACAAAGTTGGGCCCAGAACGCTTCCCTGCGGGACGCCAAAGGTCACGTTTTGTCCCTCACTTATATATGTTTTACTTTTTGAATCCGGTCCGATAGATAATCCTTGAAGATCTGTAGTTGATGGCCTCTAACACCAATTTTTTCTAATTTAGCCAGCAAGATGGAGATGGAGACTGTATCAAATGCTTTTTCAAGGTCGATAAAGCATGCTAAGCATTTAATGCCTTTATCTACGTTTTTAATACAAGGATTACAAAAATATATACAACTTATATAATAGCAGTCGGGTTTTTTTTTTGTTTTTTTAATAATTACTTGTTTATGGAGTGAACGCACCATACTTTTTCCTAGAAATGTTGTCAAGTTGTTGCGGATCAGCTTTTGAGTTCATTTACTGCAATTCCTAAGAATGCCCCGCGGTTAAGTAATCCTGTAATCTATATAAAATAAGTTTATTTTTATTTAAAAAGTTATCATATACCCACCAAAAATAAACTTATTAATGTCATACAATTCGTATTTTTGTGGTTGTGTTTAAGGATTGAACAAACGAATAATGTATTTATGTGCCGAATCTCAATAAATCATTCGGACTGTAATGGCACACTAAGCTGACACATTTTTTTTATTTGTAGAGAAATCGACTAGTAATTTAGATTATAGGTACATTTTTTGGTATATTTTTCATATAAAAAGGTGATTGTATAAAGTAGTAATATCTTTTTGAAAGGTTAATTTAGGCAAATTTACGGTATATTTAGAGTTATGTTTGTGATTTTTTTCTATCGAGCCAAAAATGCTCAATCGTGTTTTGGATATTGTGGGTATCTGTAAAAAAGCCTTAATTAAGATTCCTATGTAAAATTTTTGAGAAATAAACTGTAGTAGTTTATTTACAGCGATTTGTCAAAAACACTGACAGTATTCTTGGCTCCGAACTGATGGGGCCTTAACTTAGTTTATGCTGCCGCAAACTGAATGAGATGTCTGCTGTGGCGCTTTTAAGCTTTTCATGCTTCGTAAGGCACATCATTGACCAGTTGGAATAGTCAAAGCCAAATTACATGGTCATTGTAATAGGCATTTTCTAATACCTACTTTTGTTTTTTGTTTCATTTCTGATTTTTCTGAGCGTCATAAAATTTTAAATTATTGCCTTATCCTGTAATCATACCAAATGATAAATGTAACGAACTTAATAGGGATTTATTTCCATGCTTATCTCAGTTTAGTAACTGAAATAAACCTAGTGGTTTGAGTGAAATAGATTGAAATTGAAGAACTTTTTTCGCAATACTTGAAGTGGTATACATCTACCTATGTACGTATTGACTCAGGGACAATATTTTGTTTGATTTAGCATAGAACTGTGCATCTGTAGAAATATATGATCGAAGCTGACTTGGTGACCATAATTATTAAATTTCTCTGAAGCAATAACCACGTAATGGCATCTATAATTAGGCAATACGTATTTTCAATTAGCGTGTCTAATGTGGTGGGCAGTGGCAGCGGCGCGGCGATAGCGCGGCGATAGCCCGACGTGGCCAATTATGGAATTATCTTAAAGGGTCCAAACTACGTTGTCGAGCGCGTTCACTGTTACTATGTTGTAAGTAGGTACCAACATTATATCATACAGGGTCTAACAAAATATACTAAAACTATTTTAAGGGTGTATTCAGTCCATGATACTGAACAACTTTCCCCGAGAAACATGTATCAAAATATGAAAAATAATTTTTGGCCTCGCATACTAGTTGACCGATCAGCTGAGCCGAGTTTGTATGGAAAGCCAAACAATATTTTTCATATTTCGATATATGTTCCTTGGGGAAAGTTGTTTAGTATCATGAACTAAATTCACTCTTAAAATAAATAATAAATTTGTATATATTTTATTTAGTGATTTTTTATGTTTTATATAAGTAAAGAGTGAATGTAAGTATTTATTCATTGTTATGTCGTGACGCGATAGGGTATCTATAGCCAGATAATATCCTAGTCCAATCTTTGTCGTCCGAGGGCTTTATTCAGTGTTCTCAGTGCTCCCAACCCCGGTCGTTTAAAGGGCAGAGAGGGTTAAAAAATCATATACCTAGCAAGAACTCACAAGAATTTACCAATCAGTGACCCTCTTTGCACTATATCAACACATTTACCCTACTCAACAAACCAAACCAACCAACCTAGTTCTTCCAATCACCCTACCAATAGTTATGCCCTTCAAGACATCTTAAGAGTACCAGGCCTATTGTAAAACGTATCCCCAAAGGTGCCCGAAGGACGGTGTCCCAAACACTGTCACAAGTTATCCGCGAAACAGTTTAGGACAATACCACAATTTCATCAAATGTATATAGGTAGTTAGTTATCAGAGTCGAGTTATTTTCCGAATCCTCATCTTCCGAATCCTCATCTCCCGATTCTTTATAAGTACTAGAATGTCTCTACAGTTTTTTATTTTTGTCCATTGTTAGAAATAAGCGACTAGGTACCTTTTTTTTTCAAACAATAGTACAGGCGTTTTAATACGAGTACGTCCCAGTTCACCAATTAACTACTCACATATGACCAAAGCACGTTAACTACCGCTACCGCCAACTGTGACTTAGTGGTCGTATTTCCGAGTAATATTGAATTAAAATGGGCGAGAATCTGAATCATATGAATAGGCGATGCGGTTAGCAACCCATCACTATTATGATTTCCCTTTTTCACCATCATGCCCACCATTACGCTAAAAGTGGCCTGGGCTTTACCGCCCTTGGCTCTGTCTACCCCGTTAGGGATAAAGACGTGATAGTGTATTAACTTAAAAGTTAACCGCAGATAACCTATTAGTATTTCAAATGTTCTAAAAGTAATACATACTACAAGGTCGTATTACAGTATCTGCAGGAGGTCAAACTAACTCCTGAATTGGTAGCAAAATAGACATATAGGTTAGTATTACTAATTAAGATAAGCGGGTCACTCACGTAAAAAATCTGCTACTGGCCGACATGTTTCGACCTCATCCGGAGGTCGTCATCAGGGCGAATGTGATGCGCGACGTCACACGACGACGTCCCGAACCACACTGATGCGTGCGGTGCGTGACAGTGCGGTGGAAGGTGGGTTACGCTGATCTTCTGCGTTGTCGACTCCCGTGGGTGTAATGGGAGCCTCACTTTCTTCTTCATCATCATCGGCGGCTGGTGATGGTGCCCGCGTGTGAAAAAAGCTCACTGTGTCAGAGACCGTCGCCTATCTCCTGAAGAATCGGTTTCCAGGAGGCCGGTAAGCCCCAACCCGCATCGCGATTAAATTAATTAGTAATGTCTGTGTCTCACGTTAGTTATAACCAAAAAATATAAGTTAGTAACCTTTAAGTCGTAGGCTAAATAATAATTACATCATAAATACCAAAAAGAATACTTTTAAGTTTTAATGCCTTATTGGTCAATACCTCATGTCCATTATAACAGATTTCTCGACTTATTTTTAACCAATAACTCAATTTACTTTGCGGTGAATCAGTTAAGTAAAAATGACGTAACGAGTCACTTTATGTTTTGCCTTAATAGTAAAAGTGTATTTATAGTAAAAAGAAATCGTGCATGGGACGTTGTTTTTACTTGAATAGGTAATATAGTCACAGATATAGTCCAGGAAAAGATACTTAAAATGTTTGCTGATTAATTTAATTACAAAACAAATCAAAAATTGTAATGGATATCGGAGAGATAATAAAAGGTTCCCACGGATAGCAATAGACTAAATAAAACTATTAAGGCGAAGATATAGGCAAATGGCCTTCAAGTGTGAAATAAATTGTTAACTCGTAAATATGGTGATAATTTCCATATTGCTCTTCGTCATGCACTAGATAGCCCTTTAAATTATTTTATGAACTGCCGTTGAAACTATTATTGGTGATCCGTCTAGCTTTAAAACTTGCCGTGGCCAATTTTGGCGGAGGCAAGTTTTAAAGCTAGACGGACTATTGTAAATACTTTCAACGGTGGTTCATAAAATAATTTAAAAGGGCTATCTAGTGTATGACGAAGAGCAATATGGAAATTATCTCCATATTTACGAGTAAACAATTTATTTCAAATGAGGACGCCACTTCAAGGCCATTTGCCTATATCTCCACCTTAAACAAAGTAAATATTAAAATCAGCACCTGTTAGCAATCTTCGATGTCTGAAGGTGTATTTATTGTGCAAGTTAAATTGCTCTGAACATGTCTCCGCGGTGCGACGTAATTGTTGTTTGTTTGGCAGGCGCAATATGAGTCGCGCGTTTGGCGGCGGCGCGTGCTTGCCGCGCAAGCGCTGCGTGGCGCTGCTCGTGCTGACGGCGGCGGTCGTCTGGCTCATCATCTACAGCGCCTCCGACGGTAAGTCCCGACTCTTTTTCCAGTTCTTTTCTTCCCTACTTCGCTAAAGCCCCTGTTATAATTATAACAAAGTTACCAGACTATAGGATGCCTGAGACACCGAGGAAAAGTCAAAAGAAGTAGTGCACGGCTGCTCCAAAACTTGACCCATCCATCCATCATGTTAGCACGTTCCAGGTTATATTATACATACACACACATAAATTGTAACAAATATCTTAAGTAACAGTAGATAAAGAAGAGCGAAGCCTCCTGGCACAGGCATCTTTGATTGCCTAAAAGGAGACTTCAACACCTATAGACGTAAGATCACCTCTGTTAACGTAATAAAAACATTTTATTTTATTTATTTTTATTATATCCCTGCATGCGTTGCGTTGCCTTGGAGCGCGGGGTCGGTTTGCAGGGTCGGGTCACAGTGCAGGGAAATTTTATTAGCAGATTTTTTTTGTCGATTCAGGATTTGGGAATTTTTCAAAATTTCTTTCTTAGAATTTTAAACCCCCCTAGCTTCATATGGGGGTTATAGACTTAAAAAAAATATATATACATATCACAAACTTTTTTGATAGCCTTATTATTATAATAAAAAAGTTGTTCAGACAAAAGAGTTAAGTTTTAACTCTTTTGTCTGAACAACTTTTTTATCCGATACACATCAACGGGTTGGGTGTGAGTCGCGAGGTTTACAGCTTACAGAGCTACTGTTTAGCGGACTGTTGGTGTTTTTTCTCTGGTCGACTGGTTTTTTTAATTTTTAATTTTAACTCTCTTTATTGTTCTAAAGTAAAACATACTTTTAACAAATGGCGGACTTAATGCTAAGAGCATTTTCTCCCAGTCAACCAAAAGGATAAACAGAAAAGTAATTTGTTCGGCGCAAAAAGCCTTGGTTTCTGGGATAAATTCATTTAAATGCCGGGAGCGATCCAAAAAGAGAGAGAGAGAGAGAGAGATACATGTATTGCCCTATCTAACATTTTATTTACCAAAATTTTAGTCGCAACAGCCACTAGTTTTTAGTATTTGTTATTAAAGCAGCCACAGTAATACATTCATCGGTGAAAATTTTAAGTGTCCAGCTATAACGGTTCAAGAGATAGAGCCCTGTGACAGACGGACAGACGGAGAGCCAGATAGACGGACAGATGGACAGACAGACAGACGGACAGACAGCGGAGTCTTAGAAATAGGATCCCGTTGGCATCCTTTGGGTACGGAACCCTAAAAATACTCGTATGTATGAATATATTGTAATAGCCTTACATATTATAGCAAATTTCCATTGAACTGCGTGCGATACAATTAAAAATAGGTAGGTAGGCTTCTGTTTAGTTTATTAAAATAATGTTGATTTAGCGAGCTACAGCAATAGCCGCCTATGGTAACATTGCGAGTTCAGCTCTCTATGATGATTTCATATTATGATTGAAACAAGTATTTTAAATGTTATCCACAGCGGATCTGCTGAAAAAAAATAAAATAATGGAACGCACGCTGTCGGAGATGCAGGCGCGGCTGCAATTCCTGGAGGCGCAGTACCGCTCCCGGCAGCAGGAAATGCTCGCCCTGCAGGTAAACAAGAGAGACTTCTGCAGGTAAACAAGAGAGACCCCTGCAGGTAAACAAGAGAAAATCTTGCAGGTCAACAAAAGAGACTCCTGCAGGGGAGCAGACGCAGCTGCCGCGCTCACAGACGTGGCTGCAGTTCCTGCATGGGGCGCTGTACCGGCAACACCAGCAGGAATGCGTGTCTGACTTAAAATGACTTACGACGTATGTGTAAACCCACAGGGCACATTAAGCGCAGTAGGTAATAGGTGTTCGTTTATATCTACAAATGAAAACCGAGTTCGATGTTAATTAAAATTACCGAAAGGAGCTTACACCTAATTAGCACATTTTATGTAGGTATAGTATTATTATATTTTTCCTCTGTCAATATCTTTTCAATTTGGAGAATGATGAAGAGCCTCTCACGATGGAAGCATGAGCAGTAATTGTTGACCGCAGATGAGGGCGTTGGACGGAGGCGGCTCCCCGCGCGTCACCGCCGCGGAGGGCCCGCCCTCCTCCCCGCTGCCGCCCGAGGTGCAGGCGCTGCTCCGAAACCTCACAGGTAAACATCTCAATTTACTCGTGTGGCAGGCGACAGGGTCGGTGTCAGTTAGTCGCGTATTATTTATTGAGAGCGCTTTTACTGAGCAAGAGTACAAAACTGATGTTGGTCCTTTTTTACATGAAATTTATCATTAAAATAGGGAAAAAGATACTTTCAGATGGTACTTAATTGAATACCCTTTCTATATCGTGAAGCAAAAACAGAATAAACGATTTATTTTGATTTGATTTTTTTGTATTACGTTTACGTACGAGGACAGGTAGTGGAGTGTCGGCTTGCCTGCCCGCAGGGTCCCGCGCCGCCGCTGCTCTCCAGAGCAAGCAGCAGCACTCGCTGGCGACGGCGTTCATCCCGCAGCTGCTGCCGCACCTGCTGGACGACCCGTTCAGCCTTCAGCCCGCCTACCACATGCGCGCCGACCGGAACACGTTCGCGGACGTCGTCGTCGGAGTGCCCACCGTCAAGAGAGACAAGGAGAGCTACCTCATGATCACACTGACGGTAACTACTTACAGATATACACATCTCTGCTACTTTGTACATTCATTGTCAACATCAATATTTACACACATTAACCAATATAACAGTTAAGATTGCTCTAAACTCTATTTATTTTATTTTTATTTTATTTTATTTGGAAGACCAACAACTATTATAATTTACATAGAAAACTTAATATGTACAGAAAGTCCATTACAGGTCCTCACTGATAGAAAACATTGTATTTAAAAAACGGGCAAGTGCGAGTCGAACTCGTACATGAAGGGTTCCGTACCTCCGTACAATGTTTTAAAGCGCTGAAGAAAAACGTTTCTTGTATGACGACCCCCTTTAAGTTTTAACTTTATCTTATTGTTGTTATAGGGGCCATAGTAATACATAATCGGTGAAAATTTCAAATGTCTAGCTATTACGGTACAAGAGATAGAGCCCTGTGACAGACAGACAGACAGACGGACAGACATTGGAGTGTCAGTAATAGGGTCTTGTTTGCACCCCTTGGGTACGGAACCCTAGAAAAAGATTATGATCTCTAAACAAAGACATTAACATCCGCATATTTAGTAGGTACTTGAAATGTAACTAATATCCAATAGTTAAAGATAGAATTTGTAAGTAAATATTAAATTAACACATTACTGGACACTAATCCAGACACAATAGATATAACAATTGATTAACGTCTTTAGACGTAGTGTGTCCAACAATGTGTTAAACTGAATCGCATTCAATATTGTCAATCGTCAATTGCATCGCTTGGGAAGAAGAAATCAGTAAGAAGGCGTCTCAGTCTTGGTATACTGGTAGAAAATATGTCGATATCCACCTCGGACGAAGCCTGGTTGTACCCATTGCTTCTCCTCCAGTAAGTAAGTATGTACGTACCTAATTATATTTTGACATAAAACAAAGACATGCGCTACACTACCTTTGAAAAGTTGAAATTGACAATGTTTGAAACAAGAGCGATGTGTGCAGCACCTGATCGACGGGTTGACGGAAGACGACGTCAACTCGACGGTGATCGTGGTACTGGTGGGCGAGTGTGACCTGGAGTACGTGCTCAACACCGCGCGCCAGATCGAGACCATGTGAGTACGTCTGCGCTGGCGCCGCCGATGACCGCCTGGCGGGCACCAGCATTGGGGCCCGCGCATGTGCCGCCAAGGGGACTACTGCTTGCCTCTCAATGTGTAAACCTACGAAACAACAATTTGTTATTAGCATAAGCTATTGATTTTGATCAAGATGGATAAATAATTTAAAAACCAGACCAGTTCAAGTTAAACTTGCGTGGAGGGGCGTTAATTATCTAAGTTCCATTGTTATTTAAAATCTGACCCAAAGCTTGCGGTATGCGTAATTATATTATTACATATGTATTCACTAGCAAAATTAAGGTGATTTCCTTGACGCATTTTTTTTTGGTTCGCAAACTGGTTGTTACGATACAATATTCAGAAATGACTGCCCTGACTCACTCCAGACCTCGTGTATATGACCTGGACGAGCCCCGCATATTCTACGTACTGTCACATTTCACTCAAGTAGCTAGTAAAACAATTCAGCAGCTGCGGGGTGAAGCCAAACCGTGCAAAAGTCGTCAGCAGCCTGTCATTATCCACTAAATCGAACGCTTTTTTGTAATCGAAGAAAACCATGCCTGCCTGTCCCCCCTCGTCAACTATCGGTACTATATGAGTTATGTGGCTGGTGTGATTGGTAGCAGTACTTCTTGACGGTCGGAAGCCGTGTTTTTTTTTCATTTATTTGGGTATCCAACAATGATACAATCTATAATTATATCTAGTCTTATTACCTAGTACATATAATTGTATCACCAACTACAATACCACAGTTTAATTATTCAGTTTTAATTATACAGGTTTCCTATGAGTAAGTAGCATGTAAGTAGTAGTAAGAGCATATATGTATATATAAAGTAAAGTAAGGCAGTAAATAGTTATAACGAAACATATTTTTCTTGTTGGACAGTACTAATCATTAATTTACAAGTCTTGAGGGATAGTTATTCTTTTAATTAATTGCATTGCAAATGCTGTAGAGGAAAAAATAAAATTATTTGTCACAGTTTGTATTATAAAGTAATTCTATTAGGTAGAAAAATGTTCGAGCAAGAGTTTCTTATACATTCCAGGGCGTGTCGCCATAATATCTATATCATTAAAGTTATCATTATACGATTCTACCGCTAAATCTAAAGTCTTCATTGATGATGAAAGTAAGCCGAAAACGTGATTTTGAATTAATAACTAATTTTATTAATTCAAATTCAAAATCACGTTTTCTTGCATAAATTGTAGTTATCGTGTATGAATATTATTTTATTAACTCGCATAGGACTCAGCCGCGACCGCTTGGCAGTCGTTGGGATTGCCAGCAGAGCTCTTGCGAGCGCGTTGATCCATGGAAACCCTTTTTTTTTACCAGTACTTTAATATATCTCCTTGGACAACGTCTACATCTGCAAGTCTCATAGTAGCCAGATATTTTCAACATTATTGAGATATTTCAGCGTCTTCTGAATCTAGCTCTGCCATGTTGCTGCTGTATTTTTTGGAAAGTTTTGATATCAAGGATTGTCCAGAAGAGGTACTAGCGACAGGTTCAAAAGTAGCTGTTGACATTTTTACCAGTCCTCCTACAACGAGATCTGACGTCTTTACTTGTCCTTTAATATAATCTGTCTAAAACGTAGCGCGTGCGGTGTTTTTGCGCTCTAAGTAATTATCAATTTCAGTCAGCTCTGCATATCGCGGGTCTAGTAGAGCCGCGGCAATATTTTTTTCCGTTATTGGGAACCGTTTATCCAATTTTGATAACATTTTATCCTTTAATGTCAGCATAATAAGTGTTTCTTCATCCGGTAAAGATTTTAATAATTCTTGGATTTCTGTACGAAAAACCAAAGCCAGATTTAACGAAGCATTCTATTGTGCACAGAGCAATTCCACTGCTTCGCGAAATTTTCTAAAAAAATCTAACTAGATCTTCAAGTAAGTTCCATTCATCCTGTTTGATTTTCAGATCTTCCTGTTTAATTTTTGACAACATATTATTTATTGGACTTCTGTTGCATAAATGCAACAAGCTCTCTAGCATTTCAAGCACACTATGCCAACGAGTAGGCGTAGAGGTTTTTATAGTTAGCACTTGGTCTAGCTCCAAACTCTTCATTTACAGTTTAAAATGTCACACTCATCTTCTGTAATTGGTATCTCTTCATCATTTTAAAATTAATCTTAGTATAGAATTAGAAGTTTTGATTTTATTCAAGAAAGAAGATGAAAATTGACCATTCCCCCCTGATCTCCGAAACTAAAGAACTTAAAATTTTGAAAAAAAAAATACAAAATATAGTTTATTGCTTTTAGATTACAGGAAAACCTATAAGAATTCAATCAATTGTACGTAACCCTCTTCACGCGAGTTTAACTCGCACTTGACTGGTTTTTAAACGGAAGAAATTATTTCTAACGATATTGCCAACATGTTTTTCAAACCTAAGCTCACCGTCCATTATGTTATGATACCCAGATTCTTGGCCTCATCTACTCTGTCTATCACCGTAGCTAACATCGGATTTTTGTCATTTTAGCAATTTGCGCATTTGAACCAAAAATCATTACTTTAGATTTAGCGGGGTTGAGGACTAGAGAGTTTTTAGTGGACCAATTAGCAACACTTTCCAGATCTTCGTTCATTTCTCGGACCGCCTCACATATGTTTTCAGGGGTATCAGATATTTAGTTATTCATCGGCATAACATTACGGAACCTTTCGTCGTTAATTTTGAGTTGGATGGATGTTAAGCCTTGACAGCTGACCGTATCGGTCTAACCTCTTAGTAGACTGATATGGTCGTTTATCTGGTAAGTGGCTGGTGTTGCTGGGCGGCAGGTTCCCCAAGCACGTGGCGAGCGGGCTGATCGAGGTGATGTCGCCGCCCGCCGCCTACTACCCCGACCTGGACGCGCTGCCTAGCACGCTGGAAGACTCGCACAAACACTTCAAGTGGCGGACCAAGCAGAACCTCGACGCTATATTCCTCATGGCGTACGCGCAGGGCATCGGCACCTCCTTCCTCATGCTGGAGGACGACGTCATAGTCAACAAGAACTACATGCAGGTTAGATATTTTTGTTGCTGTTGCTACTGTTGTTGCGTCATGACTGTCATGATACTAGTTTTCATTCAGCCGGTGCCATAGTTCTTCCCATAGCCCATTTCCCAATCCACTAACATTTCACCCTAATAGAGAGCATTGTTATAGTGTCCTTGCCGTTATCACCTGGTGGGTATTCTATCATAAATAATAGCAAAATCTCTCACGAGGCCTCTATGTGCTGGACCTATTTCCCCATACAAGCCTCAAAGGACCGGGATACGTCCCGTGAAGATAAACCTTGAGAGAACATAATAATTCTAATAAAAATTGTCCTTAAAACACTGTTCTTACTTGAGTAAGGGTTTTAGTCATATTATGGTGATATTTATTAGTTCTATCGCGCTTTGAACACATGATTTATCTATATAACGTCTAACAAAATATACTGAAACTATTTTAAGGGTGGATTCAGTCCATGATACTGAACAACTTTCCTCAAGGAACATATATTGAAATATGAAAAATAATTTTTGACTTTCCATACAGACTCGGATCAGCTGATCGGTTAACTTGTATGGGAAGTCAAAAATTATTTTTCATATTTCGATATATGTTCCTTGGGGAAAGTTGTTCAGTATCATGGACTGAGTCCACCCTTCAAATAGTTTCAGTATATTTTGTTAGTCCCTGTATACATATAATAAAACAGTAAAAATCGCGTGTCTATACATTTAATAAATTTATCAAAAAAATAGTGTGTGTGATTAGAAAAGAGTAACTGAATACAAAAAAGATTAAAAAAACATTTTTGTCTGTCTGTCTCTATGTTCACGCTAATCTTCGAAATTACGGAACGGATTTTAACTCGGTTTTCAATAATAGAGAAGCCTCATCTCGGAGCTTTGTTTCATGAAAATCGGAGGTCAGTAAAAAAGTTATCATCATTTTAATGTTATTTTTATTACGCCGCTCGTCTGTTAAAATATGCATATAAAAATATTACTATAAGGGTCGATTCGAAAGCTTAAAGCGATTCGATCCCTCAATTCTCGTCAATTGGTCATTTTGTCAAGCCTACTCCGCATTTACAGCTCACCAGAAAATTAAAAAAAATATATATGTGAAACGTTAGTTCCAGGACTACATTTGGAACATTTGTTTTTTCTTTATGACTTTGTATGGTAAAGTAAAAAAAAACTACGGGACATCGAATTATTATTTGAATTCCCTACTGCTCCTAAACTGCTATAATATATATAATAATAAAATTTTATTTAATCAGACAATTGTCCATTTATTGTTAGTAACATAGATATCCTTAACCTAATGTTAGTACCTATAACCTAAGAAAAACTACAAATCTGATCTAATCACTGCCGTACAATTCCGTGTGAAACTGCACAGCAGCGATTAATGTATGCGCAGTCCAGTCTGCTGGCCACCATTTTTAGAATGCTGTTGGGGCTGGCCCGTACTCTGCGTACCAGGGAAGCGCACCTCTTACGCATAGTAGCGTAAAAGCAATCTACTCGCGCTTCTGCAAACATTCCCGAAGCACTGCAGCACTTAGGTAACCCCATCAGCACCCTAAATGCGTTATTATATTGGACGCTGAGGGCGCTATACGATTTTCGGGTGAAAGTAGCCCATAGGCTACATGTATAAAAAGATGTGCAATATGCCCGAAAAAGTGAAATTTTCACTTCATTCGAGCACCGTGCAAATCTCCGGGCTATCATGTTTGCCCTAACCGACAGCGCCCTCCGTTCCCCTTCAATATCATCATCATCTTTGAGATCAGAGGCCGGATGTGGCCCAGGTATTTTACCTGGTAAACCCGTCGAAGCTTAATACCATTAAGCTCTACAGCCGGTATATTTAATGTATCTCTGCCTCTGGCCTCAAATACCATGATTTCACATTTCTTCACATTATATACTAGCTAGAC
Source organism: Acrobasis repandana (assembly GCA_963576875.1). NCBI lineage: Eukaryota > Metazoa > Arthropoda > Insecta > Lepidoptera > Pyralidae > Acrobasis > Acrobasis repandana. The sequence goes on along the minus strand of OY756214.1, from coordinate 28,916,179 downwards.
CATGGGATTTAGCATATGTTTATGATGTATGTTATGCTATGATATATGAGAATATTTTTACACTAAAAAATAAAAAATCCCCTATTCTTTAAATGCAACATTGCTTTTGTAAATCAAACAATGTTTTCTTTTAAAATATATCGAAACATTGAAATTCCAAATGTTTAGTTGCAGAGGTGCCCTGTGCGGGCGCGGGCAGCAGTCGTTCGCTGGCATTCGTACGGGAAGGCTGTGGCACTCGCTACCAAATTTTTATGTGGGATCACGCGTGTTTTCTCTTTGTATTTCTGTTTAGACTAGTTCAGAGAGTAGTGCAGTCAGAGTAGTCAGATGATACGATACGATTGTGTTGTGTGTGGTTTGCGCATGGACGCTATTATGCCTATGTACTCAGTACTGTACAATCTACTAGTGTACGATAATAAACTTTGTTTGTATATTATATATTAAGTAATATTCAATTATTTCGCGTATTTGGACGATCGATGACATTTAATTACTTTAGTGTACTAAATTTGAGATGAAAATACCTCGAAAAAGTCCTTAAAGCAGAAAGAAGCAGCTAAGAAAGCATTGAAAATGCATGCAAAAATGTACCTTCACCCATTCGGAAAAGATGTTCTTTACTTTTATACAGTAAAAAATATACCATTATTTTTAATTTAGTACACACATTTTAAGGGGTGATTCACCCCGTGTTTCCGGGTTAGAAAAGGACCACTCCATCTCTTCATGTGGATGTCGTAAGAGGCGGCTAAAGGTTTAAGCACAAACATCTCGTGCTACAATTGCATTCCCAAGGAGGGTTGACGTCGAGCGGCGGCCGGTTGTAAAACTTTTCGCACAAATACATTCCCAAAGAGGGTTGACGTTTTAACTGTTCCGGCTATTTCTTCTCCACTTCGCAAGGTCTTTCGCATCCTTGGGTGACCATTGACATGCATGTTATACTTGGAGAAGAATAAACCAGCCAAGTGCGAGTTAAACTCACGTGGAAAGGGTTCCGTACAATTAATTAAATTTTTATAGGTTTTCCTGTAATCTACAAGCAATGAACTATAATTTGTATTTTTTTCAAAATTTTAGGCTCAGTACTTTCGGAGATCAGGGGGGAATGGTCAATTTTCGTCTTCTTTCTTGAATAAAATCAAAACTATTCATTTTACAATAACAACAAAAACATATTTGAGATCCTTATAACAAGCTTTGCTTTGACTTTGACTTTCATTTGATATATAACATGGTCAGTTTTTCAAAACATTTTTTTTTATCCTAATTTTTCCCCCGAAAATGACCCTTATTTTAAAATAATATTTATTTACTTTGCACATTATGTATTTGGGTTATAGGATTACACCATCCTACCAAATTTCACCTTATTCGGTCCAGTAGATTCGGAGAAAATTGGCTGTGACAGACGGACGGACAGACAGACGCACGAGTGATCCTATAAGAGCTCCGTTTTTTCATTTTTTGTACGGAACCCTAAAAAGCGGGAACGCGCTTAGATGAAGAAGAGATTTTAAGGGGTGATTCAGTCCATCAATTAGAACAACTTGTCCCAATCAATGTAGGTCCTTATATCGAAATACGAGAAAAAATATTCACTTACTATACAAATATCGAAGTAGTCACGTGATCTTGTTACTATGGGAAGTGAAAAGTATTTTTTTTTGTTTTTCAAGAAACATATAATGGGAAAAGTTGTTCATAATGATAGACTAATTCACCCTTTAAAATATGTTTACTAAATTAAAACTAAGGGTGAATTTTAAGCCATTAAAGGCAAATTAGTCACTCTTGCTTTATTAACTATTGATTTGTAGGCAATATGATCAGACAGGAGGCTCCCAAATGACCAGAGTAAAAACACCCGATCCTTAGTGCGCGTCCACAGACGCGGCGCGGTGTGCGACGCGGCTGGCCACGTGGGCCGCCGCGCGGGCCGCCTGGCGGACCGCCGTAAACTTTCCATAGTTTGTTTGTAGTCGTCTCTCTGTTGTGTTATTTATCAATTCATGTGGTTCCGGGTACCTGTGTGGTTCACAAATATCTCGTGCTACAATTGCATTCCCAAGGCCGGTCGTAAAACTATAGCCAAACCGTTTTAACTGTTCCGGCTATTTCTTCTCCACTTCGCAAGGTCTTTGGCATCCTTGCGTGACCATTGACATGCATGTTATATTTGGGGTAGAAAGAGCGGGAAAGCGCACCCCTGGCTCCGAAGCAGCACAGCTAAGGATGCAACTGGGAACGCGCTTAGACGAAGAAGAAGATGTTATTTATCAATTCAAGCTCAAGTTATAGGCAGTAATGTATGGAGTGCGCTTCTGTACCGACGTACGCCCGTGTATTCTTTGATTGGTGTTTCCGCGCGGGGTGTGAGGTGGGGAGCCCAAAGGGTGGGGAGCCCAAACGTATACTATTTTAACAAGAAATTTGTAGCCTGCGGCTTTGTACGCGAGCAATTGATTTTATTACGAAATTTTGTTTGTCAAAGTAAGTAGATGAATCGATTTCTATTTTCGCATTAGGAAATAGACCAAGATAAAGTTACCAGGTAATATAACGGGCGCTACATAAGTTTATCTAATTCTATATGGCGTATTATTGGGATACCTTATAAATACCTATGTTAAACACAGCGCCATCTAGATGGCTTGCTCTGTACTAAGAAGTAGGGACTTAAAAGATCGTTATCATCTAGAATGATTTACAAAAGCAACAATCATTTAAATGATTCTAAAAATTGCCACCAGGTGTACTCGTACACAGTATGCTATATAAGCCCATGGAGCCATTTTTACGCTCTGTTGCAACGCGCACCTAGCCATAAGCAAGTTTGTACCTAATAAATAGTGTATCCCGATTCCCTGTCTTGTTCTTGGGCACCCATTTTACAACCTACATGAACGTCATTTCACTGTCAAATCTGGAAGTACATTTGGGAAACCGGCGAGGTATAGTATATTTATATTTGTCTTTTAAATGAAATATGAAATAGTTTGGAAAATCCAAAAGTGCACGCCTCATAGCGGTCACTCAATATTCACAAAAAAAAAAACAGAACTTGAATATTGCATATTTATCGGTGTATTATGAACAAAATAAAAAATTTACTTTTAAATCTTCGCGCCATTGCCCACACAGAAAAGAAAGGTACTGCGCATGTATTGTCAACGAACCTTATTTACATAGATTTAGATATACCAACGATAGGTGGATTTCAGTTTATTGCTAATTATAATTAAACTACTTTTAATTAGACCGTGATTTTCGAAAGGACTTAGTTTTAGATAATACTTAAGCGTATGAAAAAAAGAAGGGTTCGATTTGTTAAGTTTTTCGGGCGTTATCGTGACCACGCCAGTTTCCATACATACCGACACACGGACGTCCACGAAATAATTTTTTTAAACACTTGTTTTATTATTTTAAAGAACAAAATGTCCTTTTAAAATATCATGACTGTTGAAACTAGTGTTTTTTCTTGACATTTGTGTGTAAATATTATTCTACAAGTACGATAAGAAATAAATACCGAGAGAGTCTTGGGCCGACTGCGGTGCCGAACGGTCGTCTCCCATTGTCTCCCATTTTGGGACCGGACATAAAGAGTCTGCGATCATAAACCTCTCGCTCGCCTTACGTTCTGCTATTACTGGGACAGACGCGGTTCAAGTGAAATGTGCAATTTGTGACAGTTTGTGAGTGTAGTGTGTTTGCGTAAATTGTGCATTCAACAAGGCCGCCCTAAAACCTAGAACAAAACCTACTTACTTCCGTGAAGAAATCTGGTGAGGTCTTTCCAATTATTTATTTATCTATTTATAATTTGATTATTTGTATAGGCTGCCTATTTAGGTCATCAAAAACTGCGAATACCATGTTTAAAACTTGGTTAGCTTTAAGACATCAAATTCAAGAGTGACGTAATAGTAAGTAAACATCCTAAATTCAGCATCTGAGAAATACATACTACAAGAGTCATCAACCGTGATCCTAAATACCCTTTTGTTTGAACGAGCTTCAAATTGTGTCTGCCTCTGCAAATTGTTTCGAAGTCAAGACACTAAATTACCAGCCGAGCTGTAAAACAAAAAAAAATCTAACAAAATCCGCAGAGAAACCAAAATAAAGAAAACAAACTTGAATATAGCAACAAAATACAATCATGTCTCGCATAAAAGAATCTTGAACTAGCACTACAAATGAAAACTGCATGATCTCGGTAAGAAGCATGTCACATATTGTACCTAATATACTAATCTTCTAAAATAATTTTTCTTCACTTCTTTGGATAAAACTTTTCGCCAAAAACGTTTGTAATATAACATAAATGTTTACATAATATAAGAAAATTTAGTTTAAAGTCAGTTTTACATACTTTAGTAACCAATTCAAAAAGGGAAAATTAAAACAAGCACGTTATAGTAATCACTCCGGAAATTATTAAGTAATAAATCTACCCTCCCACCTAAGCCAAACAATACCCACGGCCTATAGTCCATTTAAAAACATTCTATGTAAAACTACTAACACATAATTACACTCAAACCAAAGTCCTTTTACGACGAATCTTAAGCAGCAAAAATACATAAATTCTAAGAAAACTCCACATCTGCAGGCCACTGCCGATAACAATAAATATTCTTAAAACAACACCATCCCTAGAGCCACACGTGCACACAATGGAAAAAAACCTTAACAAAGGAGTCCGAAAAAACTGTCAGTGACGGTAACTGCCTCTTTAGAGCTTCAGCAGATATGTAATGTGTTGGAGATCTAACAGACATATAGGACCCACCAAAGTAAACAATATATACAATATAACCATAAAAACTTCAACTACGAGCTCGTACAAGGAAGAGCCCACGTGACGGCCTACCAGAAAGTCATACTAGAGAAAAAAAAAATAGCAAAACAGAACCTTGCGAATTCTAACAAGACACCCACTTATAACATCCCATTAGAATGGGACACTCTTAATGGAATTTTGAAAGAGTCCGCACATGAGGCCCTACGAAAACCAATCGCTAAAACAAAAGAAAGTAGAGTTGCACTATCAAACCTATAAAAAACACTCTTCAAAAGATCAAAAAAACCCTCAAAAAAGGAGTAAAAGCCCGCCGCGATCTTAAAAGAATCTGAAAGCAAGAGGAAGCGTACGACGCCAAATTTTTCTTCGAGAGACTCAGCAGTAAGCACGAATCGCTCCAAATGAAAATGTGCCCCATTTATACATGGGAAAACTCCCTTAATCACGACATACATCACTACACAAATAAAACAAAGATGAAATGAAGAGAAATAGCGGAAAACAGAACCTTAATGAAAAAAGAAGCCGAAAAGATTTATAATGCCCTAGAGTCAAATTCAGAAACCGACCTGGAATCAGAAGAACATACCTTGACCGCAGCACAAATCAATTCACCACCGACAGTAAACTAAACTAGGCGTTAGTTCAGAAATCGCAAAGGTTTTCCCGTCAAACAACAAAAGACAACCACAGCGAACCTTCTACCACCTACCTATCATTAGTATTTAAGGAAAGTACTTTATATCAATACATAATACAAGATATACCTATGTGCGCATATATGTAAAAAAAAACAAAGAAGATTCCAAAGGACCGATAAAATATACAAAAAGATTAAGAAGAAAGCGTCAAAAGAATCAGGATTCCAAACGCTATCTCTCACGCTGTGGAGCAAGATGCAGCCAAAACCGCCCTGCGAAAGATGCATCAGGAAGAACAGAATACGCAGTCTATATCCCTTCCTTATAATATATTACACACCAAGTATAGTATCTATTACCTCATGTTTACTTGTTGCTGGAATACGGTAGACTCTAATTTCCCTTCACTTCCCCATTTCCCAGACTGCAACTCCCCACACACTCCATATCCTATATACGTGCTCACCTGGTTTCTCGAGCCTGGTACAGGTCTAACGCGGTCTGACGTGGCTGCGCTAGTAAAACGGAGACGATTAGTACCCATATCGGGCCGTTGCTGGAAGTGCAGTCACGCTCACTCCAAGGTGGACCCAGTTCCTACGCTCTTGCTCCGAAATGCTGGCTGGGTGGGCACGGAACTGAACTGAACTGAACAGTACGATAAGAAATAAATACCGACATTTTTAGTTCGAAAACTCACTTGATTTTTGTAAGGCGAGAGTAGAGCACTACCTCAACGCTCCGCTTATGAGGCGTGCAAAATCATGTCGTAAATCCACGATTGGAAACACTTTTTGCTTCTCTCTACCTACGAGTAAGTATATCGAAAAGAATACCATTCAGATGCCCAACAATTTTCTAATGTTTTAGCGAAATTAGAGAAGAATACGATCAGCGATCAAGTGACTCTTCCGGAAACACTTGCCAAAGTTAATTCAGGAAATTTACTCCAAAAGTGGCGGGACATGCGTACGTAGCTACGAACCTTGAGCGCTACGAAATGATGGTAAAGTCTAATTTAGTTTGACACCGAAATAAGACGATACTATCAGATGTTTGTCGTGTTATTTTATGAAGTAAAGGTCCTCATGGATGTTTCAAGTGTACCACATGAAGAAAATTCTTCGTTTTGTGTACGCTCTTTACTTCAAGAAATAACCAAACCGCTGCAATAAATAGAAATATTGACACAAATTGTTGGGAATTAAGTGGTCAGCTTTTGAGTTCATATACTGCAAATCGTCTCCACTTAAAATTACTCTTAAACTCGGCGTAACGATAATGATTTTTAGAAAATCTTTCTCCGCCTAAATTGTGCAATAGAACTCGACTTATAGTAACTAAGTATATTACAAAGGTGGCGGTGTGGTTCCCGGCAGAGTAGAATAGGACCACTCCAAGTCTTCTTGTGGATGTCGTAGAAGGCGACTAAGGAAACAAAAAATCAATGAGAACTTTCCAACCCGTCTGGGCAGCGTGGAGAGTGTAGGCCAAATCTGCTGACTGCTCTGGCTAATATATGGGTCTGGCAGTACAAAGAGGGTCGTGCTCACAGATTCTCAGTGGATTTGGTTCAGGCGAAACTGTGTTCATACCACAAAATAAATACACCACTGATCCCTAACAATATCCCATCCCAGTTATGCACAAAATTTTCCATAGCTGCTTACATCGCGACCACCGTAAAGTGTCCCAGGTCGATCTAAGTCTAAATGTTTTTTCCACGGGCAGTTGTACGTTGCCTGCTTGCAGGTAAATAAGTAATGCTGTAGGTAATCTATATAGAGGTAGTTATGAGACCAAGCAACAATAAAACTATTACTGTCATATTATTTTTGTCGTCGTGTATAAAGATATAACATACGAGTAAAGTATGATGCCGTGTGGTTCCCGGCAGAGTAGAATAGAACCACTCCAAGTCTTCCCGTGGATGTCGTAGAAGATAACTTGGGAAACACAAGCTAAACAGAGCTTATAAACATTATGAGACCTCTCCAACCTGTCTGGCCAGCGTGGAGTGTATAGGCCAAACCCTTAGACTGCTTTGGCCAATTATGGCTCTGGCAGTACAGTCAGGTCGTGCTCCTGCAGTGGAGACTAAAAAGACGTGATGATGAATGTATGTTATTACATAAAAAAACTAATTTACAATAAAAAACCGAATTACAATAAAAAACTGGGACTGTAAATTACATACTAAGTAACTAAATTTTTAAATTTGCACAATAAATCTGAATTTCTCGCGGACGAAGTCGCGGGCACCAGCTAGTATGTACATATAACGGGACTTAGCACGAACATTTTTTATTGTTTTTCAATGTTTCGAATAAGAGGCACCTACATCTTTCGTGGTCGCAGACTAACGAGACGACTGGCTGGAGAGCAGCGGTGTCTTCTTGTTGATAGTATATTATGACGCTGTGGTTTCAGTAAATAACTTTTTTCGACGGACGCTTCGATCATATATCCTATAGATGCACAGTTCCATGCAAAAAACAAACAAAATATTGTCCCCGTGTCAACACGTGCATAGGTAGATGTATACCATTTCAAGTATTGCATTTAAACCTTAAGTAACTGAGATAAGGGGTACCTACTTTTTGACGGAAATTTATCGTGGTCTCCGCAATTTGCAGAAGTAAGTCGGAAGGTATTTGCGTCTGCTGCATCTCTTAGAAGGCTCAAGAATTTCCTACCTATTGCAACTAAAGCTTCGCTTGCACAGTCATTGCTTCTTCCTATTCTTGATTACGCTTTTAAGCGAGCGGTACATAAATTTTTCCTCCAGCAGTCCTAGTCCCAGTCATCCTGATTATATTTATTAGTATTTATATTTATGTATTTATCTATTGTATTTTATGCATGTTAGTATATATGTATAGTTATTATATGTTTAAAAGTATATTTGTGTATAAGTATACCTATGTGTCTTTGATTATATATAGTTTATTTATATTAAGTTTGCTTATTTTTGTGAATTTTATTACGCCAGCCACACATATTTTCTGCTTGGTCTAATGGTTGACCGGGAGAGAATGCCATATGGCATTAGGTCCGCCACTTGTACTTTTATTTTATTGTGCAATGAAGATTAAATAAATAAATAAATAAATTACGCCGACTCTTGCTATCTCAATATCACAGAGGAGCAATTGAATAAGCTTGAGCGCCTTCAAAACTTCTGTATCAGATTCATATTTGGATTACGAAAATATGATCATGTTTCCATTTTCCGTGCGCAACTCAAGTGGCTCCCTATCCGACTTCGACGTAATTATCACGTTCTTTCACTTTTATACTCTGTACTGTTCATGCCATTTTCTCCTTCTTATTCAAAGGAGCGTTTTACTTTTCTTCACCAGGACAATGATCGACCCACGCGTAGCATTAATGCCCTACGTCTTAAAACCCCAACTCATTCGACCAAATTCTACTCGAAATCCTTTACAGTCCAAGCTGTCTACCTCTGGAATGCTCTTCCTCGTAGAGTTCGTACTGCTCAGACTAAAACAAGCTTTAAAAATCGTCTCCATAAATATTATCAGTTGTTATGCCGGCTACTGTGCATCTATAGAATATGTGATCGAAGGTCGGACGCTATTATTTTTATTATGTCACAGAGAGACACAAGTGACAGAATTTAGAACTGAGATCTACACTACCAGTCTTACGTTTTATTTCACGCAGTTTTACTTAACTCGAACCGTTGGTCCGCGACATTGATAAATACAAAACGTATATGCAATTCTGATTTACTACTTAGAATTGCTTGAGTGTGTGTAGGTGTGTGCAGTTATTTAATATTTATTTAAGTTTTTATTATAGTGAAGTGTGGTCGTAGTGCAGATTACGAAGTCGGTTGCAGGACATCAAGCAGTTCACGTCATTGACTTCGATCACCAACCCCGACTGGTTGTTCATCGATTACTGCCAGGTGGGCGGCATCGGCAAGCTGTTCCGCTCGAGAGACCTTCTTCACTTCACCTCCTACGTGCAGCTGTTCTACAGCAACATGCCCATCGACTGGCTGCTCGAGAGCTACCTAGCCGATAAAGCGTGCACACCCGATCAGACCATCGTAAGTGGCTTCCTACACCTCCGCCTGCCTCATCTTCGTAAACGTCGGCAACTTCAGGAATATTATTATTCCTATTAATGCGATGATATAGGTTTCCATTCAAGCAAGGTTTCAGTTCTCAAAAACAAGGTTTTATCGAATTTAGATTTTAACGTGATAATGTTTGGCGTTCTGAGATTTAAGTAGAGACTCTTTGACGCATTCTAAATCTTTACTCGGTTCTAAATGAGACTCTAAAATCCTCAGATGCATTCAATGGACTTAATTTAACGATTTGTTATTGCAGTTCTACCACTGAATCGCCAGAACCACCTCTTAGCTCAACCTCATATTCTAACTCAGATTTTTGTAAGGAGAAAGATTTTATGGGATACGATATGACATTGTAAGATGTAATCGAGTGTGTGTTGCAATTTTAAATAAAATGAACAATGACTACAATAATTACAGTTCAAATATTGATTTGGTGTATAAAATATGAACTTAAAGTAAACTACTAATTTTAAGAAAACAATGTAATTTACAAAATTTATTTATGTTTCTATAAATAGTAAAGAGGTAAGTAGTGAAAAAGTGTTTACTCACACATTGATTAAAAATTGCCAAAAATTAGTACACTCAGTCTTAAAACTATAATTTAGCAAGCTGACACCAAAAACACCATTTTAAAAGCCTCAGAATTTCAAGTAACGCTTTGGTTGCGATAAAAAATAACTTTATTCGGCTCCAGTGTACCGTTCCCCTGTAGAAGGGTGGTAACAAGAGGATGAAAATAAAAGAAAATAGACTAAAATACCTAAAATTTATTAAATACTCTAGGGCCGTAAGTTCTACTTCGCACAGTAACGCCACTCGTAATTAGTCAAACCATACTATTCTCAGTAGTGATAGGCAACAGCGCAGGCGCTCTATGTAGTAAGCGAGTTCTTCGCGTGGCGGTGGGATGTAGCCAAGAAGGAGGACTGGCAGGCTACGGAGAAGTAGTGCTCGGCAGAAGAGGCCGGTCGTAATAGCTAGCCTGGCAGATATCCGTGGCGACGCCTGACCTTGACGGAAGAACCCTGAAATCCACTGATTCGACCATTGAGAACCACTTTCCAAGCAAGCATATGGAATGATGGAAAGAATCAAGCATGCTTCAAAATGCGTGTAGGTACTATGTGATGAGAAAATTCGTCAGGTAGATTCAAAGTCACGATAGCACAATTGGTAGTGCACTCACGGCGTTAACGTGAGGGTCGTGGGTTCGAGTCCTACTCGTGGCGGATTTTGTCATCACATATTTTCAATTTGGATAAATTTCCGAGGATTGTAATGCTATATTAATAAAAACAGATGGAATGACTTTTAAGACAATCATAGTGATAAGTACATGGGCGAGTGGCAAATACTGCCCTCGACAGAAATGATTGGCAACAGAAAGGGTAGGCCTTTTCCCAGCAGTGGAACACTGAAATAGGCTAGTAAAAAAAATTGTGATAATGATGAGGCAATTGAATTTTGTCTAATTACATAGTATTTATTATAGAGAAAACAATAATTTATGTAATAGATGATCAATGAAATTGAGGTGAGTAAGATAGGTACCTACATGAAATGATGAAATCATGATTTGGCCTAGAAAACACCACTAACTAGATGATTGATACTTTAAATATCGGAGGCAAATCATAATTGTGCAATGATTACTATTATTTTTGCGTTAGTTAAGCAATAATCGCAAATTTATAGAAACTTATATATATTTTTTTAAATTAGGGTAAACTAATAACATTCATCTAGACTTGCCTTAGGATTTGCCTCTTAAAAAAAACAAATTGAAAAACTCACCCGGTATCTCGGGGTAACACATAATCACAATACTTTTAATGTAGTAAGTAATTTAAATTAAATTTTCAAATTCAAATAGCAGCCAACATAGATGCTTTGGCTAATCTGGCCAAGTATGGCTCTGGTAGTACAAAGAGGGTCGTGCTCCTGCAGTGGAGACTAAAAAGACCTGATGATGATGATGATAGATGCTTACCTAGCTAGTCCGTAATGACATGAAGTTAGTTGCATTGCCTCCCGCGGTTCACATCGTTCAGACGTTCATTCTTGACTGCACTTGAGAGCGCAGCCGTAGACTATTGTAACTGAGTTCTCTTAGAAGGTGAATATAGGATTATATTACTTATGCAATAAATTATTTTTAAGTGGTAAGCAGAAACGTTTTGTAACTTATCGTTACAATAGTACCTGCACTTTGACTGCAGCTGTCTTATCGTAACAACAATATTAATTTACATAATGTCGGGGGAGGTCATTAGGATTAACTACATCAAGGGAAAGTCTTGGACGAACTTCAAGCCAGCCCGTTGGCCGTGCTGATTGTAACGAAATTCTTGTGTCAATATCCTGACTGTAAAGCGCCGGATATACTTTCAGAAAGAATGCAGCTATAAGAAAGTGAAGATCAGACCGAAGTACAACTCGTCGCTCTTCCAGCACATCGGCATGTACTCCTCGTTCAAGGGCAAGATACATAAAATTGATCACTTTAGTGTAAGTACTTTATATGAAAGTTTTATGAGTCCCCTTACCCTAGACAGAATCAGAGTTTCCCATACAAACGTAGTCTACGTTTTATTTTGAAACGACATGTCAGATTTCGATAAAAAAAATTAACTTTAAAGAAATTGCACATATCTGGGGTTATAATTGGTTTTCATAGTCAAAATATGACCTTGAAAGAGAATATAGTGCATTATATCATTTTTGACCATTACTATGGAAAACTTTTATACCCTTACATTTTCTTTCAAATTCATATTTCGACTGTGAAAACCAATTATAACCCTAGATATATGCAATTTCTTTAAAGTTACAAATTATTACTGAAATCTGATATGTCGTTTCGAAATAAAACGTAGACTCCGTTTGTATGGGAAAGTCTAGGGTAAGGCGATTCTTAAGTTTATGGTTTACTAACATAGTAAGTGAGATAATTCCATTAGTAATAATTTAAAACGATTGCCTCACGTAAATATTTGAAAAAGGCCGAAGTTTCAATCGATTTAGACGATTAAAGGAATAAGATCGGGCATTTACTACGATCGAAGTACAAAATGGTTGGGTCAACTCTTAAACGAGTGCCGCCAGTAGGGACTCAAGCTCAAGAAGTGTTATAATAGTGATTCTATTTTACATTTTGGTATTGTATTTATAAAGTACGTAAGAAGGGTGCAGGGGCAAAACATTTTACTATTTCAAAGTTAACATTTTCCTTAAGTATCACTTAAACATACAAACTGCTAATAGGAACTTAAGTTTACCTTTTAAAGTCTTAATTTTAAGAACAAAATATATTATTATTGATATATCAATGTACTCTTTCAATGTGCATGCATTGGGTGATGCGAACTCCTATTTTTACACCTATCCTGTAACCTGTGGAAGCAAGGGATCAGATTAAGTGGTTTCGTTTGTATATACAACGTCCCTTTTAATTAAGTACAAATACTCTAAGGGCTGGTTCATGGAAGTAAGAAAAATGGTTTACAAGCAAAAAATCGAAAATCGGCAGGTTAGTTTTTTTTTCACTATTTCTAACAAAATTAATAAATTAATTACGACACCTACTGTATGCGGACCGCCCATCGCCTTCTATCTACCTCTCACTACGGTAGGTTGTGTATGATAGACAGAGACAAACGTATTTTGAAACTTCGAATGTCAGTGTTAAAAAATTTGTATTTGGGAGATTTCCTACAAATCCGGGACCGGAAGCAATGAACGGGAAAAATTTGTACCATAAAAATGTGTTTTCATGAACTGTATGATAGTATCATAGTTTTATTTCAATGTAAAACATGGATATTTTTTTAATTTACCTAAATATCTAGGTACTTAAATAAGTTTCTACTAATAAATACAGATACACTATCACGTCTTTATCCCTAACGGAGCAGATAGAGCCTAGGCCACTTTTAGCGTGATAGTGGGCATGAAGGTGGAAAAATGAAATCATAATAATGATGGGTTTCTAACCACATCGCCTCTTGATATGATTCAGATTCTTGCCAATTCCCTCGTTCGGCTTTTAAGATCTGCGGGGGAAGAGAAGCAGCTGGTAGGTACGTTCTGTTTTTTCTTTTCTCCCAGACCAGCATGGAAGAATTAATAAACTAATAAAAATAATAATTTATTTGTCGTAATCACTACCTGCTGCTGCAAGCTGCAGTTTTTCAAGTACCTACCTACCTACCTACCTATCTGCTTCAAATTAAATTAAGAATTGCAAGAGTTTGGGGAATTTTCAAATCTGAATTGGCAACACTATCATAGTTCCACCCTATTCATTCATGATCATTGTTCTATGTCGGTATCACAGATCTGTGTGCTCGGTACCTAGGTATTCTAGATTCATTCATAAACAGTTTACCTGGCTAGGTAAACTAAGAAATAAAACAGCGGAAAGATCAGAAAAAGGGTAGATTAGTGGTGGGTATTTTTACCTACTATGTAGCTACCTACATACGATTGCGTTGTATGCGTAGGCTACCTAGGTACCTATAAAGATTTCGATCGATGATGATGAGAATTAATAACTTACACTACCTAGGCTAGGTGCATGTCTCATTACATTAGTAACAAATATTATGCAATAGGTAGGTACATACCTGTTACGTCAGTATCATGACAGGAACTTCCTTCAGAAATTTAGGACCAAATAAGCTGGCATATCAACACTTAAAACACTTGCTTGAAATTCATGTTTCACACTGCACAAATCATATTTTACTCTGCACTGTACCCAGGTACATTCACTAGATCTCGATCCCGTAATCTATAAGCCCTTAGGTTTCCACACAAAACTAGGTAGGTAGATAGGTAAGAACCTCATTGCCGGTTGATTTCCTAACAGAAATCGGAAGGGCCTTTGTTAGTAATTAATGTACGTTCTAACTGGCCGCCTAATAAAGTCAAACTGAAGGACATGCACCAGCCAGGAGCGAGAAAAAAGACTATCTTGTAACCTCAAAAAGTTGACATAAATATTGTAACAGCTGTTGTTGCGTTCCGTTACACCTTGGACCTTCCCTGTTTTTATTTCTGTACATCGTTTTGTTCTTTGTTCTGTACATCGTTTTCGCTTTTTGTAAGTGCCTTATAAAAATACGCGGGAAAATGAAAATGTTGCCATCGTAAATTAACTTTTGCATTTTTTGTGACATTCCTGGTTTTGCACCTGCAATCTCATGTTGTAAAATTCAAATTATAAACTTAGAACGATTTTATATTAAATATAAAATCGTTCTAAAGTTTATAATTTGAATTTTACAACATGAGGTTAGATAAAAATAGTTTAACTTACTATTATGCCAAATATATGCAAAATGTTACACACATAAGTATAATTAAAAACTTCAAAATTAGGGTTGTCAATTTAAAATGTAAAATAATTAAATAATAAAAAGAATTTAATTTCAAATTTACAATCGTTAAATATGTCAATGTCAATTTGTTGTTGCGGTTGATGAGGAGCGGGGATATCGTGAACATGATACATGTCAAATAATTTGTTGACAGACACTCCTTCCGAAGCTAGAACGTAGAACACGTGTTCGACAAGATCAAAAAGTACGCCATGGACGTGCAGCCCGTGACCGGCAACTAGCAGGTCGGCTACCTGCCTACCGGCATGGCAGACGGCGAGCAGCGGCGCAACCTGGGTCATCATTAGTGAGGTACGCACCCGCCACCGCACACACTCAGACTCACACACACACGTAAACTGGCTCACACACACAAACACTACACTACACTGCAACACTAAACAGCAGACGTCAAAAATCTGCTGCATAATATTTAATATTAAAATCGCGAAATCTATATATGTATATAAAAGAACAAGGGTGACAGATTCATCAACGCCCAGCCACTGGTATGACTCTCCATTGATTCAGAGTAACATATATACCTACTACTACTACAAACGAAACAATTTATCTGTACACACGTCAATGTGTGAGTTTTATACTTAGGGTCGCACCGCAGAATTATTTTAATACTTACCTACTAACGAGTTCGACATATTTACGATTATATTTTTCCATACCGGAAGATTTGCGAACACTATGACGTAAAAAATATTCTGTTTTATATGTATTAAATGTTACAGAAAAGTCGGAAACAGCTACGTAATATCACTTCACAAATATTTTTCATTATGTCCATTGTCCATTTCACCTATAGTTCACTTTACTGATTATTATTGAGTCATTTATATTGTAACGCTTTAATTTCACTAATTCACTATTGTAATATAGTAATTTGCATATTCGGCGCAAAACTATACGGTAATTATATGAATAAATTCAATAAAAATAAACAAATGTTTATCACGATTCACGCTTACACACAGCATGTCAAGTTGTCATTGTCAACAATGGCATTTAGCACTATAACCCGCGGAAATCCAGTTGGCATCTGCGTGTATGTGATTACCTGTGACCGAGGAGCCTATGTAACATTACCGGATTGCTTATTAGCAATCCGGTAATGTTACAATCTCGCTCTTGTGTATCTCCCGCCAATGCGAGAGAGCGAGAAGGGTATATATATCAAGATGGTTGCTGGGTAATAACGTGAAATTATATTGTTGCTTTGCTTACCTGTTTTCATCATTTGGAAATGTATGAAATATACGTTCTTTAGAGTATTGGGAGGATAAACAATTATTATACGCGCACCTTCTCACCATGATGGTTACTATTGGTTAACAGTTCTCAAGACAACACACGTCGCGTATTGCGTGCGGCTAGTAATTAAACCCTGGTTTGGAGCCGTCAAAGCTCACAAAGTGCGGGGGAGAGGTGCGGGGACGCCAATTTGCGGGAGACGCTGTGAGATACCATTCTGTTTGACTCTTATGTATTATGTGGCGCAGCCTAAACCATAAGAAATTTGGACAGTATTTTTATTTTATTACATAGTGCTCAGATAAGAAAAGTTTTTTCAAAATACGCTCAAAACAAAATAGCAGCTCGGGAGGCCGCTGGGTCCGCGTACCCGTATGTCATATCCATTAAACTACCGGACAGGTAGTTCAGGAATGTCACCCAATGAATGTATTAGGTTCTAATGCGTTAATAAAAGCCCCCGACAATGTTTTTTCTATACAACGTTACAGAAGACAGTAAGAGTATACAGAACGGAATCTCCTAAGGTCCCGCGCAATATGCGTCCCCGTTACCCGTTCCCGCACCTCTCCCCCGTTTTTGCCTTGTCGCAGGGCGAGAGCGGGCGAACACACACTGCTTGGCACACGCGGGTGCACAAGAACGGGGGGACGGGGACGCATATTGCGCGTACCTTAGGAGATTCTGTTCAGTATACTCTTACTGTATTCTGTGACAACGTGTTAATGAACTAACGCAAAACCTCTCAGATGGTACCCCAGCCCATGAAACTGAACAACTTTTGTCCTACAACATTCCCATAATGCCAAAATTAAAATTAGGATTTTTATACAAATTGACTTGATCAGCTGATCAGTTTGTATGGAAATTCAAATTATTTTTTTGGGTTTCGTGAAAGTTTTAGCATGGGCTGAGGTACCATCTGAGATGTACCAGACAGCAATCGGTTACGATTTTATTAGTTATATGTTTGTTTGTTTGTAATAACTTTATTCGCCTTTTATCGCCGTGTGGTTCCCGGCAGAGTAGAATAGGACCACTCCAAGTCTTCCTGTGGATGTCGTAAGAGGCGACTAAAGGAGAGTTCCGTCACTGCACATGAACAGACTTCCGATAGGCAGCAGCGTCGGAAGTGCGATAGTGACCCCCCACTGCGCTCGCCAACCCGCCTGCCAAGCGTGGCGAGTATGGCAAAACCCCTCAATGAAGGTACAAAATGCGACCAGGCCCCCAGTACCCGGCAGCCCTGCTATTCCTGACTCCGGTAGCGGTCATGGTAACGGCAGGGCAGGGGGTGCTAAGAATCCCCGGATGGGATCCGGCTACCACCACCGGCGAAAACTGGCCCTGGTAACACACAACGTCTGCACTTTGAGGACAGACGAGAAACTGACTGAGGTGGAAGAGGAGATGAGTAGGTTACGGTGGGACATAGTGGGGTTGTCTGAAGTCCGAAAAGAGGGCGAGGGCACGACAACCTTAAAGTCCGGTAACCTACTCTATCACCGGGAGGGAGACGAAAAGAAGTCCCAGCATGGTGTCGGGTTTCTCGTTCACAGGTCCCTCATAAATAACGTAGTGACCATCGACAGTGTTTCCAGCAGGGTAATATACCTGATACTCAGAGTATCCAAAAGATACTCGTTGAAGGTCATACAGGTATACATGCCGACCGGAACACACTCAGATGCGGAGGTTGAGGTAGTGTATGAGGACATTAGTAGAGCCATACACGCCTCCAAAACCCATTTCACGGTTATTATGGGGGACTTTAACGCAAAACTGGGGAAGGGACGCGATGGAGAGATCAGGGTGGGGCAATTTGGATATGGTAAGCGCAATGACAGGGGGCACAGGCTGGCTGATTTTCTGGAGGAAGAGGGACTCTTTGCGATGAACTCTTTCTTCAAGAAGCCGCCACAGAGGAAGTGGACCTGGATGGGTCCTAGTAAGAATAACCAGCCCCCAGTCAAGAACGAGATAGACTTCTTCCTGACAGCGAAGAGGCAGATATTCAATGATGTCTCCGTGATCAATATGATTAAAACCGGCAGCGATCACCGAATTGTAAGAGGCATCTTCAATATCGACCTCCGACTTGAAAGGTCAAGGCTTATGAAGTCTACGCTCCGACCATCGCTGAGCCAGATCCAAAACCCCGAAAGCTTTCAAGTTGAACTCTCCAATCGCTTTGAACTTCTCCAGGATTGCGTTTCAGTGGACGAGATAAGCAACGGGTTTATAGAAAGCTTAAATTTTAAGTCCCGCCCTAAAAATAAACCTCAAAAAATCTCTGCTCAGACCCTAGACCTTTTGACACAGCGACGATCCATGCCGCTGCAAACCTCCGAAGACGCTAAGTCATATCGAAAACTTAACCGACAAATTCAAAAGTCCTTGCGACACGACATTCGCTCCTTTAATACTAAATGTATTAAGGAGACGATAGAACAAAACAAAGGTTCCAAAGTGTTTGCAAGGGCTATGTCTACTGGGCAGAGCCGATTGACTAAGCTGAAGACGGAGGGCGGAAACGTTGTGTCGACGGGGGAGGGGGTTCTGGGAGAGATCGAGAGGTTCTATGGGCAGTTATATACATCCGTTGCAAAACCTAACATAAATACGGCAAAAGATCCAAGAGCCAAGTTAACCCGACACCATACCGAAGATATCCCGGACATCAGTCTGTACGAGATTAGGATGGCTCTCAAACAGCTTAAAAACAACAAGGCGCCGGGCGAGGACGGAATCACAGCAGAGCTTTTGAAAGCGGGCGGAACGCCGGTACTGAAAGTGCTTCAAAGGCTCTTTAATTCCGTTCTACTCGAGGGAGTGACGCCAGAGGCGTGGAACGGGGGTGTGGTGGTTCTGTTCTTCAAAAAGGGTGACAACACTCTCTTGAAGAACTATAGGCCCATCACACTTCTGAGTCATGTCTATAAGTTGTTTTCGAGAGTCATCACGAACAATCTCGCTAACAGATTTGATGCCTTCCAACCTCCCGAACAAGCCGGGTTCCGAAAAGGCTATAGTACCATGGACCACATCCATACGCTGCGCAGGTTATAGAGAAGACGAGGGAGTATAACCAGCCGTTATGCTTGGGGTTCGTGGACTATGAGAAAGCCTTCGATTCGATCGAAACATGGGCCGTGCTTCAGTCTCTCCAGCGGTGCCGTATTGACTATCGGTATATCGAGGTGTTGAAGTGTTTATACAACAAAGCCACTATGTCGGTCCGAGTACAGGAGCTCAGTACGAAGGCTATTCCATTGCAAAGAGGCGTGAGACAGGGAGATGTCATATCTCCAAAACTGTTCACCGCTGCTCTGGAAGATGCCTTCAAGCTTCTAGAATGGAAAGGACTGGGCATTAACATCAATGGCGAGTATATCACTCACCTTCGATTTGCCGACGATATCGTTGTCATGGCAGAATCGACGGAGGACTTAAGTACGATGCTTGAAGACCTAAATCGAGTTTCCCAACAGGTCGGCCTGAAAATGAACATTGACAAGACGAAGGTCATGTCGAATATGCACGTAACGCCTTTACCTGTTTCTGTTGGAAGCTCCACCCTCGAAGTTGTAGACTAGTATATCTACCTGGGTCAATTGATCCAGGCAGGAAGTTCCAGCTTCGAGGAAGAGGTCTTTCGACGAATCCGACTCGGCTGGGCAGCGTTCGGGAAGTTACGCAGTGTCTTCTCGTCCAAAATACCCCAGTGCCTCAAGACGAAAGTGCTTAATCAATGTGTGTTACCAGTAATGACTTATGGCTCTGAAACGTGGTCCCTTACTATGGGTCTTATAAGAAGGCTCAAGGTCGCTCAGCGGGCTATGGAGAGGGCTATGCTAGGTGTTTCTTTAGGTGATCGAATCAGAAATGAGGAGATTCGTAGAAGAACTAAGGTCACAGACATAGCCCAGCGGATTAGCTCATTGAAGTGGCAGTGAGCGGGGCACATAGCGCGAAGAACCGATGGCCGATGGGGCAGAAAGGTTCTCGAATGGCGACCACGTACCGGCAGGCGCAGCGTAGGACACCCACCTGCTAGGTGGTCAGACGACCTGAGCAAGTTTGCAGGAAAACGCTGGATGCAGGCCGCTTCCGATCGGTCGTTTTGGAAATCCTTAGGGGAGGCCTATGTCCAGCAGTGGACTTCCTGTGGCTGATATGATGAATAACTTAATTGTACCAAAAAAAAAGTATAAAAATCAACGTAATACGAAAGAGCAAATATACAAAGTCGGAATTATTCCATGTAGGGATCTCTTCCAGTCAACCTGCGATAGATTGAGAGGATTATATGTATTGATTATGATTATAAATCGGGATATTTACCATGATTATTATTTTTGAGTCTTCGATACTTCGGCCCAGTTGTATGAGTCATGTTCACGAAATGTAATAATATCCCGATTTATTTCATACTAATACTAAAGTTTAAAAAGTTCTTAATTGTAATTATAACCAATCAATCAGCTGTTTCTGTTTTAAAAAACAAGTGCTCTATGTGAGGAATCTTACATGGTCTCAATACGCTAGTATAATACAAGTCAATGGCTCTCAAACAATAACATGACCTAGCGATATTACCTTATTAGATCATCGTAACAACCATAACTTAGTTTTACAATTGTAGATAATTTGCCTATTTAACTTGCAGTGTACCCATTAAATCATTTATAGTACACTTTTTAATATTTCCAAACCATTTTCAGATTAAAATTGTAATGATAATGATGCTAAGATTGTGAATTAGATGCCAAGACTCTCTTCTTAAGTTAAAGGAGATCAGAGAAGAATGCGGCAAACTCAGATAAGGAAAGGAGGACAGCGAGGAGGAGTTCTACAAAAAAATAAAAAGGAACAAAACATTGCGAAGTGAGCTCTCTAATATGAGTACACGCCTGGCTGAAGTGATCATTGAACGCGACCATCTGCAGTTCGTTGTGGACTCATCTGACCGTTTTTGGGCTACCTATGAGGATACTCGGAAATGTTCCTTATTCCTGGAAACCCAGCTGGCCGAGGCAAATGACCAAATTGTATCCTTACAGACTGAGCAGCAGCTGGCAGAATTTAACTGCACCTCAACATTATTCAACGAACTCGTTACCAGTCAAGATTGCCACAAAGACGATGAAAATGTGCTGGACAATTTAGTGAACTTAGACTTAACTACCTACACCCATTCCAATTTTTTAGTCTCTCTGGCTTAAATAAAATGAAAAAATATGTTAACATTTAAATATTTATAAAGAAAACTGAAAAACTAATTATAAGAATTTAAAGAAGCACAAAATTATCACTAAGAGCATACTTACCTTTGAAACAACAAAATTGTGATGCACCTACTATCTTGTCAAGACAAAATGATTTTGAGATTCAGCAATTACAGGCTAAGATCAGCCCATTGCAGTCGGACTTGCTTTCAATGACCAACAGGTATAATTTATCAAGTAATGTGATTGCTAAAATGCTCACTAGCTCTGAAAAAGCTAGTTAAAATCGCTCTGACAGCTCATGAGGTAAGTGTGACTCTCCCAATATAACCCAGGCCATAGACACCTCCACCCTGGATTCCTCCACCAGCTCCGTGCATACAACACAGACTTCAGCGGTGGTGCCATCGGAACCGTTGCCCCCTTTACAGGCTACTCTGGTGGAACCACAGTTGGACAGTGCTAAAAGTTTTCGGGTTAAGTCAGGCTCAGCTAACTGTTTGACCCCTAAAACGCTAATTATACAACTGAAAAAATTGTAGTTTTTTTTTTCATAACCTATCGAGCAAAGTATCAAATTAAAGGATTTTATTCTAAGATTACAAAAATATATGCAACTTATAGTTTTAAATGAAATTTGGAATGAAAAATACAACGATTTTTATGTTTGATTCTATGTTCCCTCGTAACTACTAAATGCTTAACCGATTTTCATAAATTATACATAGTTAGATTCGTCTTAACCACTAGTGTTTCATCCTCCTCCTTTAGTCGTCTGTTCACTGTTGAGCGTCGAGATCTGCCTCCATTTATTGTTCTAGTGCCTTGGAGATCTTGGAGTTCATGTGTTCTTTTGTTTGGTCAGACCATCGTATCGGGCTACGGCCCCTGGGATATTTTTCCTTTCATCCTACCGGTCAACATAAACTTCTCCAGGTTATCGGAATTAGTAACAATAAAAATATTTACTAGAGTGTCATAGGCTACTTATATTAAATTAGAAATCAAAATGGCTAATTTTTGGCGCCAAATTGTATGGCATAAAAAGTCTTTTCAAACCTATTGAGTGGGGTTTCAAATTAAAGAATTTTATAAGGATTACGAAAATATACAACTTATATGTTTAAATGAAATTTGAAATGAGAAATTCTAAAAAACAACTTACGAGTCTCGCGTCTCACCTAGGCCACAGAAGATAGTAAGTGCCTAGGCATAGGTAAGTACTGCTGTTGTATCACGGTGTCGGGAAAACGAAGTTAGGTGGCGTCACGCTGATAACGACCTTTGCGACTGCGGTGCCATTCGGTCGATGGACCACCTTCTGTCATGTCCGACCTGCCCTACGTCATGTACAAATAGAGGACCTTAATAAAGCCAACGACAGAGGGATCGCCATGGCCACACACTGGTCACAGGTGATTTGAAATTGAAGCTACCGTGTAACCATTTCGACTCGATACGAAGAAGATTGAAGAACCTGTGTAAGCGGAGGGGTCCAAGGTCGTAACTTGTTTGTTACCATTTTATATGGACGGCCCCATGGATCACTATTTAGAGAGTTCAACATCTCCTCTCTACTTTCCGCCTTAGCAATAGCAATAGCTTTGCTTAAAGCTTTCTTGGCTTCGCGATATGAAGCATATAGGCGCTCTTCAGTTTTTGTGTCCCGCAGTCGTCTTCTTCGTTGGCGTGTATACTGACGTCTAGCAGTGTGGCACCCGGTGCGTAGGCGGGCAATTTCCTCTGACCACCAGGATACTTGTGTTCTTGGAAGTCGACGTCCAGTTCGTGGCATCGAGGCATCACAGATGTTGGTCAAGGCATGCTGAAACCAGTCAGCCTCAGAGTCCACATTGGAAATATGAGAAGTGGGTATCCAGCTATACACAAGAGCTGCGAGTTGCAGAGATTCTTTATCCAGCTTCCTTAAAACCCACCGCCGGCATTCTCTCTGTTGGATTACTCGGCTTGGATCTACAGAGGCAGAAGGCGGCGTGGTGACTTTAAACCGAATGTATCGATGGTCGGAAAGTGTCTCCACGTCAGTCTCCACTCGCCAACATTCAACATGATGTGCAACAGCAGGACTTGCAAACGTGATGTCTACAATAGAGCATCCTTGCCATCGCACACATGTAAATTATGATCCCTCGTTAAGGAGAGATAAACCCATTGCATTCATCAAGCTTTCCACCAGCCTTCCTCTGGGAGTGGTTGCAATTGAACCCCACATTGTGGACCAAGCATTGAAGTCGCCTGCAACGAGCACAGGATAAACACTTTGTCGTAGGAGAGTTCCCACTGTGTCAAGAAACTGCTCGAATTCATTAAGGGGCCTGTTTGGGGAGAAGTATACTGAGATAACCGTTATCTCCCCCCAAATGGCCGCAACGCAACCCGAGCGTCTGACAACGTTACTTAGTGGCGGAGTCCCAATATCTGACTTGAGTACGATAGCAGCAGTGTTGTCAACGTCACTTACCCAGCTTCCTCTAGGTGGAACGAAGTATGGTTCCGCCACTAGAAAGAAGAAAGAAAGAAAGAAAATTCGCTTATTTGGTAAACATATATCACATACACTTTAGACACTAATGCCACGTTTATAGACTACTGTGCCATAGTCTGGTATAACAAATCTTGGGCTCTGGCACAGTGGTTAATATTTACTTGTAAGACGCGATAGAGCATCATTGTTGACCGGTGATCATCTCTTCACCATCCGCCATTTCTGGCAGTAGTGCTGTCTGTGGAGGCTTCGTTCTGTCTCGTCCATGTTTGGGAGGAGCTGGAGCGGGACATTCACTGCTACCCACCAAATGTTCAGCTGGTTTTCCCATCTCTGCGCAGATTATACAACGTAGTGGTGCTCTGCACGTAGCAGCCTTGTGACCAGCTTGGCCACATCGGAAGCAAAGTCCCGTCCTATCACTTTGTGACGTGCATTGTATCCGAATGTGACCATTCTGGAGGCATCGCAAGCATCTTAATGGGCGTTTTTGAAGCAGCTTCACTAAAGCAGATACCCATCCTACACTAATTCTACCATTTTTTATAACTTTCTGATAACTTTATTTTTTATTTTTTTATAACTTTTATAACTTTAGGTTAGGCATGGCTCCGCTCAGGCCTAACCTAAATGATTTGTTAACATTTTTTTATCGAACTGCACATAAGCTTGATTGATGATGAACTTTTCAAGTACGCCGAAAATACCTATTTAACATCGATACTTATTTTTTTATTTGTTTATGTAGTTTTAAGCTTTTTTCGGAAAGCACTAGACAGGTAGAGTAGCTGCTTTTGCCTGTCATAATCAAGCCAGTAAAAGTATGAAGGTTCCATCACAAGTTATGTTTATGTGTTTTGTTTGTATACATTGTGCGACAGTCGCGCGGACGCAAATGTACCTACCACGGCCGGCGGCAAGGTAGATGCCTAGTTGACTAGGGTGTCCATGAAACTACGTATGAAATCGGAAACTTTAATCATGAAAATCCATTAAAACTATAAGCGTATTATTTTAAATACTTGCTCGAGTCCTTTTACTTTAGCGTTCAGCATCTGTGGTTTGAATGACAAGAGTGTTTATACTAACACCCTGTATTGTTGATGGTTTTTTTTCTTTCGACATGCTTTTATTCGTTTCCATGGAAAGTGAACAGAGCTTAGTCCCGTAAGATAAAATGTTCATAAATCAGATTCCCGGGTAAAACATTAAATTTTGTTAGTTTAACATTTACGTAGTTAATTTTAAGTTAAATGGTATGACAGTTCCCTCATAATCGTACGTGGTGTGCACTAGGATATATATTTAATAATTAAGCAAATCATATTTTGTTAATTTAGCACAGCACGTACATAGCTTAGCGTGCCTTTCCACGGCCACGCAAATATTTATATTAGTATATAAGATCTAGCGAGTAAGTTAAGATAATCACAATATACCACAAGTTCCCGGGAGTAAGTTATTTTATTCCACCTCATAACATAACTTACTCCCGGGAACTTATGGTATATTGTGATTATCTTAACTTACTCTAACTTTCAAGCAGATCCATTGGGTTTCATTACCTCACCCATGCACCCTCAGCGGTCGCTATATACCCCGACGTGATGGACACGCGCCTCAAGATTGGTGACTCCGACGACGCAAGCCTGAAGAATTGAAACGGCTGAATCAAGGTGCACATTTTCACCGGCCTCCTACAAGCAGGTCTCACCGGTGGAAATTCAAAAGGCATAGTAACCACCAGGCAACCACAATGGACAAACCTGAGGCACCAATGGATAATACAAAGGAAAATCAGAGCAACTCCACCAGCTGTCACCGTCAACTGCAACATGAAAATTAGCGATCACATCTTTGAAGAAAACACAGTGTACAATATCGCTAACGTCATAATGATCAGGAAATTAGAGATGACGTCACAAATTGCATCACTTCACATAGAATCGCTGCATTACGGCCGACGAACAAAAATGCAGATGCAGGAAATTATTGATCGAGGTCAAGATCGCAAGGCCGTAGATAGTCATAATTTGTTCAGAAAGGCGAAATAAGGAATTATATAATTAATTGCCATTACTTGAAGAAGAATTTGTATGGCAACGAAGAAAATTGCACAGCATTGCGTGCTATCAATAAGTTACAATGCCTAACTACTACCGACTTACACAGTGGTATAGACTTTTTGGCAAACAAGGGACAAAAAAATTGATAAATATGAATGCAAGTGAAAAAGTGGCCAAGTGTGAGTCGGACTCGCCCCGAAGGGTTCCGTAGCAGCAAGAAACATAATATAAAAGTTCTAAAGGTAAATTGCGGTTTACGATTTATGACGTATTAAAAAATAACTATCTGTGATACCGAGACCGCTATAGTTTTAATTGAAAGTACATACTTTGAGGTATATACCACATTTTTCAGAATTATTTTAGTAATATTTCAAAAGTTACGGTGGGCGGACACCTCAAATTATAACTTTGTATTAGATTATCTTAAGACTGGAGGGTTTGATCTACTTAGTTTCAAAGCAGTTTTTGTTGCATTTTAAAAGACCTTTCTAACGATACCCCACACGTTGGGGTTAGTCCAATTTAATTTTTTAAATTCACTTTTCGTTGTATGGGGGGTTGAAATAAACATTTTTTCAGAATTAAAAAAAAAACTTGGAAGTTCAATATCTATCTCTCCAACAATTTTCGTGACAATCGGTGCAGTAGCGGCGGAGTACGAGCCCGGACGGACAGACGGACGGACGGACATGACGAAACTATAAGGGTTCCTTGTGGACTACGGAACCCTAAAAAGCAACAACTTTAAAACGGAACAGCGACATTTAAAATAATGCATGTATTAAGGCCCATTTACACGGTGCAAGTTTCTTGCCTGTTGCATACAATTAAATTGAAGCAATAGAAAACTTGCATGGTCTAAACAGAAAGTTAGCCATACAAATAATTTATTGCTTCAATTAAATTGTATGCAACAGGCAAGAAACTTGCAGTGTGTCAGTGGGCCTTTATAGTTGGGATATATTACAAATATTGCGTTATTTTCGTGAATAAAATTTGTTGTAAACATTAATGCACGTTTTATTCGTAAAAATAAAAGCGACAAATATAAAACATAAACGCTATCTATTGTCGGTGAGGCTCCTAGCGGACCGAATCGAACCATTTTATGCAGTGACGAATGTCTGAGAATTTACAAGTCACTGAATAAAAGTTGAAATAGGTATGTTTTCTAAAATATTTTGTCCAAGATCTTTCTTTGCCTAGCCTAACCATATGTTTTTTTCTCGAAAACGCCATCTAGTGCCGGTTTTTAACACTTTCTATTAAATACAGGGATTTGCTAGTCGCGTGTGCTGCCATCTTTTTCTGTTTTCATGTTGCCTCTGCATTCGTCTACCTACGGACCCTCCAATAGCTATGATGTTGGGTATCTGTTACGTTAGTGTAATTATATTATCTTTGATTGGGGTAAATAAATAATAAGTATAATAATAGTGCCAGCAACTGACGACGGTAAAATGCAGGACACATAGTGAATGCGGACTCTCTTATCAAAGTCTGGTGGTGCACTAACGAAATCGGTGGCCTCGAAATTCACGAATTCGATTCGGATTCGGGTGCAGTGCACAGACGCTACTCAAGAATTTTCCGTCCGAATTTTTCTCGTTTTGGATTTGATTTGAATATGAATCGAATTCGGAGCAGTGCACAACCAGTCTAACGCTAAATTACGTTTCCCAGCCCTATTAAAGCACACGCGTTCGTGAATAAAACAGTACGAAGGTTCCAAAACTGTAACAAATCTATGGAAAGCAGTCTTACAATCTTTCAATGTCCACGGTACGAAACGGTATACGACCGCCGTAGACACCCAAAAAACGATCAACGTGAAAACACGACGCGCGACAAAAAAAAACACGCAGTTTATAAGTTCACAATAAATGTTCAAAAACACTTTCAGGTAATTAGGTCACACGCGAAACGTTCTAGACTTCACGAAAACACTAGGATTTGTCCGTGCCCTAACGTTCGGCGCCAGTTATAGCGAGCAGCAAAAAAAATCAAATCGCCGCGCGCGAGTTCGCCAATTTTTTACAAAACCAAAATCTTACTGACAAAGACAAATTTTTATTTTTATTAAATACTTTTACGGCTCTGGATACAAGTCCTTTAGAGCCTATCTTTAATTTTATTCTTTATTCATAATCCTAACCTAACCCTAACAAGACAATCAAAGGGTGGTGTAGGTCTTTGACTGCTGCAAGGGAGTTTCTGGCGACAAATCTATACGAGTCCACTGGTTTACATGGACGATTGAGTGGCGGACGACGCCCGAAGACGCCCACACAGTCCGCAAAATAAATATCAGTACAGCTGTACTATGACTGTCCACTTTAACTATTTCACACATTGTTCATGTCATGAGCATTTATAACACCAAACAACACCAATTTCATATTATCAAGTCTAATAAAATCAATTTGTAAAATAATTTAAAGCAAACCCCAACCGAGCCCCTTGACTTCCCGCCAAAAACTCTACAAAGACAAATCAGGGTGACAGCACTTGAGCTGCTCTTCGCGCACGCGTAAATCGTCGAGATGCAGGCAAAGAGGTTTGCAATGGGTCCTCCTTCACAGCGCCCGCTATAGTTTAAGTCTGAGATAAGGATTGTTCTGAGGTTTAAGTATTAGTGAGATCAATCAGTAAAAAATTACAAAATTAAACGTACCTGTAAAAAAAAAGTGGTTTCTTCTTTAAATTCGACCTGCAGCCCGGCACAACACAGTAAATAATCCTTATTGCAGCTATTTGCTTATCACTAAATTTTTTGCACTAAATGTTAAAGAATTTTTTATTAAAATTGGTTTTACAATTTACTTTCCCGCCGCGTGCCGCACCGGGGACTGAAAGTAACTCATTCCATAGACAACGTTCTCGTTTTTTTGTTGCCGCTCTATGTACCTCAAAGAGTAAGAAAGGATGTATACCTCCTATACCTTTAATGTACTTGTAGGTAGGGGAAGGTACTTATGGTACATTATTGCTCTTTAAACAATCCTACCTCTAATGGGTGTAGTCTGCAGTGGTAAAATTTCACCACATAAGTACCTATCTAATTTGTGAGCGTTGGCCATTTACAATTTTCACCGATGGATAATTGTTGGTCAAAATTAATATCTGTAAGTATACCTAATACCTGAAACTATACCAAGTTTCGAAGATGGGGTAGTATATACATATAGCAAAGTCGAATTAAAGTATCCTGGCTTTTTTCGTGATGCTTGAAGTAGTATACATCTACCTATGTAGGTACGTCAATACATACATAGCTAGATATATACCACTTCCCCGCGTAATATTTTGTTTGATTTTGAATGGAACTGTGCATCTGCAAAAATATATGATCGAAAGTGACAAATTACTCTGAATAACACATATTTTTGAAGAAAACAATATAATCAATAACTAAGTAATGGCATCTATAATTAGGCAATAAGTTTTTCAATTAGTGTGTCGAATGTGGTGGGCAGTAACGCGGCGGCGGCAGCGATAACCCGATGTGGCCAATGAGGAAATAATTTTAAAGGGCACTACATTGTCGAGCGCATTCACTTTTACAATGTTGTAAGGAGGTACATTATATGATATATATACAAACCATGGATGGTCCACGTAGTTTCCGAGAACTTCACTCGCCGAACAGAGTTCTTCCAAGGTTTGTCTAACTTCTAATCTTAAGCAATAGGTAACTACACCACGGACAGAAATATAGCACTTATAAATAATGAGAAATTCTTTGTGTTTCCACAGGATGTTGTAATGGTTGTAATGTTATCATTTGTGCCTCCATGAAGAGGTCCATGGTGCTGTTTGCTGATGACACCTCGCTAATATTTAAAATAGATCGACATAACAGTGATGCTAGCGCGGTGAACAGCACCTTATCTTTAATTTCTGATTGGTTTTCGGCCAATAACCTCATGTTAAATGCGAACAAGACCCAATGCATTCGATTCTCTCTTCCTAATGTGAATCAAGCCTGCGTTGACATACTAATTAATGGTCAGAAACTCGATCTGGTTGAAAGTACTACCTTTTTAGGAATCACAATTGATTCGAAACTTCAATGGGGCGCTCATATAACTAAACTTTCTAATAGGCTTAGCTCTGCGGCTTACGCTGTTAGGAGTATAAGACAATTGACAGATGTAGCAACTACTAGACAAGTGTACTTTAGTTACTTTCACAGTCTAATGTGTACGGGATACTTCTATGGGGGAGTGCAGCCGACATTCAGACTATTTTTCTTTTACAAAAAAGGGCAATTCGTGCCATTTACGGTTTAGGATCGAGAGACTCACTGAGGGAATTATTCAAGGAAATAGGTATATTTACTTTTGCATCACAATTTATATTTGAAAATATAATGTATGTAAGGAAAAATATTTCCATGTTCAATAAAGTAAGTGATTTTACAGATAGAAATTTACGTAATAAGAATGACTTAGTTAGCCCGTATTACAGGCTGAATACAGTCAGTAAGTCTTTTATGGGGAAGTGTATACTTTTTTATAATAAATTGTCAGAATCGGTCCTTGATATGCCAGACAGAAAATTCAAAGCTTATGTAAAGAAAGTACTTTGTGAGAAGGCTTATTATAGGACCAATGACTATCTTAAAGACAAAAAGGTCTGGCCTGACCTTGCGCGGGTCCCTCTTAAAGGTTTGTATGATAGATATGTCATAATTTAGGTACATTAGTACATACTAAATTTACAAATTGACATTATTTTAAATTTCGTAATTCTTATAATTCAATTTAATTATGACATAATAAACAATGTAATCTCTGTCCATCTATATAACTAATTTTAAGTTTTTAGTTTGTTAGTTGACGTCTTTGGAGAAAACGTGCAGTGCAGTTTGTTGCCGCTTCTTCTGCACTTGCGCCTAGGAAGCGGCGTAAACTTAGCTTTAAGTAACGATTTGACGTCAACATTTGTGCAAAACAAAACAAAGTGACTATTATTAAGAGATATTATAAATATCCTATGATAATAAAGATATTTTGAATTGAATTGAAAACATGTAGACGCGCTGACTCACCCATTCGTGGTTTGTTAACATGACAAATAGTTTCTTGCGAGGTAAAAGCAATGGGATGGAAATTAAATTTAAAAATAAAAAACTAGTAATTATGACTTCAAATATTTTTTCTACAATATATCATCATCATCATATTAGCCACTGGTAGTCAACCGCTGGACATAGGCCTCCCCTAAGGATTTCCAAAACGACCGATCGGAAGCGGCCTACATCCAAGTATCGCTGGATGTAGGCCGCTTTCCTGCAACCTTGCTCAGGTCAGGTGGGTGTCCTACACTGCGCTTGCCTAGTTTCAGAGCCTATTCAATGCAAACAAACAAACAATCAAATCTAATATATAATGTTCAGTCATTCTAGATCGCAATATATGGAAAAATTGGCAAAATTAATGTAGTGCTTTTTTCTATCAGGATATGTTCATTGAAGACCTAAATTAAATTTTATCTACTTTCCCTCCCCCTCCCAGGTGAGCGTCACCCCCCTGCACCCCCGAAAGAGTCACGAATCGCGGTTTTTACCAGTTTTAAGGAAAACCGTACATGTTACTTAAAAAGTGTAAAAACAAAATAATCCTTGATCCATTTACAATAAATCGACAATACATATCTCTTATAATTTCCGCGCAATCTGCCACGATATACATATTTTTTATGATATGTCGTATTTCTTTGCTGAAAAAAAAAACACTTTACCGCCAAGATGGGTATGATTGTTGATAACTGAAGTAAACAATGGAGTATGTTCTTTAAAGATATATTATTTATTTTGAAACTCTTTCATTTAACGTTGCTATGCTATTATGAAGATATCATTCATTCGGAATTTAAGTAGTTGTACTGGTTTAATAATCTTAATTAAAAATAAACGGGCAAGTGCGAGTCAGACTCGTACATGAAGGGTTCCGTATCTCCGTACAATGTTTTAAAATGCTAAAGAAACACGTTTCTTATATGACGACCCCCTTTAATTTTTAACTTTATCTTATTTTTAGTATTTGTTGTTATAGCGGACACAGTAATACATAATGGGTTAAAATTCCAAGTGTCTAGCTATTACGGTTCAAGAGATAGAGCCCTGTGACAGACGGACAGACAGACGGACAGACAGCAGAGTCTCAGTAATAGGGTCCCGTTTGCACCCTTTGGGTACGGAACCCTAAGAAGGCAAAATTAATAGACTTTATTTATCTATCAGAATATGTTCATTGAAGACCCAAATTACATTGTATCTACTCTTCCGTCTCTCCGGCGAGCGCCAACCCCCCCCCCCCCCCCCCGCACGCCCGAAACAGTCCCGAATTGTGGTTTTTGCTAGTTTAAAGGAAAACCAACAATGTAATCTCAGAGTCCATCCATGTAACAAATTTTAAGTTTTAAGTTTGTTAGTTGACATCTTTGGAGAAAACGTGCAGTGCAGTTTGTTGCCGCTTCTTCTGCACTTGCGCCCAGGAGGCCTACTGCGGTCACTTCGCCGCGCTTGATCGTCTGTCATTTTTAACCTTTGAAGGGCACGCACACAGCCATAACATTGCGAATCTGGAACGTATGCCATAAATAATATAGATTTTTGGGTCCGCTTGCTGCGGAGTGATTTCGAAACGATAAAATTTACATTAGCGATAAAACGATAAATTAATTTAAAATGTATTTTCTCAAGAATAATTAAAAAACTTTTATGGTGTAGTTCCGTCAAAATTATTATCTTTTTTTTAAATTAAAGAATAATACTTAACTATAATGTAATTGAAAATGCCACCCACAATATTTTCGTTAGTACTTAGTAACCTTGGTCTTTGGTAGTTGGTAACCATAGATTAAAGTAAGCACGTTGATACACACTACGTTAAAACGATCACAAACTTACCGTTTTGCAGCCGTTCAAACGGACATGACTTAGAGTGGACGAGTCGTAGTGGTTGGAGATCTAAAATACCTCGTATGGAAATTCAAAGATCCAAAAATAATTAACTTGCGAATGCAGTCCTCCATTAATCAACTCTTCTTCTTCTTCGTCTAAGCGCGTTCCCGGTTGCATCCTCAGCTGTGCTGCTTCGGAGCCCGGGGTTTCCGGGACGCTTTCCCGCTTTTTCTTCTCCAAATATAACATGCATGTCAATGGTCACCCAAGGATGCCAAACACCTTGCAAAATGGAGAAGAAATAACCGGAACAGTTTAAATGATTTGGCTATTGTTTTACGACCGGCCGCCTGCCTGATGTCAACTCTCTTTGGGAATGTATTTGTGCGAAAAGTTTTACAACCGGCTGCCGCCCGACGTTTAGGTAGCAAGGGAATGCAATTGTAGCACGAGATGTTTGTGCTTAGTCCTTTAGTCGCCTCTTACGACATCCACAGGAAGAAATGGAGTGGTTCTATTCTAACCCGAAACCACACGGGTGAGGTCCTCCATTAATCAACTACTGCAACGTAAATAACTGTGAAAGATTTAGTGTTAAAGTTAAGTTAAAAGTGTTTTAATTTCAATGGCAAGGATGCCATCTCATATCTACCTAAATCACCTTAGTGAAACATTTGAATGTTTTTCAATAAAACTCAAGTGTAAACTATAATGATTAATACGAATAACAGCTTTTTACGAATGTTAAAAAAAGTAAAGTGCTTTTGTTTCTACCACTGATACGTCGAACGAAGTGATTATATAGGTAGATACTCTTTGCGTCGAACTTCGCTGAGTATATATTCAAATAAATCAAATAAGGCTGGTTTCAGAGTCACGCGTTTGAACAGCGCCGTTTAGACGCGCGCGCTTGCAATTACACTAGACAGTAGCCGTCGTTTCATAGTCACGTCGTTTAAACGCGCCGTTGGACAGCGCTGCCGAAGCGCGCGCTGTCCGAACACCTCTGCTGGCAGTAGCGTTTAAGAGTGACGCCGGTTAGACGCGCTGTTGCGTACAGTCAAGTACAGTTTTAAAACAAGATATACGTTGCAAAAACGAATACCCGACTACGAGAAAATTCTTCCTGAAAGTTCAAATTATTGCAAACTCTACAGCTAACAATGTTTACATTTTTAAAATTTACTTATTTAGACCTTTCATTTGATATACCACTTGTTATCGAAGCAAAAAAAAAATTTTTTGAGACCAACCGTTTTTTTATGTAGGTATCATTAATCATATTTATTTTATATATACAAAATGTAGCCTATGTTAACCGGACGATAATGACGACGAAAATCGATTGATATCTCATTTCTGAAAACTGGATAAGCAGTTTGGATGCTACGGTGAAACACACATAGATTGCTAAAATCATTACTCTTCCGTGGGCTTTGCCGTAGTCGGGTAATGAGTAATGATTTCATCGATACTGATCGACCAAGTTCGGCTAAGATGTTTGTGAGACTTTTTTTGGCTGGTCATATGGGGATACGATTCACACTAGATCGCAGTAAAGTACTTTCCAAATTGTATAGTAATTCGTCAAAAGATCTTGACGAAAGGCGAAAATAATTATGAAACCTGTAACTATCTTCTTGTAAATCGCAGAACGATGTTACAAAGGCGCCTCTCAGTAACCTTGTGGCATTAAAAGGACCAATTTGCAATCTTCTACAACGTCGCTGTTGCACTCTTTTCCATAAAAAATAAACAGCTTATCCTGTTATTATCATATTATGTTTGTACCCATGATGACGACTAAACACAACTGTACTGAATTATGTAGAAACCACACTATTCACTCATACATATAATTTGAGTGAATAATGTGAAAACCATGCAAGAAGAATCGATTAAATGGAATTTTGCACTTGACTGTACATTGCAACGAAACGCGCGATACTAAAACTCGTTTCACAGCGGTCCACTGGTCAAGCGCGCGCTGTTGAAACGCGCCGGCCAACGGCGCGTTTGGCCGGCGTCACTCTGAAACCAGCCTAAGGTCTATATAATAGAGAAAATCAATATATTTTACAAGACGTTGTGAAGTGATGTACGTAAAAACTATGGTGCACTATCACACATTTATCGCAAATTTATCGTTCCATACGAGAGCATTAAAAACTTTTATGTTTTTCCTTGGAAATTGAAAAACGTTATTAGATATTCTTATCTATGGGCAAGATAAGAATATCTACTGACGTTTTTCAATTTAGGTATTATTATTCATTAAAGTTGTATTTTGTATTCTCTTCGTTTGAAGATATGAATATCTATTTAAATCGAGTGTACCTACAACAATGTGAAGATGAGCCTATTATTGTGGAGGCTTTGCTTGTTGCAGCTAATATTAGTCAAATTGTAGTGATACCTTACAAGAATGATACCTTGATTATAAGAAGCAATGATACAATTTTATTTTAGAAGAATATCTGAGATCAAAATTTATACATAATAGGTATTTCAACTGTACCTTAAAATTGCAAGAAACAATGAAAATGCATGCAAGTAATAAAAAAATCAACCTCGAATTCTCGACTGATCAGTGTAACAAAGAAGTTGCTTTTTCTATCTAGAAGATATCAGTCTTATTTTTATATTATTAGATAAGTCTTAAAGTACAAAGTGTTAATAAATGCATCAAAATAACATATTTATTCAATTACCTATTCTATGTATAAGTTGTACTTACCTATTTTAAGAAATTTAGATAAACAATTTCTTTATACAAATTCTGTGGTTATAATATGTAGTAGCTTTGCAGGTGATTTTTTTACGCAAATCTCTCGAGAACCTTCTTTTAAGGATAAATACTTATACCTAGTTTTTTTTCTTTCACCGGTGTCCAATATATACCCACGAATCCACAAAATCACGTTGCTTTGTTTTCGCAAGAGACAGGCAAAAAAAAATACAAAATACTTACCTACGTGGCCAATAAAGGTTTCATCAGATTTTTCAAGCTGCCTTAAGGCATCTGGCATAGCTGATGATGATGTCAGCCGGGTCTTACGACTAGGTACAAAGGTGAGCTTAAAAAATATTTGATGCCACTTGTCACCATACCCAGTCTAAACCATGGTTGCATGATATTCGCCTACGCGTATGAACTTGACTAATATCTACCTTTGGTCTGCAATGAGTTATAGCTGCATTAGATTTTATAAAAAAACCCGCACTTTTCAGGCCTGACAACAGTTCATTGAATATATATTAGTAGCTTACATTAGCAACCTATTACAGTATTACCTACTTACCTACCAAGGTACCTACTAATAACTAAAATAAATTAATTATAGACAAGGATAAATTACACAGATTCAGCTAGCCCCAAACCCAAAGTATTTAACTTGTGATAAGTTATGAGATACTAACTCAACGTTACCTAGGGTAGGTACTGTATATATGTTAAGCTTCTTCTTTTCATGTCGATTGGCTCAAAGACACATTATATTTTGTTTCTCCAGTAAGTCGCCACTCTTATGCCACTTTCCGACGCCGTGTACAGGTCGTGTCTCGTGCAGCTATGTTAAGCTAAATACATTAAATAGATATACACCCAAGACTTATGGCATGTTAGGTACTGCATGAATCCTAAATACCTAATGGTAGGTTTTTAAGCCAGTCGTAGTCCGGCAGCTGGCGGGGTTAAAAAATGGAGATCGCTAAGTCCTGTAGGGAAACGGTATCCATAGCGAACATTCTTCAAAAGTAGTAAGTAATAACAAAAAGTTTATTACATCGTTTTATTCCATTTCGCAATTCAAGTACACAATTTTTCAAAAGAAATGTGTTTCATTGACACAATTTTGCTGATAATTTGTAAACTTATTAAAAATTCAAAGCATTTATTATACATTAAAGTACTTATTCAAGATTGTTTCTCAATGTTACAACTTAGTTTGACAACGAACCAAATACGGCAACTCTGGACTTGCCGCAGGAATTTACGAACCAAATCCGCTCCGACTACTGTCATTTCACCATTTGACCAATCAGAGATCAACGAAAGAACTTCAAAGGTCACTGAGTGAGCGAGAGGTCCTATAATTGTTCGTTGTCAAAACAATGAATTTCGCAAACGTGTCTGTCAAAAGACTTGTACAGTACATGTATAACACACTAGGACAAAAAGTAAATGTAATCCGAATCTTGATAATTCCGATCACGCTTGATCGGAATATGCGTTCCCGGTAGCACTACAGCAAAACACACAAAACTACCAATTAAAGTTGGACGAACTAGGAAACAAAATAACTCAGCTTCAGGAGGAACTCGATCGGTCAATATCAGGGATTATGAAGAAATTAAATAAAATTGTCACCGAATTTTGCCAAGAAGAGGAGACGCCGAAAAGTAACGAAACGCTGGGAAAGAACTTAATGAATATAAAGTCACTTAACAAAAAAACGAAAATGACTCTAGTCAGTAGTATCGATATTGAAAAATCTGCAAAAACCTTCTTCAGGAAATTTGAAGACTTGAAAATGTGCCACTTCCGAAAGCCGGGTGCTAATATAAAGGAACTGCTGCATGAACTACAAAATAAACTGATTGGCTATACCTGTCAAGACTACTGTGTTATACTGATTGGTGAAGCTGACTTTAACTCTTCCCAAAATTATTCGAAGTTGTTTTACGAAATACGCCAAAAACTATTAGAAGTTCAGCACACCAATATCATTCTATGTTTGCCTACATTCAAGCTTAGCTCACAAGCCAATATTTATAATAAAAGAATTGAAATGTTTCACCATTTAGTTTACCTAGATAATTTTGAATATCAATATTGCTTTATTTTAGATTCTAATAGAAATCTTGAATATTCGTATAACATGTTTAATAATAATAATAATAATCTTTATTTAAGACAACATAGGCCCAGGTGTTAGTAACAATGGTACTTATTCTATGTTAGAAATTAAACCTATCTAAATATACAGCAATCCTAACGAGCATTTAACATGGTTTGCTAGTGTAAAAACGGCACCCTTACAAACCATGTTAGTACTGTATTGCTAAAAGCGACCGGGTTCGATCTATGAGCCCCCTAATAAGTGGGCTGTCAAATCGTTCGGCTATCGCACTCAAAATACTGTTGCGACTGGAGCGCCCCGTGCGCAGCAGTGCTGCAGATTTCTTGCGCCAAACCGCGTCAAACCCGTTAGTATGGGCGACGGTGAACATAGTTGACGCACTACAAAACGGTGGCCGTCGCAACAGAATTCTGAAGGCATTATTGTATTGGATTCGCAGAGCATTAATAAATATTATGGGAAAATAGACTACTTAGGTATAGAGACTATCACTAATTACTCGTACTTGACTTACGTCAATTATATTTCATGACCTTGAAACAAATAATCATACTGACATAGAAGATGGAGTAGGTTCCGAACTATATCCTAAACTAAATACTGCAACTACACCAAAAAAGTCTTCCTTTCGCACCTAAATTCTGTACTATTATGTGTCAGAATATGCAAAATGTGACTAATAAAATTAATAAATTAGAAATCCTATCAAATGACCATGACATAGATATATTTATTGTTAATGAACGTGGCTAACATTAGATAACTATCAACTTTTCACAATTGAGGGCTATGACCTACGAGCAAAATATATTAGACAAAAGCATGAACATGGTGGAGTTGGCATATTTACCATGGAAAGTATAAAACACAGGAGCGATTAGATATAAAAGCATTCACAGTAGAATTTTATATTGAACATTATGCAGTGGAAGTGGTGGACCATAATTTATTATAATTATCAATTTACCAACCGGGCAATAATATTAAAATATTTTTCACACAATTAGAAGCATTACTAAATTACATGTCTAAGCAATCTTCACGCAAAAAAATTGTATTAGCGGGAGATGTAAACATATGTGACATACTAACATTAGGAAAAGAAGCAAAGAATCTATTAGGTTTATAAATTTATTAAATTCATTCGGTTTATATTGTTTGATTAACACAGTAACCCAGAAAAAAGCTCAGCATGCTTAGATCAGTTCAGAGTTAGTCAAAATGTAGATATGAAAGTTGAAGGACATGATTACGAAATATCAGATCACAGCACTCTTATTGGATATATTGAATTGAAAGAAAAATTACAAAATTATTTACCACCTTATACAAAAATTACACGATTATTTATTAATAAAAATATGGAAGCATTTAAAAGAGTTTGAAGTGAAGTGAATTGGAGAAATTTACTCTCATGTGAAAAAAATATAAATGAAAATTATACCTTGTTTGAAAACAAAATAAAAGAA
Organism: Acrobasis repandana; assembly: GCA_963576875.1. NCBI lineage: Eukaryota > Metazoa > Arthropoda > Insecta > Lepidoptera > Pyralidae > Acrobasis > Acrobasis repandana. Next base: position 28,876,914 of record OY756214.1, on the reverse strand, counting down.
CTGCTAAATTTACACATTCCCCAGAGAGAAATTACCATAAGGAATACGCGAAAATTAAGATGGATTACAAAGGGAATTCAAAACTGCTGTTATCATAAACGCATCCTACACCACCTCTCAATTAAATTCAACAGTGAATCTTTAAAAAGCTATGCTAAATCGTACAGCAAGATACTAAAAAAAATAATAGCAAGCCAAAAAAGAAGACATAATATAAGAATAATAAATAATTCGGAAAATAAATATAAAACAATGTGGAATATGATAAATAAATAAAATAAAAAAAAATAACAAAAATAAGCATGAAAATATAAGATTAAACAAAAATAATGGAGAAATTATAACGTCTCCTTCAAAAATATCGGACATGTTCAATAAATATTTCCTAAGTATAAATGACAATAAAAATAAACCAATGACAGACTAATCTAATTTATCCTCCCAATTGACAAATACATTTTTTCTAGAAAGTGTGACCGAATCAGAAATTAAAAAAGTTATATTAGGATTGAAACGAAACAATACAAGCGGTTATGACGAAATACCTTCTTCTTTACTCGTATACTGTGTTAATGAATTTTTAACACCATTAACATTCTTAATTTACCAATCTTACAACGAAGGAGTATTTCCGGATCATCTTAAACTGACTGTAATAAAGCATTTTTAAGAAAGGTGAAAAAACGTGTATATCTAACTTTCGACCAATTGCATTGTCATCAGTTTTCTCTAAGGTATTCGAAAAACCAATATGCCAGAAATCGGTTTGTTTTTAGAAAAATACAAAGTATTGAATCAAAACCAACATGGTTTTAGAAAAAAACACTCGACAACGTCGGCTGCCTTCGATTGTTGACAAGAAATATACGAAGCCCTAAATAATAATAAGTGTGCCATAGTTACGTTTATGGATATGTCCAAAGCATATAACCGAGTGGATCATAACACTCTGATAAAACAGTTAGACACTATAGGAATCCGCGGACCAGCAAAGAAGTGGCTAATATCCTACTTAACGAATAGACGACCATATGTACAGATCGCTCATCATTCTGAGACCAGAAGGGAACTAATATAGAGTAAATCACCCAGTGAGATTGTGCTTGGGTCTATTCCACAAGGCAGCGTGCTTGGTTGTTTGTTATTCCTAGTTTATATAAATGACCTACCCACGGTAGTCGAGTCACACAAAATTGTTTTATATGAAGACGATGTCACACTTATAGTATCTAGCGAATTAGATAAAATAAGCGAACTACAGGACCTCATCTTTGTTTCTGTTCGTAAGGTTATTGAACACTCAAAACAAATAGGACTTACGCTAAACTTCGAAAAGACCAAGAATGCAATTTAGACCCTTTCAGAGAAAAGAAGTAGTATTAAATGTATCCCACGACGGTACCCGTATTGAGGAGGTGAATAAGTTTTCACTTCTGGGGATCACGCTGGACTCCAACTTAAACTGGAAAGACCACGTAGAATCAGTAGTTGGCAAACTAAGCCAGTTCGCCTATGCACTACGGGAACTCAGAAAAATACGAATCAGGAGTGTGCACTTACCGCATATCACAGCCATGCAGCAGCCTGGATAAGGTATGGGTTGATCCTTTGGGGAAACTCAACTGACGTTCAGGCAGTATCTGTACTACAAAAACGTTGCGTTCGAATAATAACCTTCACAAAACGTAGAGAAACATGTCGAGACCTCTTTAGTAAGCTAAATATTCTCACAGTTACGAGCATGTAATAATAATAATAATAAATCTTTATTGATCATAACATGTACATATACGAATTATTATGCCGCTTTGTAAGAAGACACCCACACATATTTGAAAAATAAGAGGACATGCCTAGGCGATACACCTCGCGCCGCGGTAATGACTTAATTCTACCCCCATGGAATCTTGCATTGTACCAACATAGTCCGTATTATATGGCAATTCAGGTGTACAATCACCTACCAAAAAGAATTAAAGACCTCCAGGGAAAAAAGTTTGACACTGAATTAAAAAAACTTATGATAGACAAAAGTTATTACAGTATGACGGAATATTGGACGGACAAACTTTAGTATGTAAGGACATTTTAACGACATTTATACGAATGTATCCAATCCTATTTATTTTAGGTATAGTTGGATACAACGAACTAAGGGTTAGAAGGCACCTGGCTATAATAACATATGTTTTTAAGGTGATAAGGGGCAAGCAAAACCATCCAGATGTATTGTCACAGATTGGGCTATGTGTGCCAAACAAATACGTGTGGCGCCGCCGTCGGCCGCCGCTGCTGGCCGTGCCCAGAGCGCGCACCAACCTGCTGCGGGACGCACCACTCACACAAGCACTGCGCACGCTTTAACATTGTAGCCAATAGGATCGACTTACTATTCTGAGTGAATTCACACGGGTATCATTAATGATTATTTGTAATAAAATGTAATAGGCTGCACTGTCGCATTAGGTTAATAACCTGTAATGATAGAATGTAAGATGAAATAAAAAAAAAATAAAAAAAATATATACCTAACTTCAATTATAATAAAATTATCTACATTTAATATTAATTATGATATCCCAGTTAGTAATTTTTGGAATTTTATGAATTTTAATGATATTTAAAATCAATTCCCAATGCCTAAAAAGGTAATTTTGTAAATAGTTTTAAGAACACTAATTGTAAAGTGCATGACAGTGAATATGTATATTGTTTACAAATGGTGAATAAATGAAATATGAAATATTTTCGATAGTGTCGATAGTGTCGATAGTGTCGAAATAATTCTATAACATGAAAAATTTTGATCAGAATAAATTCTGAGGTCCAATAGATTGCATCCGAAACCATCAGAATCTGATGTCAGACACGTCCGAATTAATAGTATGCGGGGTCTAGAGCAAAATGTATGGGCAGGGTGCCTTCCGGCGAGCGTCCGAATTTTTTTGACAGAAAAGTTCTAATAATACGCGGCCGCCCTTAATTTGGGTCTTCAATGAACATATTCTAATAGATAAATGTTCTACATTAATTTTGGCATTTTTTTGAACTAGAATGACTGAACTATTAATTGTTGTTTGGCAGGCGCAATATGAGTCGCACATTTGGCGGCGGCGCGTGCTTGCCGCGCAAGCGCTGCGTGGCGTTGCTCGTACTGACGACGGCGGTCATCTCGCTCATCATCTACAGCGCCTCCGACGGTAAGTCCCGACTCTTTTTCCAGTTATTTTCTTTCCTACTTCGCTAAAGCCCCTGTTATACAACGTGGAAGGGACATACTGTTTACACCAGCTCTGTAATTTGATTGACTTAAAAATTTTAAAAGTGCAGTAAAGTGATAAAAACAGGACAAATATTTACAAATCAAAATAAGTGTCATAATAACGGACTAAATTAGTTAAAAAAAAAAACAGCGGGACATCAAACAATCAGTGACAACTATATAAACAGTGCTAAATCTGAGAACCGCATGCGGAGTGTGTAACTAAAAAACGAAATGTTGGAGAAAAAACTTGAAAATCAAGATTGAAAATTCCAAAAATTTGAAAGACATAAAACAAAAAAATTTAATTCTATTCGGTATAGACGAAAAAGAGAAAACCTACCACGAACTTGAAAAAATAATAATCCACTTCATAAAAACAAACTTTAAACTCCAATATGAGGAACGAGATATAGAAGCTGTACGACGAATAGGGAAAAAAAGGGACAAAATCAGACCTGTGGTTGTCACATTCGCAACAATGGGCTTGAAAATAAAAATACTGAAAAGTAAGCGCTGTTTAAAGGATACTCCTTACTTCATACAAGAAGATTTTCCTACTGAAGTTCTGAACAAAAGGAAGGAGTTGCAAGTCCAATTAAAACAGGCAAGAGAAGCAGAAAAAACGGCTTCCTTAAAATATGACAAACTAGATATACTAGAAAATAAGAAGGACCGAGCCACCCGCACCCACACAAACAAAAGAAACATGCCAGAGTCGCCAGAAACGACAGATAAAGAATATCAAAATGAAAAACAACCACCAAAAAAAACAAGACAGCTAATATGAGAAATTTTGTAATACAACAACCGAAATTAGTCTACACTCCTGAAAACACATTAAATAATAAACAAAAAATACACAACATGAAGCATAGGAACTAAAGTCGGGCCCCTCTTCATCAAACACAGTTCCCAGTCCGGGTGGTCGCCGTGGGAATCTTAGACCAACACCACACCCTCCATCAAATGTCAAAATCAACTATTAATTGGAACACTAAATGTACGATCTCTAGTAGCGGACGGAAGACAAAATTAACTAGAATACGCCCTTCAAAGCATAAAATGGGACATATAATATTAGGTATTTCTGAAATAAAGAAAAAAGGTACTAAAATTACAGAATATGAAGAATATATTTTCATGTACAGCGGTAAAAAAGCCGGCTCAAATGGAGTTGGATTTATGGTGAAAAAGAGCATGAAACCATTTATAATAAACTTCATTACCATCTCAGACAGAATTGTAAGGCTGGATTTAACTATGGAAAATGTAGAGCTAACCTGTATTCAAGCATACGCACCGACAGAAAAATCACCCGAAGCAGAAGTAATAACATTTTATGAAGACCTCGAAAAATGTCTAGAAAACACCCCCCAAAATACCTTAGTGTTAGGGGATTTTAATTCTAGAATTGGACAACCTACTCCTGAAGACGGGAAAGTAACAGGAAAATGGGGATATGGGCAAGAAAAAACTGATAGAGGAGAAATACTTATACAATTTTGCAAAGAGAATAAGCTCTACATAACTAACACATTTTTCAAAAAGAAACCTAAACAAAGATGGACATGGCTCTCGCCAGATGGAAAAACCCGAAACGAAATTGACTTTATTATGGTAAAAAATATAAAAGCCGTACATAACATCCAAGTTATGAATATTTCATACTCTATCGATCATAGATTACTAAGACTAACATATAATCATAATCTATACTAATATTATAAAGCGGAAGAGTTTGTTTGTTTGTTTGTTTGTTTAAACGCGCTAATCTCAGGAACTAATGGTCCAATTTGAAAAATTCTTTTTTTGTTGGGTAGTCCATTTATAGAGGAAGGCTTTAGGCTGTATAACATTACGTTCCGACAACCACGCGAACGAAGTCGCGGGCACAGCTAGTACCAAGATAAAAATAAACCGAAAAAACTTTGGACAACAGCTTAAACAACCGACCTTCTTTGAACAGGACAGAATTGTGAATGAATTTATTGAAATAAGAAATAAGCGCGAATACAATATAGAAAACACACAACAAACCTATACCAACCTAATAAGCGACATTATAGAATTCATCCAAAATATACCAAAGGTAAAGAAGACCACAGAGAACGAAGATATAATTACGCCAGAAATAGAAAGACTTATAAAGGAGAGAGAAACCTTGAAAAACAAAAAACACAGAACAAAATATATTTTATATGTATATTATATATTGTGTAGTAGACATATATTATATTATGCACATATTTTAATACTTTATTTTGTATCTAGTTTTTTGCGCCGCAACATGATTTGTTTCTGTTTATCCCTATGGTTGACTGGGAGAGAACGCTTTTAGCGTTAAGTCCGCCAATTGTACCATTTTTTTTTTTAATGTGGAACAATAAATTTTTTTAAATAAAATAAATAAATAAACAAAAGAAGAGCGCCTTAAATTGTCAAAACTATACAGAAAAATACGAAAAGAAATACATAAAAATAAATTGCAAAGAAAATACAAAATTATAGAAGAACTAAAAAACAAAAAATCAGTAAAATGGTCTGAAAAGCGGATAAACAAAGGCAAGGAATGGATATCATCACTTAACAAAAAAGATAGCAAAAACCAGGTAACCAGCAACAGAAAAGATATGCTTAAGATTGCATCACTATACTATCAAGAACTTTACAAGAAGTCAGACAATGAAACCTTATTTATGAACAAACACCAGGAGAACAATGAGCCTATCCCACCATTCTTAGAAAGCGAAATTAGAGCGGGAATAAAATCTTTAAAATCATCAAGTGCCCTGGCCAAGATGGAATTATCAATGAGATCTTGCAGACTGTAATAGAGCCTCTAACCCCCATACTGACAACAATGTTCAACCAGATAATTTTCTCTTGTGCAATACCAGCACATTTTTACGCTTAACCAAATAATTGAACGATACAACGAATACAACATGCCACTGTATATAGGGTTTATAGATTACTCGAAGGCCTTTGACTCTATTTTACACGAAGCACTATGGGAAGCTCTTAAAGAACAAGGCATAGAGATGGGGTATATTAACATCTTGAAGGCGATCTACGAGAAAAAAGTGGCGGCAGTGAGGTGGAACGCATAGGCGAACCCTTTCCAATAGAGAAAGGTGTACGACAAGGAGATCCAGCATCACCAGGCCTGTTTATTTATTTATTTATTTAATTTCATTGAGCCAAAAGCTACAATAGGTACTGTTCACAGCCCTTCTAGAGTACGTTTTTTCTGAACTTAACTGGAAATATTTCGGCATCAAAATTAACGGCGAATATCTTAACCACCTTAAATTTGCCGACGACATTGTACTTATAAGCGAGACCTATGAAGATCACTACGACAAGAACACTATCACGTCTTTATCCCTAACGGGGTAGAAAGAGCCAAGGGCGGTAAAGCCCAGGCCACTTTTAGCGTAATGGTGGGCATGAAGGTGGAAAAGGGAAATCATAATAGTGATGGGTTGCTAACCGCATCGCCTATTCATATGATCCAGATTCTCGCCCATTCCCTCGATCGGCTTTTACGATCTGCACGGGAAGAGAAGCAGCTGGTACATTCTATGTTTTTTCTTTTCTCCCAGACCAGCAAAGAAGACCTATGAAGACCTGTACATAATGCTAAAAACCCTTGACAAAAAAAGTAAACTATGTGGACTAGAAATGAATGCAAGCAAAACTTGTATAATGACAAATAGTGAGGAAATACCTACATCTATACAGGGTGAAACAATTGAATACGTAAACGAGTATATCTACCTAGGTCAAAGAATATCATTTGAAGACAACACAAAACAAGAAGTTGATAGAAGAATAAGGATCGCCTGGAACAAGTACTGGGCCATGAAACACATTTTTAAATCAAAACTACCGATGACCCTAAAGAAAACTGCAATGGACTCTACAATTCTCCCGACGCTATTATTATATATGGCTGCCAAACCTGGACACTTACAAGAGAAACAATAACAAATATACAGGTGTTTCAAAGAGCAACAGAAAGAAGTATGCTAGGGATTAAGCTAAGAGATCGATATAGAAATACCGACATTAGAAAAATAACTAAGTTGATAGACGCAGCTGAGCTTGCCTGCAAACTGAAATGGAGATGGGCGGGACATATAGCCCGTACTGACGACAGACGTTGAAGTGAACGCGTACTACACTGGTGGCCGCGCGATCACCGCAGGAAAAGAGGAAGTCCGCGCGCCCGCTGGCGTGATGACATCATGGCCGTCGTCGGCCACACCTGGACGAGACCCGCAAGCGACAGATCACGATGGAAGCAGATGGAGGAGGCCTTTACCCGACATTGGGTATCCAATTCCCCAAAACCAGACACAAACTCATAGAATGTAAAAGACTCATAATTTATCATCATCATCATTTCAGCCGCATAAGGTCCACTGCTGGACATAGGCCTCTCCCAAGGATTTCCAAAATGACCGATCTAGAGCGGCCTGCGTCCAGCGCTTTCCAGCGACCTTAGTCAGATCGTCTGACCACCTTGTGGGTGGATGTCCAACGCTTCGCTTGCCAGTACGTGGTCGCCATTCGAGAACCTTTCTGCCCCATCGGCCATCTGTTCGTCGCGCTATGTGTCCCGCCCACTGCCACTTCAACGAGCTAATCCGTTGGGCTATATCAGTGGCTTTTGTTCTCCTACGAATTTCCTCATTTCTGATTCGATCACGTAGAGAAACACCGAGCATAGCCCTCTCCATAGCGCGTTGAGCGACCTTGAGCCTTCTTATGAGACCCATAGTAAGGGACCACGTTTCAGAGCCGTAAGTCATCACTGGTAACACACATTGATTATACACTTTAGTCTTGAGGCACTGAGGTATTTTGGACGAGAAGACGCTGCGTAGCTTCCCGAACGCTGCCCAACCGAGTCGGATTCGTCGAAAGACCTCTTCCTCGAAGCTGGAACTTCCTGCCTGGATCAATTGACCCAGGTAGATATATTGGTCTACAACTTCGAGGGTGGAGCTCCCAACACAAACAGGTAGGGGCGCGACATGGACATTCAACATTACTTTCGTTTTGTCCATGTTCATTTTGAGGCCCACCTGTTGGGAAACTCGATTAAGGTCTCCGAGCATGGTGCTTAAGTCTTCCATGGATTCTGCAATGACAACGATATCGTCGGCAAATCGAAGGTGAGTGATATACTCGCCATTGATGTTGATGCCAAGTCCTTCCCATTCCAGAAGCTTGAAGGCATCTTCCATTGCAGCGGTAAACAGTTTCGGAGATATAACGTCTCCCTGTCTCACACCCCTTTGCAGTGGGATAGCCCCCGTGCACTGCTCCTGTACTCGGACTGACATAGTGGCGTTACTGTACAAACACTTCAACACTTCGATATACCGATAGTCAATACGGCATCGCTGGAGAGACTGAAGCACGGCCCATATTTCGATCGAATCGAAGGCTTTTTCATAGTCCACAAACCCCAAGCATAACGGCCGGTTATACTCCCTCGTCTTCTCTATAACCTGCCGCAGCGTGTGGATGTGGTCTATGGTACTAAAGCCTTTACGGAAACCGGCTTGTTCGGGAGGCTGGAAGGTATCAAACCTGTTTGCGAGACGATTCGTGATGACCCTCGAAAACAACTTATATATATGACTCAGAAGCGTGATAGGCCTATAGTTCTTCAATAGAGCGTTATCTCCCTTTTTGAAGAACAGGACCACCACGCCCCTGTGCCACGCTTCTGGCGTTACGCCCTCGAGCAGAACGGAATTAAAGAGCCTCTGAAGGACTTTCAGTACCGGCGTTCCGCCCGCTTTCAGAAGCTCTGCTGTGATTCCATCCTCGCCCGGCGCCTTGTTGTTTTTTAACTGTTTGAGGGCCATCCTAATCTCGTACAGGCTGATGTCCGGGATATCTTCAGTATAGTGTCGGGTCAGCTTGGCTCTTGGGTCTTTAGCCAATTGTCCGCTGGGTTTTGCAACTGAGGTGTATAACTGTCCATAAAACCTCTCGATCTCTGCCAAAACTCCTTCCTTTGTCGACACCACGCCACCGGCCTCTGTCTTCAGCTTCATCAATCGGCTTTGCCCAACCGACGTAGCTCTTGCGAACACTTTGGAGCCTTTGTTTTGCTCTATCGTCTCCTTAATACATTTGGTATTAAAGGAGCGGATGTCGTGTCGCAAGGACTTTTGTATACGTCTGTTGAGCTGCCGATATGATTTAGCGTCTTCAGAGGTGTGCAGCGGCCTGGATCGTCGTTCTGCCATCAAGTCTAGGGTCTGTGTAGAAATTTTTTGAGGTTTGCGTTTGGGGTGGGACTTAAAAACCTTCGATCCCACCGCTTGGACAGCTTCTACAAACCCTTGGTTTATCTCGTCCACTGTAACGCAATCCTGTAGGCCTTCAAAGCGATTGGACAGTTCAAGCCGGAAGCTTTCGGAGTTTTCAATTTGGACCTGTGACGGTCGGAGCGTCGACTTCATCAGTCGCGAACTCATAATTTAATTGGACATAATAAATAAATTATATTTTATTATTTTTTGACATATTCGTAATTGATTCACTGACAAATAATTTATGTACTTAATTAAATTCAATAATTGAAACCGATTTAATGTCATTAAGAATATATACTTACTTGAATTTAAATAGGATTGAATAATATGTTTTTAGATATGATTTGTGACGACGCTAACCAAGCAGAAACGTGCATGGAATATAAACTGTAATGTGCGAATTGGAAATAAATGGCTTTATTATTAATATTATTATTATTTATGTCCCTTCCACATACTAGTTATAACGAAATTACCTACCAGACTATAGGATGCCTGAGACACGGTAACCTACTCGTATCATTATTACGAAACTTTACTGTTCGAATTCAGATGATCGAAAACGTTATATCAAAGTTTCAAGTACCAAACTGATTATTTTACATACTTTTGCTCATCCATAAACTCATTTTACCTACTAAATGTTTACTACCTTTTTTTTTTCTAACAGCTTTTGTTTTTGAATTATAACTGAAAAACAAAAGCTGTTAGAAAAAAAAAGGCTACTAGCTGTGCCCGCGACTTCGTTCGCGTGGTTGTCGGAACGTAATGTTATATAGCCTAAAGCCTTCCTCTATAAATGGACTACCCAACAAAAAAAGAATTTTTCAAATCGGACCATTAGTTCCTGAGATTAGCGCGTTTAAACAAACAAACAAACTCTTCCGCTTTATAATATTAGTATAGATTATGATTATATGTTAGTCTTAGTAATTTATGATCGATAGAGTATGAAATATTCATAACTTGGATGTTATGTACGGCTTTTATATTTTTTACCATAATAAAGTCAATTTCGTTTCGGGTTTTTCCATCTGGCGAGAGCCATGTCCATCTTTGTTTAGGTTTCTTTTTGAAAAATGTGTTAGTTATGTAGAGCTTATTCTCTTTGCAAAAATGTATAAGTATTTCTTCTCTATCAGTTCAGAATGATTCACTGACAAATAATTTATGTACTTAATTAAATTCAATAATTGAAACCGATTTAATGTCATTAAGAATATATACTTACTTGAATTTAAATAGGATTGAATAATATGTTTTTAGATATGATTTGTGACGACGCTAACCAAGCAGAAACGTGCATGGAATATAAACTGTAATGTGCGAATTGGAAATAAATGGCTTTATTATTAATATTATTATTATTTATGTCCCTTCCACATACTAGTTATAACGAAATTACCTACCAGACTATAGGATGCCTGAGACACGGTAACCTACTCGTATCATTATTACGAAACTTTACTGTTCGAATTTCAGATGATCGAAAACGTTATATCAAAGTTTCAAGTACCAAACTGATTATTTAACATACTTTTGCTCATCCATAAACTCATTTTACCTACTAAATGTTTACTACCTTTTTTTTTCTAACAGCTTTTGTTTTTGAATTATATCTGAAAAACAAAAGCTGTTAGAAAAAAGAGCTGACTACCTTCATTTACTATTTTTACTTAAATTTTCGTTTTATAATCGTCACTAAAATATATTTTGTAATTGTTTTCGATATGGCATCGTCAAGAAGATGGTGCGTGCTTAATCCAAATTGTTTTTGCTATATTTGTGGTGAATATATATTTGAAAATATCGAAAACCTTTATCGGACTTTGTGAAAACTGCGTATCATCAATACTTTAAAATAAAATTGTGTAATCAAGACAAGCCATGGGTTCCTCATATTATATGCCAGAAATGTGTGGTATGTCTACGGTTATGGTCCAGTGGAAAAAGAGATGCAATCATGTTCGTAAGACCCATGATTTGGCGAGAACCTCGGAACCATCATGACCACTCTACTTCTGCGTTGTGAAAATATACGGCATTAACCCCAGAAATGACGAATAAAATTAGTTAGTCGAGACCGCGTCGTACTTCCACCACTTCATATTAAACTGGGCATAATGAAACAGTTTGTGAAGACGCTTGACAAAAGTGGCAAATGTTTCAATTTTCTTTCACGCAAGTATCCAAGATTAAATACAGAAAAAAATTAAAGCTGGTATTTTTGATGGGCCATAGATTAGGCAACTCGTGAAAGATCCTAATTTTGTCAAATCAATGACTGAAGTCAAATCCAAAGCTTGAAATTCATTTGTTTGGTTATGAGTTATTTCCTAGGCAAAAAGAAATCTGACGACCATGTCGACCTTGTTGCATGCTATCGAACTTGCAGGAGCTAGGGTGCAACATTAACATAAAAATCCACTTCATGCACTCGCATTTAGACCTGTAGCGACATAATGCAAGATTGCACTTTTGTGAAGCGACTGGCGGACGTGCCCCCCCGCACCTCCAGTCGTCGTTGCCCAGTCGCTCGACCATAACATGTGCGTGGTAAAATAAACTTGTTGAATGCGACCCGGCTGTTTACCTCATCTACTCCCCTAAACCCCGACACTGGTGACCTGCGAAAGTGTAAAAAGACAGTACAGTCGTGATTTAGTGAATTGGACTAATTGTCTAGCACAATTCAGTTTAAAATGGATCCAAAAATACCTCAAGTGCAGTCGGCGCTTCCGCTATTACGTTAGATTTGGAAGAAAAATTTAGTTTATCGACTATCAGCTTAAACAGAATTAGAATTCCGGAATTTTGGACAGATCAACCTGGGGTCTGGTTTATTCGGACCGAGGCAATACTAGCATCTCAAAAATTAAGCGATGAAAAGAGATTTAATATTGTTGTTGCAAAATTAACAAAGGACAAATCCAGCAAATGTCTGACATTCTTGTGGACCTGCCGTTAAGCCAAAAATTTGATACATTGAAATCCAGATTATTGCAAATATATGATGAGTCGAAAAATCGGAAAATTCAAAAATTGATCGGGGAGATTGAACTAGGGGAGCAAAAGCCGTCCCAACTTCTACGTCGGATGTGAGGTCGCGGATAAAATTCTAGAGACGTCTCGGCCTGAGAATGTCACAGAAGTGGCTCAAATCTCATCCAGCGATTGCGATAAGATTATGGCAGAGATTGCTAAGATTAATATGAGGTTGAATAAAATGGATGGCGATGCGATTTAAGCTCAGCTATCAGCTTCGCAACTTTTTAAGTGTCCATTGGAGTTAGGAAGGAAGTATTTGGGTTTTCAGGTATTTTATTAATAGTTGCTGTAAGGTCTTCCGTTGTGTTCAAGATTTTAGTAGCCAGTTTTTCACCTATTGTTGAAAAGTATTCATTGCAGAAGTTGAGTGAAGTTCTAAGATCATCCTTTATTGTACATATAATCAGCGGTTTAGTATCATTCTTTTTTTTCCTTATATCACAGATTTCTTTTATGCACTGTCATAGTTGTTTAAGGATTTTACTATTTTTGTTGCAGTCTTCACCTTATAAAGTAACGTTCACGATTATAAGTTACTAGCTGTGCCCGCGACTTCGTTCGCGTGGTTGTCGGAACGTAATGTTATATAGCCTAAAGCCTTCCTCTATAAATGGACTACCCAACAAAAAAAGAATTTTTCAAATCGGACTATTAGTTCCTGAGATTAGCGCGTTTAAACAAACAAACAAACAAACAAACTCTTCCGCTTTATAATATTAGTATAGATGTTTAGGACTATGTCTTTCGAAAACTTTTTTACTTGGCTATGAAGCCTGTCTCGCTGGCGCATGCATCTCATCAGGCCAGAAGTGATCCAAAGACTGAGATTTAGTTTTGAGCGACTGATCCTAACTATACGTGTGTGAGTACGAATAGAAATTTTAATTGTATTGTGGAAGATAGATACCGCATTATTAACATCAACCGATCTATAATAGGCGACCAGTCGGTCTGTTTGAGCTCCATGGCAATGGCATCATAGTCTGTCACAGGCCTGTCTCTACTTAGTTTTCCTGGCCTTTTCTTTGGAGTTTCCATGCCCAGAATGCTAAGTCTATATCTATCACATCTACACTATAGAACTCACATCATCCCATCCCAAAGCTGGCTCAGTGGATGTTTTATTTCCGATGACATTGCGTCGATTGGTTCTTCCAAAAACCAACAACCGTAGAAAGAATACACTTATCAAACGCTTGCAGTTGCAACAACAATCTTTATGGGCCTCGTCTTCGTAACCATTGGCGGATTTAGCTGCCAGTAGATTATTCATATTTGGAGTAAAAAAATACTTATACATTTTGCGCGCGTGATTGAGTGGTGGAGCAAAAAGTTCTCAACATTAAGTTACTAGACGTTGCCACACCCGAGTACAGATAGTGGAGTGTCGGCTTGCCTGCCCGCAGGGTCCCGCGCCGCCACTGCTCTCCAGAGCAAGCAGCAGCACTCGCTGGCGACGGCGTTTATCCCGCAGCTGCTGCCGCACCTGCTGGACGACCCGTTCAGCCTTCAGCCCGCCTACCACATGCGCGCAGACCGGAACACGTTCGCGGACGTCGTCGTCGGAGTGCCCACCGTCAAGAGAGACAAGGAGAGCTACCTCATGATCACACTGACGGTAACTACTTACAGATATACACATCTCTGCTACTTTGTACATTTATTGTCAACATCAATATTTACACACATTAACCAATATAACAATTAAGATTTCTCTAAACTCTACTAGTAAGTATGTACGTACCTAATTATATTTTGACATAAAATAAAGACATGCGCCACACTACCTTTGAAAAGTTGAAATTAACAATGTTTAAAACAAGAGCGATGTGTTCAGCACCTGATCGACGGGCTGACGGAAGATGACGTCAACTCGACGGTGATCGTGGTGCTGGTGGGCGAGTGTGACCTGGAGTACGTGCTCAACACCGCGCGCCAGATCGAGACCATGTAAGTACGTCTGCGCTGGCGCCACCGATGACCGTCTGGTTGGCACCAGCACTAGGGCCCGGGCATTTGCCGCCAAGGGGTCTACTTACTGCCTCTCAATGTGTAAACCTACAAAACAATTTTTTTTAATTATTATTATTTCATTGGCTGTTATTGGCTTTTTGCTTGCTACTTGACTTTGAGTTTTGACACAGGAAACTTTGTGAAAAATTACGAGAAAATTCGACGTTAAAGCACGACAATCATTCGGCGCCACGATGGTATATTGACTGACGTAAAAATAGTAGTTTTTGTTTTACAAGCGTGCAAAACTGATTCATTATACCTGGCGCCCTGGGCGACCCAACCACGCCATACCCTAACGACTATACTTGTTCCCGATATGAAGTTTATACGGGAGCCGGTACGGACACAGACAAGAGGAGTGTGCATTTCGAAACTCACTGTCGTTAATTTTGAGTTACATGCATATGCTGTCAAGGCTGACCGTGTCGGTCTACCATCTTTAATATATAATATAAAATTATCACATATATGTAATGTTTTCTGAAATGATACTCGTTTATATGACTTTTATGTGCGCGAGTATCGTTTAGCTGGTAAGTGGCTGATGTTGCTGGGCGGCAGGTTCCCCAAGCACGTGGCGAGCGGGCTGATCGAGGTAATGTCGCCGCCCGCCGCCTACTACCCCAACCTGGACGCGCTGCCGAGCACGCTGGGCGACTCGCAGAAGCGTTTCAAGTGGCGCACCAAGCAGAACCTCGACACCATGTTCCTCATGGCGTACGCGCAGGGTATCGGCACCTTCTTCCTCATGCTGGAGGACGACGTCATAGCCAAGAAGAACTACATGCAGGTTAGGTATCTTTGCTACTCTCGATACTTAAATGTTTCTGTTTCCGATATTTTTGGTGAACGTTGTTATCTGAGTTGAATATTGTAGCGGAAAATATAGAGCGGGACAAATAGGAAATAATCATGACGACCATTATAATAAACTATTTAAGAGGTTGATGAGTGTATATGAAGCGAAAGAGGTCTGTCAGGAATTCAGGATAGTAGCAAGTGGAGGTCCATAGTGTCTGCTTACTCCTGTGGGAAACAGGCGTAAATAAATAAAAACAAAACTTGGGAAAATAAGTTTTTTATCCGACATACATACTATATGTATGTCGGATAAATAACTTATTTTGCCAAGTTTTGTTTTTTTTTATTATTTGGTTGTAGCAACACTCGTAAACGTTTCAAAGTTGTCAATGTTAGTTGTGATGCAGATGATTAGATGTCAGTGTCAGTTGTCATTGTCAGATTGTAAAAAAGATTAGTTAAGATTTTTGTCGTGTGAATTAAAAGTGGTTTTGTTTTACGAAAATAATTGTGAGATTTTGCTCTTTCCCTACATCTTTTTGGGGGCTCGTCCGGGATTGCACAAAATTTTTGGTGAAAAGAAGACTGAAGACGTAAATTTTGCTGCAATCTCATGCTACGGAAGATACCAGTGTTCCGCCATTAAAATCTGTTTTATCGACCTTGCTTGAAGTGAATATAGGCAGGAATTGCGGAACTGGCATGGCCGACTGTTGCATCACCATGATAAAAAATGTTGCCAGCGTAGAAAATTTCTACTAAAATGGTAGATTTCTCAAATTTTCTCAAGACTGATTTCGAAGGTTGAAGATAAATGAGTCGAAGTAAACCATCATATTGTACTACGAGCAGAAGACGAAATTCGAGGACATTAAAGAATGATCACCACGATGCCGCCTAAGAAAGATGATAAGGAAAGTGAAGACGAAGAACAGGAGCTCGATGTACAAATATCATTTAAGGATTTAGAGAAGTCGATGACTTTGTTTACTGGCGATGACTCATACCCAATTGAGACATTTTTTGATGAATTTAAAGACACTGCCCAAATCATGAAGTGGACCAAGGTCGAGAAACTGATTTACGCAAAGAGGCTGTTGGATGGAACCGCCAAGCTATTTTTACGGTCATATGCAAGAGTAAAGGATTATGCAACTTTAAAGAAGGCACTTAAAGAAGAATTTGGCCCCAAGATAAATAGCGTAATTATACACAAGAAGCTCTCCTCGCGTAAAATGAAGATCGATGAAACCTACCAACAATATTTTCTTACTATGAAAGAACTGGCTTTACATGGCAGAGTAGAAGATGCTGACTTGATGGAATATGTTATTGATGGTATTCGTGATTTGGAGTCCAATAAAATTATTTTATATGGTGCTGTAGACCTGAAAGATTTTCGAAAGAAGCTGGAAACATACAATAAATTTAGAAAAAAGATATCTGGAAAACCTACTCAGTCCGGTCATTCATCTGGGCATCATATAAATCGTAAGATAAGTCATGGGAAGAGATGCTTTAACTGTGGTGACACAGATCACCAAGCACCTGCCTGTACAAAAGGGATCAAATGCTTTAAATGCAACGAATTTAGCCATAAATCCACTGAATGTACGAAATCCAACAAAACACTGAACATACAAATTAAGAACAAAGAAGGGAAAGTTCCTTACAAAAAGATAAAGATAAATGGACAAGACTTTATAACCCTGATAGATACCGAAAGTAATATGAACCTAATAAAGAAGTCAGAGTTTGAAAAGATTAAAGAAGGAATTAAAGATTATAAGATAGAATCAACATGCTTAACCAGGATAGTGGAAAATAAAGTTTTCACACAAGGAGTATTTACAGCCAAAGTGCAAATTAACCACAATACAGATGTCAGGTTTCATATCGTCAAGGATAATGAGATTCCTGTAACGATACTTATCGGAAACCCCATCCTGAAAGATTTTGAAGTCTGTTTTACTTCTGAAGGTGTCCATATGGAAAAAATTATGCATTTAACACTATTAATGGAGAAGAAAGAAGATGAATATGACATAGAAGATTCTGAATATACTGGAAAGATTCGGAAAATGTGTGAAGAATACAAGCCTGATAAAAAGAAGAAAGAAAGTAATATTGAGTTAAAGATAATATTAACCGACGAAAATCCAGTTTTTCAGAACCCTCGCCGCCTATCACCTTTAGAAATGTCCGCTGAACTGAATGAACAAATAGAGGAATAGTTGAACAAGGGAATAATCAAACCAAGCAAATCTGATTTTGCCAGCCCAATAGTTTTAGCCGATAAGAAAGATGGATCCCGAAGAATGTGCATAGATTTCCGAAGACTAAACAAGAAAGTAATTAAAGAGAGATTTCCCCTACCAATAATAGAAGATCAAATAGACAAATTGAAGGAGGCAAAGTTTTTCACCTCTCTTAATTTAAAAAATGGTTTCCTACACGTAAAAGTAAATAAACGAAGTCAGAAGTATACGTCATTTGTATCGCCTCAAGGCCAATACGAATTTTTAAAAATGCCTTCTGGTCTCTGTACAGCGCCGTCCGTTTTTCAGAGATTCATCAACGACATCTTTAGTGACCTAATCATAGATGGCACTCTTTTAACCTATTTAGATGACCTAATAATACCATCAAAGACAGAAGAACAAGGAATAAGCAAATTAGAGAAGTTACTTGAAAGAGCCGAAGTATACGGTCTAGAAGTTAATTGGAAGAAATGCCACTTTTTAAAGAAGAGAATTCAATACCTCGGTTATATTATTTGTGATAATGAAGTTTGACCCTCCCCAGAGAAGATTAAGGCTGTAGCTAATTTTAAGAAACCGAACAATATCAAAGCTGTTCAATCATTTCTAGGATTAACAGGCTATTTTCGGAAATTCGTTAAAGATTATTCACTGATTGCAAAGCCGATGACGAATTTGCTGAAGAGAGATGTTGAGTTTAATTTTGATGAAAAATGCGAGAAGGCATTTATCGAATTAAAACAAATATTTTGCAGTTCCCCAAGCCTCCGAATATACAACCCAGATTTAGAAACGGAGTTACACACAGATGCCAGCGCAGCCGGATACGGAGCAGTTCTCTTACAAAGAAGTCCTAAGGATAATCAATTTCCCCCTGTTCATTACATGAGCAAGAAAACTACTCCACCTGAAAGTAAATATCACAGTTATCATATATAATAATATATAATATAAGGGGATTAGTTTATTCTCTGAGTTTACTACTGTTAGGCTTTCGGCGTTTTGACAGATGTCAAAACGACATATAGATTATCTGTGCTTTTCGAGTTGTGTAAAATGTCTGTCTCGAACCAATAAAACTAATTAAACATATAGTGCTCTGATTCATATATTCCTTTCATGTCTACACCAAATACAGACATAATAGTGGCGACGAGGAGTGAAACGAATCTTCGCAAAAGTGAAAATGTAATAGGTACAAGTACGTGCCTCGTGTGCATGCTCGTGCATAACCTATTTTACAGATAAAAAAAACCTCGTGTTTCCAGTGCATATCCGCTTACCTTTATCCTTGAATCCAAGGGTTCCCATACCTGTGATGATCACCCGCTTTACAATTTCCCTTTTTTCCGTCAAAATAAGTTACAACAATGGAGCATAACTTAGCACAAGTGCTCTTGCAGATGATGGAAACGATGCGAGGTATGCAGGCACAGCAAGCGAATCTACAAAAGACACTACTGAAACAAGGTACTACTAAATCTATTAGTGGCATTACATTACAGCCATACGACGAAATTAACGAATCATTTCCATGTTATTTACAAAGATTACAAAATTACATCACTCTAAAGGGGGTGACAAATGATGTCACTAAGTTACATATATTTTTAAACTGTATTGGGCCAAAATATTACCAAGTATTGAAGAACATTACAGCCCCGGATACTCCGGAATCAAAATCTTATGATTATCTTGTAAAAATCCTAGGCAATCACATCGCTCCAGAACCTGGGGAAGTGGCTCAACAGCTTAGAAATGGATATATAATAGGAGCAGCCGTTACTACATGTTCTGCTGAATATTTCTACAAGCATTTCCCAAACATGAAGTTAACAAGCACTTCAGTAAAATTGAAAACATACATAGGAGAAATAATAAGACCTATTGGGACTTCAATAATACAGATTTCATTTAACAATAAAGAATTTCAGGGAAGAACTTTTTTCATAGAGAAAAAAGTAGACCCTGTTTTGGGAAGAGAATGGCTTAGAAAACTTAACTTACAATTCAATGTCCACATTATTACTAAAGTAGAAAATGATATATCAGAAAAAGAATTTAATATCAAACTTCAAAACTTATTAGAAGAATATAAAGAATTATTTTCAGAAGAAATTGGTCAAATTAACAACTATCAAGCAGCATTCAAATTAAAAGAAGGAACACTACCAGTATTCTTGAAGATTTGCTTTAAAAAGTCAAATGGAAACTGAAATTGACAGATTGGAAAAACAAGGTATCATAAAGAAAGTTAAATACTCACGCCTGTTGTCCCTATAGTCAAACAGAATGGAAAGTTACGTTTATGCGCTGATTACAGAGCGACTTTAAACAAAAATATTGAAACTGAAAATTACCCTATACCTAGAATTGAAGAAATATTTTCAAAATTGAGCGGTGGATAGCACTTCTGCACACTTGACATTAATCAAGCGTATTTACACATGTTAACTTATGAGGAGACAGCGGAGATGCAGACCATTAGCACATGCAAAGGTACCTACAAAGTGAAGAGGCTGATGTTTGGGGTGAAGGTAGCGCCAAATATTTGGCAGCGTTACATGAATCAAACGTAACACGGAATGAATGGTACAGCCTGTTTTTTTGATGACATCGCCTTACAAGGAAGTACATATGTGCAATTATTAGAACGAATTAGATCAGTTTTCAATAAATGACAACAATGTGGACTACACCTTAATAAGACTTAATAATACTTAACCATAGATATAAGTACTTATATAATGTCAGATGAATATTAACCTAATTTTAAGATTGAATGTAGACAATATGCTTCCGGACAAACCTTCGTGGTTTATGGGTGCATATAATTGTAATTATTGTTATTTTTGGATATAAATAAATGAAAGAAAGAAAGAAAGAACAAATGTCAATTTTTCCAAAAATCAGTCGCATACCTCAGCCATACAATTAATGAAAAAGGAGTACATCCTACGCAAGAGAAAATAAATAACATCATAAATAGTTCCCGTCCTACAGATGTATCATCTCTGCGCACTTTTTTGGGTATGATAAACTATTACCAACAATTTATTCCAAACCTAGCGTCGAAGCTGAATCCACTTAATAATAATAAATAAGAAATCTTTATTTGCCAAAAACGTTTAACAACAAATGTATTACAGTGTTGCAACAGCTATCAGGTTGGTACACTATGCTAATTTCTTGGCAGGTTTTAATTATGACATAAAACTAAGGAAGACTACAGAACATGCAAATGCAGACTATTTTTCAAGATTGAACAACCTCACGAACACTGAAAACGACGAAATCACGGATGATGACGCATTCTACTTAAATCAAATCTCAGAAATGCCAGTTACACTACAAGAAATAAGAAAAGCGACTGGAAAGGACCAGGATTTACAAAGGCTCTACCTAGAGATACAATCAGGTAGAAGTGACCCCAATAGTCTTCATGAATTTTCAAAACAAAAACAAAACAACTGTATTTTTTATGGAATTGTAATACCAAAGGAACTACAACCCAAGATATTAGAAGAAACCCAGGGTGCCTACTGCCTACACTTTGCCGCGCTTGATCGTCTGTCATTTTTAACCTTTGAAGGGCACGCACACAGCCATAACATTGCGAATCTTGAACGTATGCCATAAATAATATAGATTTTTGGGTCCGCTTGCTGCGGAGGGATTTCAAAACGGTAACATTTACACTAGCGATAAAACGATAAAAATATTAAAAATGTATTTTCTCAAGAATAATTTAAAAAAAATTAAGGTGTTCCGTAAAAATAATTATCTTTTTAAAATTAAAGAATAATAACTATATATTTAACTGTAATGTAATTAAAAGAGCCACCCACAATGTTTTTGTTAGTAGTAACCTTGGTCTGTGGTAGTTGGTAACCATAGATTAAAGTTAGCACGATGAAACACACTACGTTTTAAAACGATGACAAACACACCGTTTTGCGGCCGTTGAAACGGACATGACTAAGAGTGGACGAGTCGTAGTGGTTGGAGATCTAAAATACCTCGTATGGAAATTCAAAGATCCAAAAATAATTAACTTGCGAATGCAGTCCTCTATTAATCAACTCTTCTTCTTCTTCGTCTAAGCGCGTTCCCAGTTGCATCCTCAGCTGTGCTGCTTCGGAGCCCGGGGTGCGCTTTCCCGCTTTTTCTTCTCCAAATATAACATGCATGTCAATGGTCACCCAAAGATGCCAAACACCTTGCAAAATGTGCAGTTGAAGTGATTTGGCTATAGTTTTACGACCGGCCGCCTGCCTGATGTCAACCCTCTTTGGGAATGTATTTGTGCGAAAAGTTTTACAACCGGCTGTTACCTGACGTGCAAAAACTAATACCCGACTACGAGAAAATTCTTCCTGAAAAGTTTAAATTATTGCAGCTATTTACAGCTAACAATGTTAACATTTTTAAAATTTACTTATTCAGACCTTTCATTTAATATACCACTCGTTATCGAAACAAAATATTTTTTTTTTGAGACCAACCGTGTTTTTATGTAGGTATCATTCAACATATTTATTTTATATATAAAAAATTCAGCCTTAATATAATGACGGAGCGATTGATATCTCATTTGTGAAAACTGGATAAGCAGTTCGGATGCTACGGTGAAACACACATAGATATTTACATACATACCTATGTACATATATTGCTAAAGTCATTACTCTTTCGTGGGCTTTGCCGTAGTCGGGTAATGAGTAATGATTTCATTGATACTGATCGAGAAAGGTCGGCTAAGATGTTTGTGAGACTTTTTTTGGCTGGTCATATGGGGATACGATTCACACTAGATCGCAGTAAAGTACTTTCCAATTGTATAGTAATTCGTCAAAAGATCGTGACGAAAGGCGAAAATAATTATGAAACCTATAACTATCTCCTCGTAAATCGGAGAACGATACAAAGGCGCCTCTCAGTAACCTTGTGGCATTAAAAGGACCAATTTGCAATCTTCTACGACGTCGCTGTTGCACTCTTTTCAATAAAAAAATAAATAGCTTGTCCTGTTATTATCATATAATGTTTGTAGCCATGACGACGACTATACACAACTGTACTGAGTTATGTAGAAACCACACTATTCACTCATACATATAATTTGAGTGAATAATGTGGAAGCCAAGAAGAATTGCTTAAATGGAATTTTGCACTTGATTGTACATTGCAAAGAAACGCGCGATACTAAAACTCGTTTCACAGCGGTCCGCCCCGGTCAAGCGTGCACTGTTAAAACGCGCCGGCCAACGGCGCGTTTGGTCGGCGTCACTCCAACCAGCCTAAGGTCTATATTATAGTGAAAATCAATATATTTTACAATAAGTTGTGAAGTGATGTACCTAAAAACTATGGTGCACTATCACACATTTATCGCAAATTTATCGTACCATACGAGAGCATTAAAAACTTTTACGTTTTTCATTGGATTGCCCATATATATGAATATCCACTGACGTTTTTCAATTTAGGTATCATTATTCTTTGAAGTTGTATTTTGTATTCTCTTCGTTTGAAAATATGAATATCTATTTAAATCGAGTGTACCTACAACAATTTGAAGATGAGCCTATTATTGTGGAGGCTTTGCTTGTTGCAGCTATTATTAGTCAAATTCAATTCAATTCAATTCAATTCAAAATATCTTTATTATCATAGGATATTTATAATATCTTTTAATAATAGTCACTTTGTTTTGTTTTGCACAAATGTTGACGTCAAATCGTTACTTAAAGCTAAGTTTGCGCCGCTTCCTAGGCGCAAGTGCAGAAGAAGCGGCAACAAACTGCACTGCACGTTTTCTCCAAAGACGTCAACTAACAAACTAAAAACTTAAAATTAGTTATATAGATGGACATATATTACATTGTTTATTATGTCATAATTAAATTGAATTATAAGAATTACGAAATTTAAAATAATGTCAATTTGTAAATTTAGTATGTACCAATGTACCTAAATTATGACATGTCTAAGTATACAAACCTTTAAGAGGGACCCGCGCCAAGCTCAAGCTAGACCTTTTTGTCTTTAAGATAGTCATCGGTCCTATAATAAGCCTTCTCACAAAGTACTTTCTTTACATAAGCTTTGAATTTTCTGTCTGGCATATCAAGGACCGATTCTGACAATTTATTATAAAAAAGTATACACTTCCCCATAAAAGACTTAATGACTGTATTCAGCCTGTAATACGGGCTAACTAAGTCATTCTTATTACGTAAATTTCTATCTGTAAAATCACTTACTTTATTGAACATGGAAATATTTTTCCTTACATACATTATATTTTCAAATATGAATTGTGATGCAAAAGTAAGTATACCTATTTCCTTGAATAATTCCCTCAGTGAGTCTCTCGATCCTAAACCGTAAATAGCACGAATTGCTCTTTTTTGTAAAAGAAAAATAGTCTGAATGTCAGCTGCACTTCCCTTATAGAAGTATCCCGTAAGACATTAGACTGTGAAAGTAACCAAAGTACACTTGTCTAGCAGTTGCTACATCTGTCAATTGTCTTATTCTCCTAACAGCGTAAGCCGCAGAGCTAAGCCTATTAGAAAGTTTAGTTATATGAGCGCCCCATTGAAGTTTCGAATCAATTGTGATTCCTAAAAAGGTAGTACTTTCAACCAGATCGAGTTTCTGACCATTAATTAGTATGTCAACGCAGGCTTGATTCACATTAGGAAGAGAGAATCGAATGCATTGGGTCTTGTTCGCATTTAACATGAGGTTATTGGCCGAAAACCAATCAGAAATTAAAGATAAGGTGCTGTTCACCGCGCTAGCATCACTGTTATGTCGATCTATTTTAAATATTAGCGAGGTGTCATCAGCAAACAGCACCATGTCAGCCTCTCTCTCAACCATGTAAGGCAAGTCATTGACATAAACTAAGAAAAGGAACGGTCCTAGAATTGAACCTTGGGGTACGCCCATTTTCACATTAGACCCGTGTGATTTTACGCCGTTTATATCAACTAAAATTGTAGTGATACCTTACAAGAATGATACCTTGATTATAAGAAGCAATGATACAAGTTTATTTTAGTAGAATATCTGAGATCAAAATTTATACATAATAGGTATTTCAACTGTACCTTAAAATTGCAAGAAATAATGAAAATGCGAAGATGGATAAAGTAACCAACAAATCAACCTTGAATTCTCGACTGATCAGTGTAACAAAGAAGTTGCTTTTTTTATCTGGAAGATATCAGTCTTGTTTTTATATTATTAGATAAGTCTTTAAGTACAAAGTGTAAATAAATGCATTTAAAATAACATATTTATTCAATTACCTATTCTATTTATAAGTTGTACTTACCTATTTTTAAGAAATTTACATAAACAATGTCGTTATACAAATGCTGTGGTTATAATATGGTAGTAGCTTTTTACGCAAATCTCTCGAGAACCTTCTTTTAAGGATAAATACTTATACCAAATTTTTTTTCTTTCACCGGTGTCCAATATATACCCATGAATCCACAAAATCACGTTGCTTTGTTTTTACAAGAGACAGACAAAAAAAATACAAAATACGTGGCCAATAAAGGTTTCATCAGATTTTTCAAGCTGCCTTAAGGCACTGAGATCTGGCATAGCTGATGATGATGTTAGCCGAGTCCCACGACTAGGTACAAAGGCAAGCTTAAAAAATATTTGATGCCACTTGTCACCATACCCAGTCTAAACCATGGTTGCTTGATATTCGCCTACGCGTATGAAATTGACTAATATCTACCTATGGACTGCAATGAGTTATAGCTGCATTAGATTTAATAGAAACACCAGCACTTTTCAGGCCTTACAACAGTTCATTGAATATATATTAGTAGCTTACATTAGGAAACTATTACAGTATTACCTACTACCTACTTACCTACGAAGGTACTAATAATTAAAATGGTAGGTTTTTAAGCCAGTCGTAGTCCGGCAGCTGGCGGGGTTAAAAAAGGGAGATCGCTAAGTCCTCCAGGGAAACGGTATCCATAGCGAACATTCTTCAAAAGTAGTAAGTAATTACAAAAAGTTTATTACATCGTTTTATTTCATTTCGCAATTCAAGTACACAATTTTACAAAAGAAATGTGTTTCATTGACACAATTTTCCTGATAATTTGTAAACTTATTGAAAACTCAAAGCATTTATTATACAATAAAGTACTTGTTCAAGATTGTTTCTCAATGTTACAACTTAGTTTGACAACGAACCAAATACGGCAACTGCGGATATGCCGTAGGAATTTACGAAGCAAATCCGCTCCAACTACTGTCATTTCACCATTTGACCAATCATGGATCAACGAAAGAACTTCAAAGGTCACTGAGTGAGCGAGAGGTCCTATAATTGTTCGTTGTCAAAACAATGAATTTCGCAAACGTGTCTGTCAAAAGAATAACACGTACAGTACTCGTTCATGTATAGCACACTAGAACAAAAAGTAAAAGTAATCCGAAAAGCGTGATCGTTATATGCGCTCCCAGTAGCATTGCTGCATACAGCACATACTGGCATGGTTAAGATGAAAGCTTTGGCAAGGAGCTATGTGAGGTGGAAAAAAATTGATGGGGATATTGAGCGCATGGTAAAGAATTGTAAGACATGTTGCCTTATGCAAAAGAATCTAGTGAAAGTATATGTACACAGTTGGGAATACCCTAGGGAGCCTTGGAGCCGAATTCATATTGATTAAGCCGGACCATTCATGAATCATTATTTTTTTATCGTTGTAGATGCTTACACCAAGTGGTTAGAATTAATACCAACTACGTCTATCACATCTATATTTTCAATTATTATACTCAAAAAGTTATATACTACGTTTGGCTTACTAATTACTCAAGTTTCAGATAATGGTAGACAGTTCCGGTGAGAGGAAATGTGAAAATGGTATACAAGCCAAGTTCATCGCTCCGTTTCATCCATCTTCCAATGGACAAGCGGAACGATATGTGCAAACATTTAAAATCAAGGCTATGGCTAATGAAGAAGGATCGCTGCAGGACAAACTTCAGAAATTCCTCATGATGTATAGCTAAACACTAAATATATAAATAGTGCTACTGGATTAAGCCCTGCAGAGATGACGTTTAAGAGATTGTATAGAACAAGAATTGATTTAGAAAACAGAGAAGAAAAGGGAAAAGATGTCAGGAATGACCCAGAAGTAGATAAAGAATTTAAGAAAGGAGACAGAGTACAGATTAGAATTTATGACAATAATAAATGGAAATTTGGGAACATAAATAACAGAAAGGGAAAACTACATTATAAGATAGAAGTAGATAGAAAAATACAGCACAGACATGTAGACCAAATCATCAAGACTTCATGTATGAGTGAGAACCATTACATACCTGATGCGTACCAGTGCAATCAGACATCTGCTAGAAGCTATACCTACAGAAACACAGCCAGCCATAAAAGATGATCTACAATCAAATCCTCTAGAGGAAAAGGGCACATCACCTGTCAAAAGTCCTATAAGAGAATCTACCAGCCAAATTGAGGTACGGGAGCCTGTGCAAGTGCCGCGGAAGCAGGAATTGGTGCTGCCTATGGAACCTTCAAATAGTGCCAGGCCTTCAGAGATGATGGTGCGCAGGTCACAGAGAATCAGAAGAAAGCCCGATCGACTGAACCTCTAAACTACAAATTATATAGAAGCAAGAAACAGAATATGATAACGTGGGAGAGTGTTAGGCATTCGGCGTTTTGACATCTGTCAAAACGACATATAGATTATCTGTGCTTTTCAAGTTGTGTAAAATGTCTGTCTCGAAACAATAAAACTAATTAAAGATATAGTGCTCTAATTTATATATTCCTTTCATGTCTACACCAAATACAGACATAATAACTACATTCCATTAAGTTAGGAAATATGCCTTCATCTATATATTTGTTAAATATTAAAGCTTAATTGGCAGCAATAATGTGTATACTAGGTATCCTTGGTAGAGCAAGGCGATATTTCACATCGGCACGTCGCCTTCAGCTGTATAAGGCACAAGTTAGGCCGCATATGAAATATTGTTCCCATATATGGGCCGGGGCACCTAAATACCAACTTCTTCCTTTTGACCGTATTCAAAATCGCGCAACTCGTATACGAGTAATCGACGATAAGACTCTCATCGGCCATCTCGATCCTCTGGCTCTATCATGGAGAATGCTCTGAAGAATTGTTCGACCTAATTAATACCTGCTGCAAAATTTCACCACCACACCACCCGCCTGAAATAAAAATTTCATCCACACCACTTGGATAGTTGGCAATCAACCACTGTACGTTTTAAAAGGAACTTTCCACATACAACCGAACTATGGAATCAACTTCCTGCAGCGGTGTTCCCTAACCGATACGACATTGAAACCTTCAAAAAACGAGTCTGTATCTTCCTGAAAGGCCGGTAACGCTCTGGTTACACCCCTGGTGTTGTCCATGGGCAGCAGTGATCACTTACCATCAGGTGACCCGCTTGTTCGTTTGCCGCCCTATATCATAAAAAAAAAGTATAATATGACTGACTACGTCTACTGACATGCTCTAGTGATCATCTGATTTTTTGCAATTTAACTGTTTAAATGCTTCTATTAATAGCTAGGGCCAACATGTTTTTTTTACGGATAAAAACATTACCCGTAACCCGTATTTAGAAACAGTCGGTTAGTCGTTTATAGGGAAGTGTATACTTTTTAATAATAAATTGTCAGAATCGGTCCTTGATATGCCAGACAAAAAGTTTAAAGCATATAGAGAATGTACTTTGTGAGAAGGCTTATTACTAGACCAATGACTATCTTAAAGACAAAAAGTCTGGCTTGAGCTTGACGCATCCCTCTTAAGGTTTGTATACTTAGACATGTCATAATATTCGTACATTGGTACATACTTTTACAAATTACTTAACATTATTAAAAATTTCGTTATTCTTATAATTTAAATTATGACATAACAAATAATGTAATGTCAGTCCATACGCATATACATCTAATTTTAAGTTGTAATATTTTAATTTTACGTCATTGGACTTCTTCCGCACTAGCGTCTAGGAAGCGGCACTAAACTTAGTTGTAATTGTAACGATTTGACGTCAACATTTGTGCAAAACAAAACAAAGTGACTAATTAAGAGATATTATAAATATCCCATAATAATAAAGATAACTTGAATTGAAAAAGAGAACATAATAATAATAATAATTTGCCTTGCCCCGTTGCCAGCGGGTAGCTAGGTTAGGTTTTTGTAAATGTTTATATTTTGTAGTATATTTTATATTTTACTTTCTATAAATGTATACCAAAACCTAGCCTAAGTTTTAAATTAAATAAAGAGAATAATAACTAAAATTATCTTTAAAGCACTGTTCTCACTTTAATTACTCGTAGGTTAATTTTTAGTCATAATGGTAATATCTATTAGTTTCAGGTAGTATATTAGGTATTACTCTGTTGTTTCAGTAAATAACTTTCTTCGTCGGACGCTTTCCTTGTTATTATGACACAGAGTACAAATGACAGAATTTAGAACTAACATCTATACTACAGTCTTATGTTTAATTTACGCAGTTTTACACAAACCCTGACCGTTTATCCGCGACATTGATATACTTACTTAAGAGTTACTGCTCAGAATTGCATGAGTGTGTATCTGTGTGTGTGTGTGTCTATTTGAGGGTGTGTCTCTATGTGTGGGTGGGTTTCTGTGTGTATGTGTGCAGTTATTAATTACTTATCTATATAAGATAGTGTGGTCGTAGTGCAGATTACGAGGTCGGTTGCAGGACATCAAGCAGTTCACGGCATTGACTATGATCACTAAGCCCGACTGGTTGTTCGTCGATTACTGCCAGATGGGCGGCATCGGCAAGCTGTTCCGCTCGAGAGACCTTCTGCACTTCATCACCTTCGTGCAGCTGTTCTACAGCAACATGCCCATTGACTGGCTGCTCGAGACCTATCTGGCCAACAAAGCGTGCACACCCGATCAGACCACCGTAAGTGGCTTTCTACACCTCCGCCTACCTCCTCTTATAGTACCTACTCTTTGACTGCAGCTTTATTGTCGTAACAACTATACAATTTACATAATGACGGAGGCATTAGGGTTAAAACTATACAAGATCTTGGAAGTCCATCGAGGGAAAGTCTGGAACCAACTTCAAGCCAGCCCGTTGGCCGTGCTGACTTTAGCGAAATTCTTGTGTCAATTTCATGACGGTAAAGCGCCGGCTATACTTTCAGAAAGCATGTCGCCATAAGAAAAGGAAGATTCGGCCAAAGTACAACACGTCGCTTTTTCAGCACATCGGCCTGTACTCCTCACTTAAGGGCAAGATACAGAAAATTAAAGTAAGTAATAAGTACTTTTTACGAAAATTTTATATGATTTACTTACGCAGTGGTAAAGTCGTAAATTGGAAAGGCTGGTAAGTTCCGATCGACGACCGTCATCAGGAAGAGTGGCATAATGACTTTGCTGTACCCAAAGCACTGAGCGCCAACTCGCGCCCGCGCTCATCTACTCGAAACGATAAGGGGGCCGCAGATACTAGTAATGTCCTTGCAAGTGGTAGATCATCCTCGTCTTCCACGTCAGGTATAACTAAAGCGCTTGTATGTATGTACTAAGATCTTATTTTTTCACTTTTTGAAGTGAAAACTTCTTTAGCGGCGTTGTGCACTTTTTTTGTAATGGCTAAAAAATGTTAAACTCGCGTCAGGACACGTGTCCTGATCGAAAATTCGTAAGACGGATGGAGAGTAAACAGCCGGCACGGCGTAGGAGAGAAAGTATCCCCCTCTCTTTCTACGGCGCGGCGAAAATGTATGCCTGCGCCTGCTGTTTCGTTTAGCTAAGAGATATACTTTTTAATGTAATATAAATTGTCATGTTTGTGTACGATAGCGCAATAAATAAATATTGTATTCTACCACATAAATGATAGTACTTTTATACTGATAATTAAAGCAATTCGTGCAAAATTATTCTCTAACCATTC
This sequence comes from Acrobasis repandana, assembly GCA_963576875.1. Classification (NCBI taxonomy): domain Eukaryota; kingdom Metazoa; phylum Arthropoda; class Insecta; order Lepidoptera; family Pyralidae; genus Acrobasis; species Acrobasis repandana. The sequence continues at coordinate 28,846,150 of OY756214.1, read as the reverse complement.
CAAAATATCAAAAATGCACAACGTTAATACACAAGTTACAATCAAAGGTTGGTGTAGGTAGGCCTTTGATTGTTTTGAGGGAGCTTTTGGCGACAAATCTATACGAGTCCACTGGTTTTCATAACCGATTGAGTGCCGGACGACGCCCGAAGATCACACAGTCCGCGAAACAAATATCACTACAGCCGTACTATAACTGTCCACTTGAACTATTTCACATATTGTTCATGAGCATTCGAACTAAAGGTTGACAGGGAGAGAATGCTTTAGCATTAAGTCTAGCTATTGTAGCTTTTGGCTCAATAAAGTTTAAATAATAATAATAATGAGCATTTATAACACCAAACAACACCAATTTTATATTATAAAGTCCACTAAAATCAATTTGCAAAATAATTTAAAGAAAACCCCAACCAAACCCCTTGACTTCCCGCCAAAAACTCCTTTTCTCACTTATTGTAAATCACATAACATCGTTTTTCTTTTTTCCCGCCACTGGCATGCGATGGTTGCCAGTACTCAAAATGAAAATGGTTTTTATTTATAAATTGTATTTTTAACCGACTTTGTTAGTGTATGTTTTTCGTTATTGAAAATTATAAATTAACTTGCAATAATAATATAGATTAATGCAAATACTTAGGAGTAAATAAAAGACGGCTAAAAACGTTAGTAAAAACTATGAAAAAATGAAGGGAAACGGTTAAATATCGGTTATTTAGTGGTTGTAAGGGCTCACGAGGTCTATTGTTCTCACAGAACCACTAGTTTAATAAAATAAGCACTAGTTTATAAAAGTGCCTGCAAAGGCCTAATTACTGAATAACTATTTGAAATTGGTTTAGCCGTTTAGTAGTTACGAGGGAACATAGAATCGGACATACATATCATTATGTTGTTTTTTAGCATTTCTCGTTCCAAATTTCATTTAAACATACCTTTGTATACATTTTTGTAATCCTTGAATTTAGAAAGATAAGATTTTTTATGCCGCGCAATTTTCGCTAAAAATCTGCTATTTTGCTTTTCAATCATGTTGATATAGCCTGTTGAGGCTTCTCCTACACTTAAAAACACCGCGTAGTTTTGCGACCTCTTCAAATCTTGTATGCGTTCCCGCGAGTGACATTTATTATTTTTCTACCTACATTTTTTACTTCTTCCCCCTTGAGATGTACGTGTGAAACCATTACAAGCTATTCCTGTTGTAAATTCTAAAATAAAGCAAGAAGTCGACTATCTGGAGTTTAATTCAAGAATCCAAGTCAAGATACTCATTTGCAATATATGCAGCTAAAGCATATACATTTTGGTGGCCCATGAGAAGAACAAAACTGACGAAGAACCAAAAACTCACAGTTTTCTTGGCTCTGAAATGGCGGGGCCTTAAGAAAACTCTAGCCATGTATAATTTATTAAAATCGGTTTGACCGTTTAGTAATTACGAGGGAACATAGAATTATAGGGACAAACATACAGGTCAAACACACAACCCTCCTATTCGGCTTTGCCGCAGTCGGGTAAAGAAAACAATTTTAAGCAAATTAATTCAATTTTTAACAAAAAAAAACAACCGACTTAATTTTTTTTAGGAGTTTTTTCCATATCTCCAAATTTCTTCATCATATCTTTACCAAATTAAAATAGGACCAACTTGGTAGTGAAGGCTTTCAAATAAAAAAAGAATCATCAAAATCGGTTCAAAATTGGCGAAGATATCGCTTAACAAACATAAATAAAAAAAAAAACGGCAAGTGCGAGTCGGACTCGTACATGAAGGGTTCCGTACCACCGTACAATGTTTTAAATCGCTGAAGAAACACTTTTCTTGTATGACGCCCCCCTTTAATTTTTAACTTTATTTTATTAATAGTATTTGTTGTTATTGTGGTCATAGTAGTACATAATTGGTGAAAATTTCAAGTATCTAGTTAATGCCATTATTAAGATCAAGTTAAAAACGCTGAAAAAACACATTTCTTGTATGACGACCCCCTTTAATTTTTAACAATTTTTTATTTTTAGTATTTGTTGTTAAAGCGGCTACAGTAACACAACCCGGTCACAATATCTGTGCACCTCGCTGGAATGCGGCGCCCCTCCTGCTTCCCCTGTCACCTCTCCGCGCACCGGTGCGACAGTACGGTTAGCATCTTTGTTGCCGATACACGTCCCGATAATTTTGATAACTTTTTTTCACACCGTACCCAGACAGCCTATATAACGTCACGAGGTCAGGTGCACAGATATTGTGACCGGGTTGTACATTATCGGTGAAAATTTCAAGTGTTTAGCTATTACGGTTCAAGAGATAGAGCCCTGTGACAGACGGACAGACAGACAGACGGACAGACAGACGGACAGACAGCGGAGTCACAGTAGGTCCCGTTTGCACCCTTTGGGTACGGAACCCTAAAAAGTTTCTTAAAGTAAGAAAAATAAACAAAGTATCAAAACATCACGCGTCGCGCTAGCTTACCAGGTGGCGCGGGCGGCCGGCATACAAAAACAGACTTAAAGTTGCGTGGATAAGGTTTAAAGTCGAGTGGGGAAAGGCAATGTCACGCGACCGATTGAGGGAACGAATGTTAGGTACTACGGGATCTACGACGACGCGATGAAATTAATACTATTATAATTAATTTACTTTTTATGAGTTTTATGACGATAAGTTTTTTTTATTTATACATAATTGCAGTAATGGCACAGAATACATAAGAGTCAAACAGAATGGAATCTCACAGCGTCTCCCGTAAATTGGCGTCCCCGCACTTGTCCCCCGCACTTCCTGTGCCTTTCTGTGCTCTAAACTAGGATTTAGTTACCTACTAGCCTTGAGAACTGTTAATCAATAGTAACCATCATGGTGAGAAGATGTGCATATAAAAATTGTTTATCCACCGATTACAACAAAGAACACATATTTCACAGATTTCCAAATGATGAAAACAGGTAGCACAGCAACAATATAATTTCACGTTATTACCCAGCAACCATCTTGATATATATATCCTTCTCGCTCTCTCGCATTGGCTGGAGATATACAAGAGCGAGAGGGGTATCATCAATCGGCAGCAGTATAATCCGGTAAAAAAACATAGGCTCCTCGCTCACAGTTAATCACATACACGCAGATGCCAAGTAGGTTTCCAAGGGTTATGGTGCTACAGTGCCACGCCATTGTTGACAATGACAACTTGACAAGCCGTGCGGGGAAGCGTGATAAGATAAACATTTGTTTATTTTTGTTGAATTTATTCAAAAAATTACCGTATAGTTTGGCGTTGAATATGCAAATTACTATAGTGAATTAGTGAATTTAGTGCATTAAATTATAAATGACTCAATAATAATCAGTAAAGTGAACTAATGGTGAAATGGACAATGGACATAATGAAAAATATTTGTGAAGTGATATTACGTAGCTGTTTCCGACTTTTCTGTAACATTTAATACATATAAAACAGAATATTTTTTAAGTTATAATGTTCGCAAATCTCCCGGTATAGAAAGATATAATCGTAAATATGTCGAACTCGTTAATAGGTAAGTATTAAGGTGAAGTGGTAGCATAAGTGGCGCCCTCATTTGAAATAAACTGTTTAAAACTAAATATGGTGATATTTAAAAATTTGATTTATATCAATGTCTAAAAAGACCTTTCAACTATTTTAATAATAACCTTTGAAAGTAATATTGGTAGTCCGTCTAGTTAGAAAACGGGTTTTCGCCAAAAATGGCCACTTTTGGCGAAAACCCGTTTTAAAACTAGAAGATTTAGTATTAAAAATTTATTTGAAATGAGGGCGCCACTTATGCTACCATTTCACCTTAAATTAATTCTGCGGTGCGATCCTAAATATAAAACTCACACATCGACGTGTGTACAGATAAATTGTTTAGTTTGTAGTAGTAGTAGGTATATATGTTACTCTGAATCTATGGAGAGTCATACCAGTGGTATGGTGTCTATCAAGGAGTCTAACGCATGTTTAGAGGTTTTCTTTAATATGAAAATGACGACTTCTGATTGATGTTATATTAGGCTCAAATTACTTTGTATCATAGGTATAGTGGATATTTAATTGGATGCCAACGTTTTCAATTCCACCCTGTATATTTATGTCAATGCTTAAAATAGTATCAATTTCATCGCTTCGTCATAGATTGCGTAGTACAGAATTACCTGCTATTCTCAATCAGTCACGTGACATCGCCTTTCCCCATTCGAATATATACCTTATCCAGTCTGTTTTTGTACGCCGGTCGCCCGCGCCACAGCTGGTGAATGAACCAGCACTGGGGTCATAGCTCTCGCGAGCGCAACCCGTGACGCGTGATGTTTTGATAGTTTGTTTATTATTTTTTTACTTTTTGATACTTTTTAATTGCAGTATTGTTACCCTAATAAATAACCTTTAAGTGAGTATGTTCACAAGTTAAATTAATGCTAATGATTTTAAATGCACCTGTATATCTTAAACCGGTGAAATCAGATCCACTTTACGAGCAAGTGTATTGAAAAGTAAATAAGTCAAAAATTTTGTGTTATTTTGTACCGTTATAGGTACACCAACGCTAATCAGCGTTAGTGGACTTTAATGGTTCAAAATAAGGAAGGTCCAATTACTAATTCACATATTATACTAGACCAGGAGATTATCAAAGTAAACAATATTGTCTTCAGGTTGCTCACTACGGAACTGTGCCGACTTTCTACCCGCACTCCAACCCGCCGCTAGAGAGCCTAAAGACCTCCGTGGAGGAGCATTCCGACCACACGCTGCGGCGCGCCTACGACGGACTGACCTACTTCTGGGGGGTCAAACCAAAGAAGGGCGACACCATCGAATTCAATTTTGAGAAACCTACAGTTATAGATCGGTAAGAAAATTCAAAGTGCTAGTTGTGAGCTTGTTGCGGCTGATGGGAGTGAACTTGAACATGAATACATGTCAAACACTTTGTTGACAGATACACCTTCCGAAGCGGGAACGTGGAGCATGTGTCCGACAAGATCAAAGATTGCGCCGTGGACGTGCTGCCCGTGACCGGCAACTACACGCAGGTCGCCGTGTTCGACGAGTTCGGCATGGCGGACGGAGAGCTGCGGCGCGAGCTGGGCGCGCTGGCCGCCGTGCGTCTGCGCTTCCTCGCTGACAGCGCCTTTTGGGTTATCCTCAGCGAGGTACGGACTGCCACAACATACACAGAGGCTCTCTTACTCTCTATGTCTCTCTCTCATACACACACACACACACCACACACAGAACAGTACCTTCAAGTGAGCATTAATCATTCATTGGTCGCATGGTGATATTTCAGATTGAACTGAAACCGCTGGAACCGGAATCCCGGTGACGCAGCAATCGTATGGCAGCAGCTGATCAAGAAGTTGATTAATGGTCTGATCTTTAAGGTCCCTATTGTTAAAAAGTGCCTAGTAATAGTAGTAATGTACGAGCATGGCTCGCACATACTCCCAAACCTAAAAGATAAAGGTAGATCGAGTAAGGCCGCCGCCACTTGACATGATAGTGTTATATAAAATAATTTGAATGTAGGTAAGTAATGTTCGCTTCACGCTTCTTGATGCAGCCGCGACGTAGGGATCCCTAGGAATCGTCCCGGCGTTGTCTATCCGCTGCTGCTGCGCGTCCTCCCGACCCGGTCCACTCGAACAGGAATTCTTGAGATGGCACGTTGATAATCATAATATTTATCTCAGGAACATAATTGATACGGAGTACAGGAGGTCTACCATGACCGTTTATAAAACCATTCAGAAGCAAGGCTGTTGAGCTGCAATTCAAAAACAAGCCTGCTGTAAATCCTACCATGACGTAGTAATAGCTAAACGTGTTCTTAATGGTTATTCCTGGATTGTGAACTGTTTGTTGTCTTTGGTTTGTTTGGTGATGAGAATCCGAAAACGTTCAAATCCTTGACAAAAATATTACTTCTACCGGTTTTTTTTAATTTACGTTTAACAAAATAATTTATTTACTTTTTATTTATATATATTATATATAAATAAAAAGTAAAAATAAAGTAAATATATATATATATATATATTTGAAAGTTAAAGTTAAAAAAAGCTACCTGCTCTGTTTTTATTTTATTATGTTATCAAATTGAATTTATAATTGACCTTAACAAAGTGCTAAAATGAGTGTGAAAAAATTATGAAGTAAAGTTTGGAATGGATTTCTGCCTAGAATTAAAAACATATAATTTTAACAATTTATAGGTTAGGTTAAGGTAGGTATAGGTAGGTATATCTGTGAATTCGCTAAAAATCTTCTTCTAATGTTTATTGTCTTCAATGCTTGAAGTGGAACAACCACCTGATAAATGTCCATTTGCTTGTCTTCACATTGTCATGTCTTTTTTGAGTTGGCGAGATAAACAGTTATTGGAAACCCGGGGTTGGACACTGAAGTTAATTTAATGGTGGCACTTCACTTGGCTATTTGTATTTGCGTAATTGGCATGTTTGACAAATATTTACCATGTGTGGACAGTATGTTTGGACTTATTTGCCTATTTGATAAATAAGGCCAATACCGAACACGCGTATCCAGGCGCTTGTCGGCTTTTCGACGCACATCAAAGAGGTCGAATAGGCAAATACACAGTTATACCGTGTACACTAGCGCGCGCACCGTCGACCTTGTTTGTGTGTTTGTTATTGGGCTGCCATCTGTGGATGGCCGTATTTGCCTATATCTGCATTTGCTAATTTTTGCCAAATAACGTCGAACACCCAATAGCGAATACAAATAGCCAAGTGAAGTGCCACCATAACTGTCAGCATCATCGTAATAAAAGCACAGAATCTTCTGATTATTTTCTCAATAACCATGTCGTAAGTATCATTTTATTATGTAAGTATAGTTTTTCTTTTGGATTATTATAATACTACTTAGTTAATGTGATAAAACTTTATGTTTCTTTATCACTTCTATTCTATTATACTTAAATAAATATAGAGAAAACTATTTATTAATCTATGTGTAGTCTTGCCATCCAAAAAATCATCAACGAAGTAAAGTCTCCACTTAACATATGGTACCTGGATGACGGTACTATTGGTGGAGACCCAGAGGTGGTCTAGCAGGACCTGAAAACTCTCATCTCAAAATTCAAGAAGTTGGGACTACAGGTGAATCCCTCTAAGTGTGAGCTTTTTCCCTGCAGTGCTGAGGCGAGTTCTCACATTGAAAGTTTTCGTGCTCTCTTGCCTGGCCTCGCTGAACTTTCCCCTTTATCTTTTAACCACCTGGGCCCGCCCATATTTCTGGAGGCACTACGAGAAGCCATAACATCTCCTGAGCAACTTCTCAAGACGGCCCAGAAACGCCTACAGAATTTACCTGCTCATGTGGCAATGGTTCTGTTGCGAACTTGTTTCGCGGTACCAAAAATAAACTTTCTGTTGCGAACCGCGCCGACGTGGCTGTGCACTCACGAAATGTGAAATGTGTAGAATCTATTCTGAACGTAGGCTTCAATGAAGCACAATGGAGCCAGGCGACCTTACCGGTACGTTTAGGAGGACTCGGTATTCGGTGCGCGCGTGATGTTGGTCTGCCGGCATTCTTGGCCTCAGCGCATGGGGTTGCGGGTCTCGTTACTGTCATTTTATCACCCAATGGTGACAGGATCATCATACCTTATGTGCCTGAGGCGGTGAATGCCTGGTCGGCTATTAATTCGGGTGTGCCGTTACCAGTAGCCCTTCGCACCCAGCGCGCTTGGGACGACATTGGCGCTAAAAGGAAGCATAGTATTTTGCTGAACTGTGCCTCGGGAGCGGATTTGGCGAGGCTCAAAGCAGTGGCGCAGTCAGAATCAGGTGCATGGTTGAACGTTCTACCTTCACCTCACTTGGGCACCTTACTGGATGATGACTCCTTGCGGGTGGCCGTTGCGCTCCGCCTGGGCTGCAGAGTGTGTGAACCACATAAATGCATCTGCGGATCCATGGTGGAGGCCGATGGCCACCATGCACTGAGTTGTCGTCGCTGTACAGGTAGGTTCCCACGTCACCATGCGCTCAACGACATTGTGCGCAGAGCTTTCATCTCTGCTTATGTGCCCTGCTTATTGGAGCCACCAGGCCTCAGTAGATCTGACGGGAAGAGACCGGACGGCCTAACTTTGGTGCCATGGAAGCACGGGAAGTGCGTAGTCTGGGACGCCACTTGTGTAAGCACAGTGGCCACCAGCCATCTATGTCGCACTGTCAGCATGGCAAGCGGGTGATGAGGATGCTGCAAATCGTAAGCGAGTAAAGTACGCGGCTATGGAGCCACATTACTTCTTTGTGCCAATAGCTGTGGAAACTATGGGCTGCAGGGGCGCGGACGCCAAGCGTTTAATTGGCGAATTAGGGCACCGCATAGCCGAGAAGACTGGAGACTCCCACTCCGGCACGTTTTTGGTGCAAAGAATGGCCATTGCAATACAACGTGGCAATGCCGCTAGTGTACTAGGCACCTTTGCACCGGAAACGTTAAAGGGCGGGTTTTAAATTATTATTGACTATACTGTAATTGACAACTTGTGTATATTTTAATTTATTTATTAAATATTTATTTATTTAATTAACATTTAATTAAATACTGTATGACGATAATTCAAACGTTTAAATAAGAAAAATAAAAATTTATCATATAATTTTAAACTCTTCCGGCTATATCTTCTCCAACGCCATTGAGATGCGTGTAATATTTGGAGAAGAAAAAGCGGGCAAGCGCACCCCGGGCTCCGAAGCAGCACAGCTGAGGACGCAACCGGTAACGCGCTTGGATGAAGAAGATATTATAAGTATTACTATAAACCTACAATATCACTGAATGACTCACTGATTGACATGGTTGTTTGGCCTGTTCCAGGGTGACAGGGGTAATGATTCATATACTGTCCTGTAGAAGGTGCTTCAGTGAGTACCAGACATCCTGAAGATCACCAGATCTTGATGTATAAGGGATACGGCCTGCAAAAACAGTTGGGGTTAGGGGCGTGTTTTTTTTCCATAATGTATGGGGTTGTTACCAATTTTACGACAGTCATTTGATTTTTTTCAAAATTCAAGATGGCTGCCATACAAGGTCAATTTCCGAGTGTGTACCGCGAGACCGTAGGCCGAGCCACTCTCGCCACTGATCTTTTTTTTAATTTTCCTAGATAGCAACCAATAGTCCAATAGTCGACTGCTTCCGATTTGACTGAAATTTAGTATGCAAGGGATTTTCGGAATCCAAATCTGTAATTTTTTTTGGAATTCAAGATGGGGTCTGGATTTTAGAATTTTAACTTTTTTCGTTCATAACATCTTTATAACGAATCGAAATCGTTTCACTTTAGCTTCAGTTTCTTTCATCATTGACCAGTATGTGTGTATGTGGCCACGTTGTTTCGTTCATAACGTCCTACTGGAGCATCGAAGGAGCCTGGAATTCTGTATGCGGGGTAAAGCACCCTGCGGAACTCGTAAATTTTGATTCCAAGATGACCGCCCACACATATTTTAATGTTTTCTTTACTGACTATAGTTTTTACCGATTTTATCAACTGAAAATAAAATCCAACCAACCTCAACAGCTGCACGAAAAACCACGGACTGCTTGCAGCGGTTGTTAAAACCATCAAAAGCTGACTTTCTTAATACAGATAGGTTGTAAGTTACACTTTTTCACCTTTCTTTGTCTTCTTGACAAGCATACTTATTAAATTATTGGATAGTCAATAGGTACATAGAAATTTTTACTGTTCTAAATATAGTATTTATTGTAAAGAGATCTAGAATATTGTGTACATAATATCTACTGTTCTATGAATATACAGTGTGTCCTGACGTCGGCGTCGGAGCCGAAGCATTTTTAGTGGTACCAAAGCCAAGATACTGTACAAATCAAGTCATTTCCACTCAGGTCGATCCTAGAAATACAAAAAGCCCCTAATTTGATAGCTTGACATGTAGAGAATAATCTGGTAGGAAATCAAGTGCAATTCGAGTTATGCAAAATAATGAAAAATAAACAATGCTGTTTTTTTATTTTGAATTATTTTCTTTTTGCACGCTTTTTGTAAAAAATCTGGTCTACTAAAATAGATTTTTTTTTTATTAAGTAAAAACATATTGCTTGCTACAATAAAATCCTGCACGTCTTAGCCCTCAGTGATAAAGTTTTAAGTTACAACAACTTGAATAAATCCGATTTAACATTTTTAGACAAATAATAAAAATTGCCGTATATCACACGATGATGGGACGCACTGTATAAACAATGTGAAATCTGAAAAGAAATTATCAACATGCTTTCTGTGTAACCTTTGATAATAACACTCACTGTTTGAAAATATTTGGCAATGTTGCGTTGTTGCGTTTGGCAATGTTGTTGCCACAGACTACGGAGCAGATACTATACTTACTAGTATCAGACGACCGACTGCCATACATATTTTTTTGTGGATAGTGTCTATGGGCGGGGCCTTGATTGAATTTGACATTTAACTTTTTTTCTGTCCCGTGATATTGAAGCAAAGAAATTGTCTATTTTGTTTTTTTTTTAAATAGCAGGTACCTTTTAAGGTTAATTAAAACCTCATATACAAAGAAAACAACGAAATAAAAAAGGAAATATTTTTATTTATGTATAATATTACGTCGTACGTAAAATATAAAAGGTAGGTACATCGATATAATACTTATTCATTTTTATATAAAATTTAAAGTAGTCCTCTCAGGCAGGGAGGAGAAAATTTGATTTGTGTGATTTTTCTTATCTGAAAAAAAAGAAAATATCTTTATTTACTTGTTGATGTAGAGGCACAGGTAGAGGTATACGACATTTTTACATGTTAGTCAGGGAGAAAAGAAAATATTGGACTGGTATATTCCATTATTTATTTTCACGCGCAGATCGTAGAAAGTCCGATCGAGGGAATGGGCGAAAAACCGAATCATTTTAATAAGCGCGACTAGCAACCCACCACTATTTTGATTCCTATCTCCACCATAATGCTAAAAGAGGCGTTCGGGTCACGCGGCCCTAGGCTAGGATATATACCATTTTTACGTGGTCAGCAAAAAAATTTGTCTTTATCAGGAATTCAAAATGTCAGACACAAGTTTAGAGCTTTCGCACATGGGCTAGCATAGCCGCAGCAGTTACTTCAAACAAACTACAAACTAATGCCGATGGTCTTACGGTCAATTTGTCCTCCTAGTTTTAGCTATAGGTAAGACATTTTACTTTAAATATGTACTTACATACCTAAGTACTACTTACTTTTATTCTGTACCTATCAAATAATATAAACTTACGTTGGATGTTGCTGCCTCACCCGTTCAAGTCGTAAAAGCCGAGTTTGAGGGAGAGGTAAACAAACAAAGATATCTGCACTTTTGGAATGAAGTGAGTTCTGACTCGGCTTTTACGACTGGCGTAGGATCTTTTTTTCCAAAAAATGGCATGGAAGATTACAATAGTATGACAATTACGATAATAACTTAGGTATTATATGTACTTACAGTTGGACTTCACTTCGGATTTTCTTAGGGTAGGTACCTTTTATATGGAAGATAGGTTAGGTATTGAATGTTTAAACTTTTACAATGGGGTGAATCGATTTGTTCTTTCCATGGTTGACTGCTTGAATTTATTTGCGCTAAAACAATAAAATATAAGTTATGAAATAAATGTACCTACTACCTACACTAGAAAAACCATTTTAGTACATACTTAAATATATAGAGGTACCTAATCGGTACCTACTTACCAAATACCTACCTACTTCTTTCAATGTTCCTCATTCCATGACGAGCGAAAACTCCAATGTATATAACATCAGCACAAAATAAGATGAACTGTCGCTTGTTTATCTTAAAAAATAAAATTATAATTACTTGTTTTAATTTTTTCAATAGTTGACATAATTTTCACAAAATGGCGCCAAGATGAAAAAATAGAATTCAAATTATTTAGAAATCGAAACCATACAAAGAGTTCGGGGATATTGTTGTGCAGTACTACCAACCTTTTTGAGTAAGTAAGTGCTGGGCGACCGCGGGGGTGAGATGCGGTGCGCGGATTGGCAGGTCATTCGAGGCCTCGCCACTAAGAATTAATTTCTTTTTTTTTGCTATATCTTAATTTTTTAAAAGGCAAGTGAATCGGCCGTGGTTGCTGCTAATGGCAGATGTCAGCAGGATACAATGGCGTAACTAATGGCAGCTGTCAGCCGGATACAGTGACGTAACTGATGGCAGCTGTCAGCCGGATACAGTGACGTAACTGATAGCAGCTGTCAGCCGGATACAGTGACGTAACTGATGGCAGCTGTCAGCCGGATACAGTGACGTAACTGATGGCAGCTGTCAGCCGGATACAGTGACGTAACAGATAGCAGCTGTCAGCCGGATACAGTGACGTAACTGATGGCAGCTGTCAGCCGGATACAGTGACGTAACTGATAGCAGCTGTCAGCCGGATGCAGTGACGTAACTGATGGCAGCTGTCAGCCGGATACAGTGTCGTCACATGCATGTCCCTCAGGCACGTCACAAATCAGCTGTTGTAGCTTGAAGAATTTTAACTTAATATAACTTAAACACTGTACTACTTGTACGAATATATTATATTCTGCGATTGTACGGTATATTTTACATCTGAATCGCACCCGGCGAATGACTTATAAACGTGAGAGCCCGATACTAGCTCATATCCTTACATCAATTTAGCACACCCCGTGTGGTTCCGGATTAGAATAGGACCACTCCATCTCTTCCTGTGGATGTCGTAAAAGGCGACTAAAGGAAAAATAGCACTAATAGCTCGTGCTACAATAGCATTCCCAAGGGGGGTTGACGTCAGGCAGGCGGCCGGTCGTAAAATAAAGCCAAACCTTAATAATGGAAAGTCGTAAAAGAGTTGGATATAGGGATAGGGCGCCACCGCAAAATGGCGCGCAGGAGCCCCTTGGCACGCAGGAGCCCCGCCCGACTCCTGTGACAAGTGGGCCAGGGCCGTATCAGGGGTGGACACGGTCAAAGATGCACGGCCCAACTTAAAAACTTCACTTTGCAACCTGGAACATTGGCACGCTGACTGGACGCGCGAGGGAGCTGGCCGATGTACTTTCCAGGCGAAAAGTGGCCGTAGCGTTCCTGCAGGAGACTCGGTGGAAAGGCAGCAGATCCCGGTCCATTGGGAATAGTTACAAGATGATAATAATAGAACGAGACGAAAATGGTCACTAGAAATGAACAGTTTCATATGGCGTGCGTATCTTGAAATTACAAAACTAGAATCAGATTTAAGTCCATATCTTAAACAACTACATGACCGGTTTAAAAGAAAATTCCCTGCAGTGGATGTTTCGCGTCAGAGACTAGGAGATCAAAGAAGGGCAATATTAAGAAGACATTTAATACCTCAAGACACAATTAATCAAATAAGAAAAGAAGTAGAGGATAGCCTTAATGCACGCACTATAACACAATCACAACTAATATACACAATAGGTAGGTCTTTAACACAACAAACGTCAACGAGAATGCGGTGGTCACAGGAACTAAATAAAAATATTATCAGAATTTATTATAGAATCACTAACTTAGAAAGAAATACAACAGGCTACTTCTTCTTCTATTTTATTTCCAATATGTAATATACTAATAAAATACTCTTTCCAATATTCTTAACTGTTCCTACCATTTTTATGCCGATACATTGCTTTACTGAATGCAAATCTTAACCGCATAAAATAATGATCAGAATGCAGCTGAGGTTAGTCGAAAAGTGTTTGCCTCAAAGCATCACTTAAATCTTTAGGAATCACAATTGATTCGAAACTTCTGTGGGGCGCTCATATAACCAAACTTTCTAAGGCTTAGCTCTGCGGCTTATGCTGTTAGGAGAATAAGACTATTGACAGATGTAGCAACTGCTTGACAAGTGTACTTTAGTTACTTCCACAGTCTAATGTCTTACGGGATACTTCTATGGGGGAGTGCAGCCGACATTGAGACTATTATATCTTTATTTTACAAAAAAGGGAAATTCGTGCCATTTACGGCTTAAGACGGAGAGACTCACTCAGAGAATTATTCAAGGAAATAGGCATACTTACCTTTGCATCACATTTCATATTTGAAAACATAATGTATGTAAAGAAAAATATTTCCAAGTTCAATAAAGTAAGTGACTTTACAGATAGAAATTTACGTAATAAGAATGACCTAGTTAACCCGAATTGCAGGCTAAAACAGTCAGTAAGTCTTTTATAGTGTCATCAGTGTCGTGCGCGCATCCGACGTGAGCGGGTGGATGCGTCGTATAGTCGATCGTAATTGCTGTTTCTCAAAATGGCCGCGATCGTGAAGTGCAATACGTGTAATATTGTAATAGACGAACTTCTGTGCTTTGTGCAGAATAAAATATTCGTGATTGACGAGGATACGCTGGTCAAAATATGTGTATCGGCGTTCGACGGCGAAGTTATAAAGCGATCCAAATCGTTACTCTTTGACGCAATCCCAACTGAAAAACGTAAAAAAGAAGAAGGGAAAGGAGACTCGTGATATTGAAGACATTATAGCGTACATTATAGCTGTACAAAAGCGTAAACCGTGAACAAATGCCTGTCTTTGTTGCCTACTCCCCAGAAAATCTACCGCCGTGTAAAGCTTCTTAAGGATCTTATGGTAATGAAAACAAAAATAAGTGATATGGTAGCGAACTATGTAACAACAGATCAACTGGAACAAGTGAAGAAAGATGGTTATGCTTAAGAATGTATCAGGCCAATTGACCCCAAACAAGTATCGGGATATAAATGTAAATCCAAAACGAGGTGCATACATGGACAGTGGCCCTATGGGTCTTTCGCATTTTGATATGACTATTACGGGCAATAACACCAGTATACTACAGTCATCATCACCAAAGGAGGCCAGTGGCGGTGGTAGTGTAACAAAAGTTCATTTTGCTACCCGCAAGTCAACCGACCGTTGCGAGAAAGGCGAAACAAGGTACGCAGGGAAGGTATGCAGGTACGACGGGTGTCTGAGGAGAATGAGGAAGGGGCGGCGGCACCGGTGGGGCCGTGTCTCACTCCAGGCGCATTAATGCCAACATTGCCAACATTGCCGGCGCAGGGCGCACGGTCTGCGTTGCCGACAATCCATAGACACGCAAGGAGCGGATCGTCAACTGTCAGTGTCAACGTCACTGAGAATGATGCCCTACAACAACAAACCTTTGCTGAAGCGACTAGTGGAGGAGAATGGCGTGATGTAAAAGGTAAAAGATCCAATATAAAGTATCGTTACGCTGGCAAAACAGGGATTTGTAATGATAGTGAAGGAAAATTTAGAGCCGCAGAGCCAAATATACCATTATTCATTACTAGAGTGCACAAAGAGACTACGGAACAAGATATTACCGAGTATATCCAAAATAAGACGAAAGAAATTGTCAAGATGGAAAAAATCACATTCAAAAAGGAGAAGAATTACAATGCTTACAAGTTCTTTGTGTCTGAGACTAAGCTGCCCATGTTTTTGAATGACGAAATATGGCCGCAGGGCATTATTTTTCGATGTTTTGTGCACTGCTACAGGCATAGAAGCGACGACGGTCGATCAAACGTTGGATGATTAAAACAACAAAGTTGGTTACATTTAATTGCAAAAGCGTTAAGCGCTCAGTGGATTCCATCAGACAATTGTGCTAAACATCGCATATTATTGCATTGCAAGAGACTTGGCTAATGCACTACGACATTGCATTTCTTGACACAATTGACTGCAGTTTTGGTTATACTGGTACTTCGGTCAGTCGTCAGTAATAAAAAGAATTACAGACCTATCTCTCTCGCTACAGTGGTGTCAAAAGTGCTTGACAGTTTGCTTAACATACAACTGGATAGCTATATAAAGTTGTTTGACAATCAATTTGGG
The DNA here is from genome assembly GCA_963576875.1 of Acrobasis repandana. Taxonomy (NCBI): domain Eukaryota; kingdom Metazoa; phylum Arthropoda; class Insecta; order Lepidoptera; family Pyralidae; genus Acrobasis; species Acrobasis repandana. Next base: position 28,830,177 of record OY756214.1, on the reverse strand, counting down.
TTTAGACCAGGGTTATCCACTGAAACAGCAATTTTGTGTCTAAAGCAGACTGTCAAGTACTACACAGACCGCAATACTACTGTATATGGCTGCTTTTTAAATCTAACTAGCGCATTTGACCTGGTGGGTTATGACATCTTGTGGCAGGAACTGGAGAATATCAAGGCTCCTCCTGAACTAGTTAACATCCTTAAATACTGGTACCTTAACCAGGTCAATGTAGTTAAGTGGTCAAACGCCTGTTCTGAACCATATAGGCTTGAGTGTGGTGTAAGGCAGGGAGGGGTATCTTCACCTAGACTATTCAACCGATATGTTAACGCACTGATAGGGGAACTTAGTAGTACTCATGTTGGATGTCACATTGGTGATGTGTGTCTTAACAACATAAGCTTCGCAGACGATATGGTACTTCTGAGCGCCTCTGTCTGTGGCCTCGAAAGATTGTTGGATATATGTGAGAGATATGCTGTCAAACGTGGCCTTAAATATAACGTGCAAAAAAGTGAATACATGGTCTTTCAGGCGGGAACAAAATGTTCTGATACAGTTCCACCCATAAAATTATATGGTATACCATTGCGAAGAGTATATAAATTTAAATATCTGGGGCATTGGGTAACTTCTGACCTGAGAGGCAATGTAGACATCGAAAGAGAACGCAGGGCACTATCTGTGCGTGCTAACATGATAGCTCGTAGGTTTGTTCACTGCACAAGAGAAGTTAAGATAACCTTGTTCCGTACCTACTGTACATCCTTCTATACAAGCAGCCTATGGATACACTACACACAAAAGCAGTTTAGTGCTCTGCTGGTACAGTACAATGACGCTTTTAGGGTGCTGATAGGGCTGTCTCGACGTTGCAGCGCGTCAGGGATGTTTGCCGTGGTTTGAAGTGACTCAAGAAAAAAGTAATGAAACGATTCTAGTGACTGGAAAATGTATAAGATATAGATAGTACTTCTTCAGTGAAAACGCCACCAAATAAAGGTTAGTAACTGACTGTTAAACTCTGATTAGGTATACGTAGGTATTCTACTTTCGTTATAGGTATACATATATTTGCTTTTTCTCATAGATGGAGATGAAAAGAAGAATGTGCTACACGGTTTACGGTAATAGTTTTATCTCGGGCGATATACTTGAATCCCTCGCTTCACTCAGGATTCCACCGTAGAATCCCTCGCTATGCTCGAGATTCTATTGTGGCATCCTTCTTTTCGCTCTGGATTCAAAGTAGCGCCCTCGCGTTAAAACTATTACCTTTACGCCTTGTAGCACAATCTACTATATTGCATCTATAGCACCCTACAATATACATAAGAAAAGAAAAACTTAACCTAATGTAACCTAAGTGTGTGCTACAGTATTACAAGAGGCTGTAGCCCAATGTGGAGAATTGCCCAATGAGCAAAACACTGATGTTCATTACGCTGCCGAAGTAAAAAGAATCCTTAATAAATAAAAATAAGAGATGTTATAAATATTTATACGATATAAATGTATATGTGGAAATACAAGTGCGCTTCCTGAGAGCATACTACCAAGCAAAAAAAACTGGAGGGGTAAGTATAGGAATATTTTGATAGTAAAGTTGGATTTATTATTTTGATTTAACGAGAAAAGCAAACCCGACTGTCTTAAAGGTGGCGGTAAATTATTATTACAGCATTCGAGGAAATACATTAAACAATACCTGCAGCCAGTGTTTTGCACTGTTGTTACAAGTACACGCGAGGTCCCTAACTAGTGTACCACCACAGGGAATTAAATCGTGACAGAATCAAATCACTCACACAACTTCATACGCACGTTTGTAGGTATTAATCATATGACGAATTTTGTAAATTACTAAGTCTTAGTATTTCTTTAGTGAAAAATTACACCAAATAAAGGTTAGTACTTGTATCTATCTGTTAAAATTCTGATTAAGTATATGTAATGTACCTATGTATGTTAAGATTTGAGTGTGCTACTCGGAGTGCGGTGATAAGTTACTGCGGGTGATATACATCATATACAAGAATTCATTGCTTCACCCAGGATATAACCGAAGAATCTGTCGCTACGCTAGTGATTCTACCGTGAAATACTTCGTTTTGATCTGGACACAAAGTAGCGCCTTCGTCTTAAGGCCGTACCTAAATTTTCCGGCGTCCAGTGCTGCCCCCATTTAAAATAAATCATTTCAAAGAAAACGGAGACATCATTTAAAATTTTGCTACTACCAAGTCCTAGATAACCCTTCAAAGTATTTTATGAACTACTGTTTAGAGTTTATACTCGTAATGAGAACGTTAAGCTTTACTACGAACAATTGCCAAACTTGGCCGTTTTTCGCAAATGTGCGTAGTGCGGAAGTAAGTTTGTATATTTGTTTGTTTGTTTATCTGTTTGTTTGTTAACTCTTCACGCTTTATCTACTAAACCAATCTTCTTGAGTACCTTTCATCCCGGAAAAAAGTAATGTTCCCGCGGGAATTGGGATACAAGAGCGAAGCCGCGGGCACAAAAGCTAGTAGACTATAAAAAGAAATAAAACCGAACTTTACGTGCAGCCGAACATAGGCGAGCAGCATACATACTCACCAGCTTGAGAACAAACAGCTAAACAGGTACGTATGGACACCAGCGACAGCAAGATGAATGACGTCACTCAATAACTCAACATTTTCATGAACAAATCAAATTAAAAACTATCACCTACCTACCTATATTACATGCACAGAAGACTCCCTTACTCTATATTTACTAATTAACTACAACCACAGTATGCTTTGGTAGTTTGTTTAGAGCTTTATTATTTCGATTAAGGACCCTTAATTATTGTAGTAAGCAGTTTTAACAAAGACAAAGTCATTTCTTATCCTAGCGCAGCGAGCTGACGACGTGGTGCTGCGCTGTCCCCGCAGCCACCTCCACTGAACGCTAATACTACTATCACTATGAGATGAGGTGCCTTCCCATAATGATATTTTTTTAACCGACTTCAAAAAAGGAGGAATTTATCAATTCGACTATGTTTTTTGTTTTCTTTTTATGATGTTGTTACGATTTTGATGATTATTTTTTTATTTGAAAGCTTTCACCACATATGATAAAGAACTGCAGAGATATGGAAACAACTCCAAAAAAATTAAATCGTATGTTTATTTTTTATTAAATTAAATTATTTTTTTTATTATTTACACTTAATACCTAGGGAATGGGATTGGATGGCCTTTGATGAAAAGTGTCACATAACATTATGCCTAAACTTTATGATATCACATATAAGACTGTAATGCAGTAACTGACTTGTAATTAATGTAACCAACATAAAAAAATTAAACTAACAGCGATGACAAAAGCAAACGTGATCATATAAGGCTACGAAGTCCTTCACTTGCTATTTCGTACTATTGTTTTGCACAGGATACCTACTAAGAAGTATAATAAGCTAAGCTTAACAATTAAATCATTATTGATATTATTTCAAAATAAAAAAGCGACTTTAATACCAGAAAAGCTAAATATTCAAACAATTGTATTCATAAACGACATATTTTTATAGTTATTTTTGTTTAAAAAACAAACCACAAAACCGATTTTAATAAAATTTCTATGGATCCATTTGGAAATCGCACCCTCTCAAACAAAGGAAAAATCCCCCGGCTCGCTCCAGCGGCGTCTTTGGGTAATCGGGGAACATACATAAAAAAAAAAACAAAAGATTCCAACGTATTGATAACCTCCTCCTTTTTTTTAAGTCGGTTAATTACCTACCTATTTTATTGGTAGCAATAAATAACTAATAACATGGAGTACTGTTATGATAGTATGACTGAGCCTTAATAGACCAAATAATATGTACAATGGCGGACTTATCCCATGTTGTATCACGGGAAATGTAAAAGGATAAAAATCCTCACGGGGATGTCAACTAACGGACGAACCTGTGACGTCGCGGCACAGCCACGGGTACCAGCTAGTTTCAAATGCTTTTGTCAGTAAGACGTGGACAAATCAAGCGAAATCAAAGAAATAGGATCCCCCGGAAGTCCACTGCTGGACTGTGATGTGATGTAGAAGTAACTATTGCCCCAAATGCCCGGTAGTTGAACATCCTGTAAATTAAAAATATTTAATTTTGATGATTAGTATTGTTGTCCCAAGCAGCTCCGGAGCAAAGTCAATGCAATAGAAGGTACGAGTATCTTCCTCTAATCACAGAGTAATTATACTAAGAACGTACAATACAACTCTAATCAATGTTGAATGGTGGACTACTGTGGGTCATTTCTATGTATGTACCACAGATTAAACACTTGAAGCGATAGAATAGGAAAGAAATTAAAATAAAAACAAAAGTATAACTCAAAAATTTATTATGACGCACTAACTAAGTGGTTTGGACATATACTTTGGTAATTGTGTAGTTAAGTCGTTTTGTTTCTTAATAATACAGAGTAACTATCATCAAAACGATATATAAATAATATAAAGTTCAAAAAGTACAAAAATAATGATGCAAAATATATTAAGGTGCTATTATTATAATAAACAACATATTATTAAGGAATTAGTTCGGTAGGTATTCATTTACGTTTTACGAAAATAAGTAATTACCTATAGTTCAAGGGAAGAAACAAAACCTCTTTTAGGGCAGTTTCAGACTTCAACACTGATAACTTCCTTCCTTGCTTTCCACAGACACTACAAGCTCAATGGTTAACCTGTGTGGTTTTTTGTTGGTGATTCTCTACGTTTCATGGCAAAAAGTTATTCAAGTGCTGAGTTAGGTTGCTTTTAAAATTTGTTTGAACGCTAAACAATCGATCTATTACGAAGAATTTTTCAATTATCAAAATAGTAATCAACATATTATTAGGAAATACTAAAAGAAATAACTGAAAAATATTTTCATATCGTATCGAATATGAAAAAGGCTAAGTACCTACTCAGTGAGCAATACATTCAGCGCTAAGTACCTACTCAGTGAGCAATACATTCAGCGCTAAGTACCTACTCAGTGAGCAATACATTCAGCGCTAAGTACCTACTCAGTGAGCAATACATTCAGTGCTCATGGCGCTGAAGAACTCGTAATAATTCTGTGCTAAAGGTGATGTGGTTTGAGTCAGCTAACTAATGAACAACGCTCACAGAGTGACCTTATAGACTAGATTTAGATGATTTCTTATATTAATACGTTTATCTAAGTTATTTTATAACCTCGTTCGTACTTATCAATAAGTTCTTTGTTCTATCAATATAATATAAGTAAGTACATCTATAACAAAGCACAGGCAAATTATTACCTAGGTATCACATAGGTACACCAGTGATTTAAACAAAGATACATATAAGTTGTGTAAATTAGAAATATTATGAACAATGAAAGAAGTTTAACTTCGAGTTCGTAACGATTTAAAATATTAAAACTAACTAAAAGGGTGCCATCAACCTTTCCGAAATATAAAAATATAAATAGTTCCACTCCGAAGCTTTATTGGCGAAGCAAACCTGACTCCCTTAAATGGAGGAACGGTTCTTGATTTGTGAACATCCTGCCAGGCAACCGGTGAAAATATATAAAATGGATAAATAAACGTCTTTTCCCATCGATCTTCGTTTTTCTTTATAATATTGATTTAGTACAGTACACTATCTCGCCTTCATCTGTAACGGGGTAGACAGAGACAAGGGCCAATTAAGTACTTAGGTATAGATTTTTGTGACTGTTGTTGTTTTTGAGAGATAAGAACAAATATTATTTTTCTTTAGTAGAAAAGCAAAGACGTATCAGCTGCTTCTTTTTCAAACTGAATCATATCAATACTGGATGTGGCAGTAACTCCTCACTACTTTCATTGCCTTTTTCCACCTTCACGCCCACCAAATCGCTAAACGTGGCCTTTTACGGCCCTTAGCTCTGTCTTACCATTAGAGATAAAGGCGTGACAGTGTACTGAACTAACAATTATTAATATTTTTGAATACATTTTACTTGGTGAAAAGCAATGTGCAAATTATCTAGGCAGGATTTAAATTAATAATTCATAAAAAATTCAACACATTGCCTAAGATAGCTTGGCATTGTGTAGAATTACTTGATATTGCAACACCAAGCAATATGCTTTAACGTTAACATATACTCAATGTTTAATTTAGGCTTGTCTTATTTAGATACATCCGCAGATAACGCATACATCAGGGGTGGGCCCGTTGCTCGTTTCAAGGAACATGAAATATTCTGGAGACTGGCTTTATTCGCTGTTTCCTCGTGGTCATACTAGTTTGTCATACCAGTACGACTACGAGGGTATTGGGCTTACATTTGAATTAGAACCCGACATTTGGCAAATATATTTTTCAAATAATACTAAGTGTATTTATTATATTATTATATATCTACACAATATTTAACATTAGTGAACAGTCTTGTCTAAGTTTATGAAAAAATTAACCTTCAATGTCTGCCGCATACCGCCGTCTGATGTTTTATATTAACTAATATTGTCCAATCCGAGGTTAGGTAGGACGTTAGGTCTGGTTGGCGGTGATCAGGTACCTGTGTTGTGGTAGTCATGTCATCAGCATAGTTTCTGATGGCTTCATATTTGTGTTGTTCTACAGGTCGCTCGTAGCGCTATTGCGGTTACAAATTCAGTCGACATTTAAAAAAATACTCCTAGTAAGTAGCACGTTTCTAAAACATTTTGGTAAAAACTGAATCAAGTTTTCTAATTATAATCGCACTTATTTGTATACGACTGTAACTACTCAAATGAACAATATACTCGTACCCGGCCAGTTTAAAAGATAAGCTATTCCCAGGTCCTTAAGGATGTTTGCTGCAATTTATCTTATATAAATTATTTTAATTCTTTGTTTTTACTTTCATAGTAAATTACGTTTTGTCAAAAATATGATATTATAAATAATTGAATTGGATGGATGCAGTTATTACAAATTTTAGATGAAAGATTGGAGGACCTAGATTTAATCAATAATAGACTATCTACTTGTTTCGTAACAATATTCGTTTGTCATTGTTCTCCAAAATACATGGGGTGTTCGGCACTTGGGTTTATGTGCGTGGTGGAGTGGTACGGAGTGGAAGGCGGTGGTTCACAGGTGCTTCGTCAACTTCTTGATCAGCTGCTGCCACGGCCTCCGGTTCCTGCGTCACCGGGCTTCCGGTTCCAGTGGTTTCAATTCAATCTGAAATATTATATTTTCGTCTAATATATAATATGTCATAATCTATAAAAATAAGTTATTGTCTTTAATTATGTGTTTTCTAAGTAGTACAATAAAGTTATTTTTTTTTATTAATGGCTTGACGCTACTGCGTAATTTAGCCAGGAACAAGTTAATAAAACGTGGGAAATTCTTTTTGCCTAAGAAGTTACAATCAAAGGTTGGTGCGGAGCTTTGCTTTAAGGGAGCTTCTGGCGACAAATCTATATGAGTCCACTGGTTTTCATAGCCGATTAAGTGGCGGGCGACGCCCGAAGACGCCCACACAGTCCGCGAAACAAATATCACTACAGCCGTACTAAGACTGTCCACTTGAACTATTTCACATATTGTTCATGAGCATGAGCATTTATAACAAAACAACACCAATTTCATATTATAAAGTCCACTAAAATCAATTTTCAAAATAATATAAAGAAAACCCCAACCGAACCCCTTGACTTCCCGCCAAAAATATTACAAACAAACATTATAAATAGCCCGGTCAATTTAAACATCCGAGGTTACAATAATTCGCACCCAGCTGAAAGTTGGTAGGATTGTTCAAAACACCATCATAAATTAAATCTAAAAAGTCCTTATAGATCCGTTACCTGGAAAAAAAATTGTGGGGGTCAAAGGTCACAAAAACGGGTTTTTCGCAATTTTCAGCAAAACGGTAAATGTTATCATAAAATTAGTAAAGACCAAACTTGAAGACCAGAAAATTATGTATAAAAAAATGTCTGTATGCTTTTTTTCCTAAGAGTCACCGTTTCTGATATATAACGATACATAAAGTTGGAAGAGATTATTTGCCGTTTTTTTGCTCGATATTTATAACGTCAACAGGTAGACGCTTGAAATATTCACCGAATATTTAGTTTTATATTCACTTTAAAAATAAATAATTTAATATTTATTTTATTCTGTTTTTAGTATTTCTTATTATAGACATAATACATCTTCTGTGAAAATTACAACTGTCCAGCTATCACGGTTCATGAGATACAGCCTGGTGACAGACAGACAGACGGACAGATAATCAGACGAACGGACAGCTAGACAGCGGAGTCTTAGTAATAGGGTAATAGGGTCCCATATTTACGCTTCGGGTACGGAACCCTGAAAAACGCGCTTAGTTAGTACACTACCTCTTACAACTTTTTGAATCGTTATATCCGGCCGGATGTCCGTTCAATCGTCCGTCTGTCCGTTCTGTCTGTCTGTCACCAGGCTGTATCTCATGAAGCGTGATAGCTAGACAGTTGTAATTTTCTGTTGCCGCTATAATAACAAATACTAAAAACGGATTAACATTAATATTAAAGGGGGGCTCCCATACAACAAACGTGATTTTTGAGATTTGGCGTGATGTTTGGGGGCCCCCGTTAAATATTTATTTTATTGTATTAAATTTTATATTTTTAAAGTTTGACGACCTCGGTGGCGTAATGGTTAACATGCTAGACCGCTAATCTGGAGGTTCTAGGTTCGATCCCCAGCCAAGGCAAGTTGGAAAATGGCCTTTTTCAAATTGTCCTAGGTCTTGGGTGTTTTTCTTTATATGTATTTATCATAAAATATAGTATCGTAGAGTTAGTATCCCATAACACAAGTTTAAAACTTACTTTTTATAGATAACTAGCTGTGCCCGCGACTTCGTTCGCATGGTTATCGGAACGTAATGTTATATAGCCTAAAGCCTTCCTCTATAAATGGACTACCCAACAAAAAAAGTATTTTTCAAATCGGACCATTAGTTCCTGAGATTAGCGCGTTTAAACAAACAAACAAACAAACTCTTCCGCTTTATAATATTAGTATATATTAATTATCTGATCTACAAGTTTTGTCTAAACTAATTTTATGATAAAATTTACTGTTTTGCTGAAAATAGCGAAAAACCCTTTTTTGTGACCTTTGACCCCCAGTAATTTTTTTTCCAGGTATTGGATCAATGAGGATTTTTTATATTGCATTTCTGATGGTGTTTTAAACAATCCTACTAGCTTTCAGATGGGTGCGAATTCTTGTAACCTTTTGTCGTCTAATTTGACCGGGCTATAAAGCGATCAATAAATGATGAATTGTCAATGAGTGATTATGGCTCGGTAGTGTTGTGTGTGTATGTGTGTGTGCGCGTGTGTGTTGTGTGTGCACGTAGGCGTGCGTGAGTGGGCGCGCGTGCGTTCGTGCTTGTGGGCGCGCGTGTGTTATTGTGTGCGTGTTTGTGTGTGTGGTGGCGGTCCGTACCTCGCTGAGGATGACCCAAAAGGCGCTGTCAGCGAGGAAGCGCAGACGCACGGCGGCCAGCGCGCCCAGCTCGCGCCGCAGCTCGCCGTCCGCCATGCCGAACTCGTCGAACACGGCGACCTGCGTGTAGTTGCCGGTCACGGGCAGCACGTCCACGGCGCAATCTTTGATCTTGTCGGACACATGCTCCACGTTCCCGCTTCGGAAGGTGTATCTGTCAACAAAGTGTTTGACATGTATTCATGTTCAAGTTCACTCCCATCAGCCGCAACAAGCTCACAACTAGCACTTTGAATTTTCTTACCGATCTATAACTGTAGGTTTCTCAAAATTGAATTCGATGGTGTCGCCCTTCTTTGGTTTGACCCCCCAGAAGTAGGTCAGTCCGTCGTAGGCGCGCCGCAGCGTGTGGTCGGAATGCTCCTCCACGGAGGTCTTTAGGCTCTCTAGCGGCGGGTTGGAGTGCGGGTAGAAAGTCGGCACAGTTCCGAAGTGAGCATCCTGAAGTACAATATTGTTTATTATGATAATCTCCTGGTCTAGTATAATATGTGAATTAGTTATTTCTGTTTTAAGAAACACGTTTCTTATTTCGTACCGAAACTGGTTCAGCAATGCTAATTTTTTTTACCTATTTCTTACAGACCAAACCAAAAAACTTCGATCTCGCTAGGATTAAAGATAAATCATTAAAAGTAGGTAGGTACAGACGCGTTATCAAATACCTGTGCCATCGCGCACGTTTCGCACTCCGTGAGGTGGCATAGGAAGGTATTTGATTAACCGTCTGAACATTACAGCAATAATTTAGGTGATAAGTTAAAAGATTATAAAAACAAAACTACTGATAGAGGAAATATAGATATTAATGAATGATGCGATGAAACAATGTTTGTATTATAACGCTATATTGTATATATACGCAAGGAGAGAAAAATAAAGATTATTATTATGTCGGTACGTTTTTCAGCCACGGGTCCATGGGGACCCGGTCCTTTGAGGCGTTCATGGGGCCAAAGCCAACATGAAGAGGCCTTTTAGTACCTTTTTATCCAAAAAGTGAGATGGCTGCATCTATGGAGGTCTATCCCTTAATATACCAATGAGATGCACTAACGGACAGCTGTCCTCCATAGCTGCTAGATCGAGAGCTGGCATGAATTTTTGGGTAGGTATTTGAGGCAAATTGAAAACTTGTCACATACCTCTCCTATTATACCCCAACACGGAACTGTAGACTGGCTGGTAAGTAGCGGGGCTAAACCATTTTGATTTATTTAGTCAGCTGGCAGGTAGAAAGTCCCATCAAAATGACCTGTCTTTTTGAGAATCTTATTTTTTAGTTATAAGTAAATACCCTATTAAAATTTAAAGTTGCCTCAAATACCTATTTTATATTTTTTTGAAAAATACTTTATGCACGCGCCTGCCAATATCAAAGCCCCGAGTAAATCGTCTGGCTTATTGATATTTTTATTCTTTAAACATTAATATACAACATATAAAAATGCATATTGCCTTTGTCGATTACGAGAAGGCTTTCAACAGTGTCGAGCACTGGGCTGTGTTTAACTCTCTCCATCGCTATCACGTAGACGCACGCTATGTGAATCTGCTAAGGGAAATTTATGGTTCGGCAACAATGCAGGTACGTCTGCACTCAAATACCAATCCCATACCTATTAATAGAGGGGTGCGGCAAGGGGATACCATCTCACCTAAGTTATTTACTGCTGCTCTAGACGACATATTTAACATTCTAGAATGGGATACTAAGGGTCTTAATATCAACGGTCAATATCTTTCTCATCTTAGATTTGCGGATGATCTAATATTGTTTACTGAAACACCAGATGATCTCAACGTAATGCTCAATCAACTCCACGATGCATCTTTCAAGGTAGGTCTAAGAATGAACATGTCCAAGACGAAGGTGATGGTTGACTCATCTGGTTTCTCGGACATCAACATAACTTTATGTAGCGAGAGGCTAGAGGTAGTTGATAAATACACATACCTTGGATATTGTTTATCCTTTGACAAAGATCTTCGTACTATAGAGGTCGATCGACGGATACAACTGGAATGAGTGGCTTTTGGTAAGCTGGCGGATGTTTTTAAAAACCGAAAAATACCACATTGCCTGAAAACACGCCTATTCAACCAGTGTTTTCTGCCCACAATAACATATGGTGCCGAGACATGGACTCTCACAAAGGGAACCATGTAAAAGGTTGCGGTTGCGCAGAGAGCCATGGAGCGAGTTATGCTCGGCGTCAAACTGCAAGACTGAGTTCGCAACGTGGAGATCCGACGTCGAATAAAAATTCATGACGTTCTCTCCAGGGCTGCGGCTTTAAAGTGGAACTGGGCGGGACACCTGGCTTGAAGGAACGATGGAAGGTGGAGTAAGGCCGTCACCGAATGGTATCCTAGAAATGGGAAACGTAGTGTAGGACGTCCGGCGGCTAGGTGGGTTGATGACATCAGGCAGGTTGCTGGGAGGAACTGGATTGCGATGGCCAGTGATAGAGCAGGATGGCGCAGACAAAAGAAGGCTTATGCCCAGCAGTGGGTACTTGAAGGCTGTTGATGATGATGAGATGGTGACTTGCTGCTCGTTGGCTACACTGCCTGTGGGCACCCTAACTAGCCACGAAGATGCGGCCAGGGCGCAACACAATGTAAGCCGCTGAGGGTATCGAGAGGTTTCACCATCACGGGGCTTACCCCCGAGAGCGGGTTTCCCGGTTATTACGCCATTACGTGCAATACACTTCCACCCTGGAGCGTATGTTCTGCTCTTGCGTCAAAGGCGGGGGGTGTGTAACTGTGTGTATGTGTGTGTGTACGCGCATGTGTGTATGGTCCTCCTGGAGGTAGGGTACGCGGTATCGCTACTCACTACCAGCTCGCTACAAGCTGCCCTGCATTGACTGACTGCACTGTGAATCCAGTGGGCGATGGGGTCGTCACGTCCCGACGCCGTTGACTGACTGCATTGGGAATCCAGTGGGCGATGGGGTCATCACGTCAATTTTGAAAAAAGCTTTCTTATTTGAGCACTATGTAATAACAAAACTACTGTCCAAATTTAATTATACGTTTTATGGTTTAGGATGTCCGTTGATGAATCAGTCACCCTTGTTCTTTTATATATATAGATAGACAGAAATGGCCAAAAAGAACTCTACAGAATAGCTAAAGTAAGACATAATAATAGTAGAGACGTAACACACATTAAATGCATTAAAGATAGCGAGGGAAGTGTATTACTAAATGATGTTACTTACCTCCTCCTACCTTCATTAAAAGAAGGTGGAAAGGATAATTTGATAATCTAATGAATGTAGAAAACGAAAAAAACCGAAAGATTTAACTTAGGATACAGATGAAAACATAATACTAATTAACGAAATAGACAAAGAAGAGTTTAAAAAAGCACTCGGTAGAATGAAGAATGGCAAATCGGTTAGTCCAGATAATATCCCGATTGAGGTATAGAAAATATTAAGAAATAAGGGGAATATTTTCCTTACTAAAATATTAAATATGATTTTGCACGGAGAAATAATACCTATGGGAGAAGATTATAGAAAGATTAGAGCTGAAACAGAAGTATCTGAGAACCAGTTCGGTTTTATGCCCGGGAAATGAACAACAGATGCAATCTCCACTGCCCGACAATTAATGGAGAAGTACAGAGCAGTGCATAGGAACCTCCATAAGATTTTTATTGACCTAGAGAAGAATACCTAGAGATGTGTTATGAAGATGCCTTAAACAAAAACTGACTGCTTAAGTACATCCGGTTGATCCAAGATATGTACCAGGGTGCAAGTACACGTGTTCGATCCACAACAGGTATAACGGACAGGTTCGAGGTAGGAGTTGGATTACACTAGGGTTCTGCGCTAAGTCCATACCTGTTTGTGCTGGTGATAGATGCTCTAACATCTGGCATACAGGATGATGCTCCCTGGTGCATGTTGTTCGCAGACGACGTCGTGCTTATTAAAGAGGTAGGGGAAATAATCCAAATCAAACTAAACGAATTGCAAAATGCACTGGAAGAGGCCGGTTTAAAAATCAGCAGCTCGAAGATGGAATATATGTTCTGCGATTTTGGTGGAATTTCCAGCGCTACTACTGTTAAGATCTGTGATACCTCGCTGCCAGTTTGTACGGATTTCAAGTACCTAGGATCAGTTTTGCAGAGCGACGGAGACGTGGATCGAGTTGTCACCAAAAGGTGGCTATAGGCATACCAGATGGCTTAAGTGGAAACAAGTTACTGGACCAACTTGTGATAAGCGGCTCCCATTGAAACTAAAGGGAAAGATATATAAGATAGTAGTGCTTTGTTGTATGGGGGGAATGTTGGGCTACGAAGAGGAAAGAAGAACATAAGTTACATGTGACGAAGATGGATAAGATCAGGAATGAATATATAAGAGGGAGTTTAAAGGTGGCCCGATTGTAGATAAGTTAAAAAGCCATCGTTTAACATGGTACGGCCATATCAAGAGGCGGAATGCCGAACATCTGGCAAATAAAATGGTTAAGTTGAAGGTAGATGGCCATAGAGATAGATGACGACCTAGATAGACGTGAGGGAAATGTGTTAAGCGGGACATGATGGAGAGGGGGGCTAGAACAGATATGGTAAATGATAGAAAACGATGGAGGGAGTTGTCATACAGAGCCGACCCCAAATAGGGAGAAGGCGAGGAAGGTGATGATAGATTATATTTTATTTTTTATGTTCAATGTTTTAGCCTCAGTAGTTTTGAAAATAAGAGGGGGTGAGGGGGTGTCAAATTGCCTTATTTTCTTAAATAACTTCAAAAATATTTATCCTTAATGTATAAAAAATATATATTTGTGATACTTTGCAGACATAGTTTTCAGATCTTTATTTTAATTAGATTGATATAAGAATTGTTCATTTGATATAATAGGATAGACTTCTTATAGGTTTTTCTGTAATTTATAGGTTTAATGCAGCAAAATAAGATGATTTAGGGCCAGACATATAAAGGGATTCGAAAAAGCTCGTGACGATGCGCATCAGACGTTACGGAAAATGACTATGATCCACCACATACAAGGAATAGTGTGAACCCCCCCCCCCCCCAAGTCACCTTAGTCAAGCTATACAAGAATCGGCGCTCTGTGTTTCGCACTTTGTGGTGTAGCGAAATTGTCCCGTCCCACTCCTGACACTCGCTGAATTATGATTGTCTATCGACCGAAACTAGTTGCGTGGGTAAACCGTACAAAATATTTAAAATAAGTACTACTTACTTTAATTTTCTGTATCTTGCCTCTGAGCGAGGAATACAGGCCGATGTGCTGGAAGAGCGACGTCTTGTACTTTGGTCGGATCTTCAGTTTGTTGTTGCCGCAAGCTTTCTGAAAGTATCGCCGGCGCTTTAGAATCATTAATTTTGTTACAGTTAGCACGGCCGACGGGTAACTGCCTCGAAATTCGTACAAGACTTTCCCTTGATCGACTTCCACGATCTACTCTGGAAATTCATAAAGTTACCCCTTGTGATCCCCCTAAACAATATACCTTTTATGTACGTAGTGAGAATGAATACCATTTACTTGTAAGCGCTAACCGAGGAGTGGGGCGAGCGACCACTTTTAAATTAGACGATCTTTAGTATCAGTGGGCAGGCAGCGGAGCAGGAAGCCACTTACGGAGGTTTTATCGATGGTGCACACTTTGTCGGCCAGGTAGCTCTCGAGCAGCCAGTCGATGGGCATGTTGTTGTAGAACAGCTGCACGTAGGTGACGAACCGCAGCAGGTCCGGCGAGCGGAACAGCTTGCCGATGCCGCCCACCTGGCAGTACTCGATGAACAACCAGTCTGGGTTGGTGAGCGACGTCAATGCCGTGAACTGCTTGATGTCCTGCAACCGACCTCGTACTCTGAACTTTCTGCTACAGCAATATTTCACTACATTTAATAGATAAGTAGACCATTTACTTGTAAATAACTGCACACGCGCTAGGTGATCTTCTTCTTATCGAGTATATTTCCATGTAACAATCCGTTTTCAACGGTCCCTTTTGTGTCTTCAATCGACAATGGCATATATTGTCAGAGTGACGTACGCCACCTTACTCGGTTTTCTTGGCACCTCTCAAAACCAGCCTGAAGTCTAGTATAAGACATGTCGTTATGATTTATTTACAACGACATATGAGGTTGTCCGAGGCGTGAATGTACTGCAAAACAAAAATGTCATGTCGTCGGCTCAGCAATATTGCTCAAAGAACAATGTCGTCGGCTTAGCAATGTGTGGGGTGGGTATATGAATCATCACTGAAACTTCACTTGTCTGTTTAATATATCTCGGTGATTGTTATTTTTTTACATATATCTATTTAGAAAACCATAAAAAACACTGTTATTGATGTTCGGTGACTTACGAATGACAGCTCAATTTTACATCACGGGCACATGAGGTCCAGGTGCGTTTATTCAAGTATAATATCAGCTCACAATTTGACGATTTGACGTACCCAGATTATACACTATCATAAATTAATACGTTATGTTGTGAGCAGTACGATACAATTTACTATTTATCGACAGTTTATAATCTAGCGCGATGGTTTATAAATTCTCGGCGTTCACAATGATTTATACGGTGACATATTTATATAACAAGAGTGCAGTAGTTCGCAGAGCTAACGTTATGCGTGAATGTTGGGACGGAGCGGCGAGAGGGTTGAATATTAAGTAAGTAATAAACAATACAATGAGTAGAATTTGTTGCACAATTTAAGCGGACTCGAACCGAATAGAATTAGGTTTGAGTCCCACACCCAGGCCTTAGTGAGGATATGTTAAAGCAGCAGGCCTTAACATTTTTAAGTCTGGTAACTTTTCATCAAATTAACAAAAATAAGAATCATGAGGCAAATCGAACAAAAGTCGTATGTCCACTTACTTTACACTTGCCTACTGTTCTTTCTACTTACAACTCCCGCCTACAATCATCATCATTTTAGTTTTTTTATTTTATTTATACTTTTTTGTACACACATATAAACATGTTTAACACTTCCCCTGCTGAAAACGCGGACTTTATGCTAAAAGCATTGTCTAACAGTCAAACCTTTGGGTCGATTCCATCATCATCATGCAAGCATACCTGCATGTAGTTCTTTTTGGCTATTACGTCGTCCTCCAGCATGAGGAAGAAAGTGCCGATGCCCTGCGCGTACGCCATGAGGAACATGGTGTCGAGGTTCTGCTTGGTGCGCCACTTGAAGCGCTTCTGCGAGTCGCCCAGCGTGCTCGGCAGCGCATCCAGGTCGGGGTAGTAGGCGGCGGGCGGCGACATCACCTCGATCAGCCCGCTCGCCACGTGCTTGGGGAACCTGCCGCCCAGCAACATCAGCCACTTACCAGCTAAACGATACTCGCGTACATGATACTCGTATAAATGGCAAAAGTCATTTATACGAGTATTATTTCAGAAAATATTACATGTGATAATTTTATATTACTTATATTTTCAGCAGGAAGTTCCAGCTTCGAGGAAGAGATCTTTCGACGAATTCGAGCTCGGCTGGACAGCCTTCGGGAAGTTATGCAGTGTCTTCTCGTTTAAAATACTTTATTGCCTCAAGACGAAAGTGTCTAATCAATGTGTGTGCTACGGGTCTCATAAGAAGCTCTACGCCCTATGAAAAGGCTATGCTTAGTGTTTATCTACGTGATCGAATCAGAAATGAGGAATTCGTAGGAGAACAAATGTCTCTAATATAGCCCAGGGATAAGCTCGTTGAAGTGGCAGTGACCGGACACATAGCGCGACCAACCGATGGCCGATGGGGCAAACAGGTTCTTAAATGGCGACCAAGTACTGACAAGCGAAGCATAGGACACCCACCCACAAGGTAGTCAGACGACCTGACCAAGGTCGCTGGAAAGCGCTGGATGCAGGTCGCTCTAGATCGGTAATTTTGGAAAATCTTGGGAGAGGCCTATGTCCAGCATATGTGAACGTTACGCGGCTGAAATGATTACTTATATCTAAAAGAAGGTATACCGATACAGTCAGCCTTGACATCTGTGGTGACTTCTACGCCACCATACAAGAACTACTGAGATAATAATAAAGAAACGAAAATAGTTCACAACACAAGACGCCTTCGAGATGGCGTTGACAGTATCGTTTACCTATCAATATCAAAGTTCCTGCACGTAATGTACACTACAGGTGGTCGATATATAATTTAATAATTTGATATATATAATTATCATTATTAAGACATACCTTCCTACTCTGAGCTATCATCGCTTCGTTCTAAGACTGCGGTGGAGGAGTTCTAAAATCGAGAAAGAAGAAATGGTTTCCTACATGTTACTCGTAGTGTATCATAGGAAGTCCAGATCTTTTTACTAATCGTAGAGCTAATTTCAAAGTGGCTATCGTTTTCGCTAGTTAGCTATTTTATTTCATTTTTGGGGTTCTATACCTCAAAAGGGAGCTCTCGCTTGTGTCTCTCTGTCTATCTGTCACAGCCAATTTATTGCGAAACTACTAGACTGATTGAATTGAAATTTGGTAAATCGGTGTTTCAAAAGACAGAGTTGTCTTAGATAAATGAATTTTAATCATGGAGCCACTTTTAGGGGATAATTTAAAAAATTAAATTAAATAATTAAAAAAAATCTTGAAAGCTATATCTTGGGACGGAGATTTTAACCAATTGCACAGTTGGAGATAACTGGACTTTTCAACCTAACACAGGGCGTAATCTGATGAAAGTTCTGACTAGCACATCATTGTGAGAACCAACCGGGCCCCATACCAGTGCTGGTGCCCGCCAGGCGGTCATCGGCGCCACCAGCGCAGACGTACTTACATGGTCTCGATCTGGCGCGCGGTGTTGAGTACGTACTCCAGGTCACACTCGCCTACCAGCACCACGATCACCGTCGAGTTGACGTCGTCTTCCGTCAGCCCGTCGATCAGGTGCTGCACACATCGCTCTTGTTTTAAACATTGTCAATTTCATCTTTTCAAAGGTAGTGTGGCGCATGTCTTTGTTTTATGTCAAAATATAATTAGGTACGTACATACTTACTGGCACGTAGAGTTTAGAGCAATCTTAATTGTTATATTGGTTAATGTGTGTAAATATTGATGTTGACAATGAATGTACAAAGTAGCAGAGATGTGTATATCTGTAAGTAGTTACCGTCAGTGTGATCATGAGGTAGCTCTCCTTGTCTCTCTTGACGGTGGGCACTCCGACGACGACGTCCGCGAACGTGTTCCGGTCGGCGCGCATGTGGTAGGCGGGCTGAAGGCTGAACGGGTCGTCCAGCAGGTGCGGCAGCAGCTGCGGGATGAACGCCGTCGCCAGCGAGTGCTGCTGCTTGCTCTGGAGAGCAGCGGCGGCGCGGGACCCTGCGGGCAGGCAAGCCGACACTCCACTACCTGAACTCGGGCGCGGCAACGTCTGCACACTACCGCAGGACAGAGTACAGACGCTTCGCGACGAGCTACGTCGTCCGGAAGACGATACTTCACGCTCACATTGAACAATCGCTTGCGCAGCAGCAGCTCAGTCACACTATCTGAATATTCATTGTCCAACTGGCACGAAACGTTCACGTACATTTACCTACCTACTGTCTGTTCACCATCATTTAAAATTATATATTCATTTGAACTACTATTTTATCGTGAATTTATATCGTATGGAGAAAAATTTATCACTTTGAATTGACCAAAGACTTTTTCTTATTTCTCTATTCATCGTCTAAGCGCGTTCCTGGTTGCATCCTCATTCATACACTGCGTCAACATTCGCTAAAGCCTTCATTAAATTGAAATAAATTTCTTTTGTAAAATGACATAATATACAAGCAAATGAAACACGGCGCAAAATGAATGAAATATTTAACTTGTAATAGCACAGCCGGGAAGTGATTGCTCGGACAGCGTGCGAGGCACGCCGCGAGGGTATACCTACAGCCTCGCTGGCCCACGCTGCGCGCCGCGAGGGTCTATCTACAGCCTCGCTGGCTCACGCTGCGCTCGAAGAACTCACAGTCCGAGGAAGACAAGAGGACTACACCAAAAGGTTGTAGGTATAGGGTTTTTCAATAGGGACGCTCGGACTTTTAAACAATGCACCACCTACAACCTACAGCAGAGACGCGGCGGCCATTTGGCTTAAATTATATTCAATACATAATATCATCAACTGTCCTATCAAATACAATAAAAGTTGTGGCAATATTACTTAAACACATCGTTTTATTCATTTCAAAGTTACACCCTTAACATGTTTGACTTGCTTTAGACAACTGTATAGAAGACAAACAAAAGTAGCAGCCTAAACAACTATTTTTATTTATTTACTATATCTTTATTCCTAGATTTACTTTTATATTACTTAATAAGTATAACAGAACATTTACACATTTCTATAACCAAACCGCTGAAGTTTATAATGAAGAGGACTACACCAAAAGGTTGTAGGTATAGGGTTTTTCAATAGGGACGCTCGGACTTTTAAACAATGCACCACCTACAACCTACAGCAGAGACGCGGCGGCCATTTGGCTTAAATTATATTCAATACATAATATCATCAACTGTCCTATCAAATACAATAAAAGTTGTGGCAATATTACTTAAACACATCGTTTTATTCATTTCAAAGTTACACCCTTAACATGTTTGACTTGCTTTAGACAACTGTATAGAAGACAAACAAAAGTAGCAGCCTAAACAACTATTTTTATTTATTTACTATATCTTTATTCCTAGATTTACTTTTATATTACTTAATAAGTATAACAGAACATTTACACATTTCTATAACCAAACCGCTGAAGTTTATAATGAAATGCCTGAAAACTAACAAAAATTTTAAAACACATCTCGTTCTTATAAAAATCACAAACGCCCGCCATACCTACTTATAATAAAAAGGGTAACAGGGAGAAAAAAAATCAACATTTTATTTATTTAAGCAACATATTTCAACTGACTAAACTATTGGCTATAACACGATTCAATTCGCTTTGCAGCTACGCTCACTTCGGTTGGAGACAGCGTTATAGTTGGGGAGCCCTAAGCTAAATGATAGATGCTAAATGAGCATTTACTTGAGCGTCGTGGGGACCTCGTCGTGGTGAAGATGAGAAAAAGAATAAAAGGTCATAATAATGTGTTCATTTTGTGGGGGAGGCGTGTACAAGTTTTCAAAAATGTAATTACATTGAAATGCTCAAGCGCACGTGTCAGAATATTGTACAGATGGTTCAGCTTGATATCCTACTCGGGCTTGCTCAAAATCTCACGATTTTTTGTTTTAAAGCTTTTATCGTGAGACCAATGTACTAGTCAAGACAAATCACATGAGCTCAGATATCATAGGTAGGTATTTGTGTTTTCATAACTGAGTTCCTATGGCTACCTCCCGGCTCAACTTTATGATGTCGACTCTCTTAAGCTCCCCAGCTAATATTCGCGGGCTGGATGTGAATACGCCAGCACTTATGTACGATTGCACTAGCAGGTGTGTGTACGAGTACTAAATGTAGAGTAAGCATGCGTGTACCCTGACTTACAAGGAAGTAGTGCAGGAGTCACGGGGAAGGAGCGATAGTAGATATAGCGACCACTACGGTGCACCACTGTGTAGTGACGAGCTAATGAAACCTAATGGATCTGGTTGATCCATCGCCGTCTATAGCCCAGGAGTGGAGACGGGATAATGAATGATTTATTTGTGAAATAACAGGTTTTTACATTAAAATATTTACAGTAGATCTACACGTCCGTTTAGTACGTGATGTGCTAAATTAGCAAAATATAAATTGCTCACACATTAAATACATATTCTAGTTCACATCACGTACAAGGATACAGCCATAGTAGGCATAGTGCAACATTTTAATTAGGATTTCTTCTTCTTCCTCACCTTATCCCACTTTAAGTAGGGTCGCGACGGCATGTAAGTCTTTTATATTTCCCTCTATCTTTTGTTATGGTAGTACCTTGTCACATTTTATATAAATCATCATTAACGCACAGCATTTGCCTTTTTTAAGTAAACAAAATAATATTAGGACTGTTTTATGTCAATCGGTGCCGAAAGCAACCTTTTTGACTCCGTTTACCACCGGCACTTCCACTGTCACTCTGCACACGAGTACGGCGCTTCATCGTATTACGATGATACGTAGGAACGTATCAACTTTACCACCGGCACTTCCACTGTCACTCTGCACACAAGTACAGCGCTTCATCGTATTACGTTGATACGTAGGAACGTATCAACTATACTACCGGCACTTCCACTGTCGCTCTGCACACGAGTACGGCGCTTCATCGTATTACGATGATACGTAGGAACGTATCAACGTAATACGATAAAGCGCTCTTTACTTTTTGATTTACAATAAATAAACGGTTTTAAAGTTTGCTTCCGAAAGTACATACTTCCTTATTTTATCTTTAAATTAATTGTAAAAAACAAACCAACATCAATGTTGCACTCTTGCTCACTAAAAGTTCTATGAATAATTGGACGAAGCTGAGATGTACTAATGTAAATGTACTACATTCAACATGAAATTTTTACTCATTGACGTGCCGACCTCCGTGATGTAACGGTCAACACGCTAGTCCGCCAATCCAGAGGTTCTGGATTCAATCCCCAGCCAAGACAAGTTGGTAAATAGCCATTTTCAAATTTTCCTGGGTCTTGAGAGTTATATTATGTACGTATTTATATGATTTTTAGGGTTCCGTACCCAAAGGGTGCAAACGGGACCCTATTACTAAGACCCTGCTGTCTGTCCGTCAACATTGTACGGTGGTACGGAACCCTTCATGTACGAGTCTAACTCGCACTTGTCGGTTTATTTTTTTATATTTGCTCTGTCGTATTATGTTGTCCTTTATTCTTTAATTAATTTTGTACAATAAAGATATTACAAACAAACAAAAATATATATAGTATCGTTGAGTTAGTATCCCATAATACAAGTTTAAACTTACTTGAGGCTAGCTCAACTAGTGTGATTTGTCTTTATCTATTTATTTATCGAATTTCCACTTGTGTCGCTCGTCACGTACAACAGGTAAATTGGCGTCAGCAGTATAAATATTATGGTTTGTTTTGTCGTTGGGGTGGGTCATTGCAGTGAGAGATGTTTACCTGTGAGGTTTCGGAGCAGCGCCTGCACCTCGGGCGGCAGCGGGGAGGAGGACGGGCCCTCTGCGGCGGTGACGCGCGGGGAGCCGCCTCCGTCCGACGCCCTCGTCTGCGGTCAACAATTAGGGTCAGTTCAGACAGAGAGGAAAAATGCTCGTGGAATTTACTAGTTCCATTAACATAGACGTATATAGACGACGCCACTGGTATGACTCTCCATTGATTCAAAGTAACATATATACCTACTACTACTACAAACGAAACAATTTATCTGTACACACGTCGATGTGTGAGTTTTATACTTAGGGTCGCACCGCAGAATTATTTTAATACTTACCTACTAACGAGTTCGACATATTTACGATTATATTTTTCCATACCGGAAGATTTGCGAACACTATGACGTAAAAAATATTCTGTTTTATATGTATTAAATGTTACAGGAAAGTCGGAAACAGCTACATAATATCACTACACATATATTTTTATTATGTCCATTGTCCATTTCACCATTAGTTCACTTTACTGATTATTATTGAGTCATTTATAATGTAACGCACTAATTTCACTAATGTAATATAGTAATTTGCATATTCGGCGCAAAACTATACGGTAATTATATGAATAAATTCAATAAAAATAAACAAATGTTTATCACGCTTGATGATGATGACAAATTGACACGAACAGCATGTCAAGTTGTCATTGTCAACAATGGCATTTAGCACTATAACCCGCGGAAATCTGGTTGGCATTTGCGTGTATGTGATTACCTGTGAGCGAGGAGCCTATGTAACATTACCGGATTGCTTATTAGCAATCCGGTAATGTTACACTCTCGCTCTTGTGTATCTCCCGCCAATGCGAGAGAGCGAGAAGGGTATATAATCAAGATGGTTGCTGGGTAATAACGTGAAATTATATTGTTGCTTTGCTTACCTGTTTTCATCATTTAGAAATGTATGAAATATACGTTCTTTAGAATATTGGGTGGATAAACAATTATTATACGCACTCCTTCTCACCATGATGGTTACTAGTGCTTGACAGTTCTCAAGACAACACACGTCGCGTATTGCGTGCGGCTAGTAATTAAACCCTGGTTTGGAGCTGTCAAAGCTCACAAAGTGCGGGGGAGAGGTGCGGGGACGCCAATTTGCGGGAGACGCTGTGAGAGACCATTCTGTTTGACTCTTATGTATTCTGTGACGACGCTTGAAGTCTCCTCCAATATTCATACAATTTTATACTTTAAGCAATGGTAATACGGTTGTAATTATAATGGAACTAGTAAATTCCGCGAGCATTTTTCTTCTCCGTCTGAACTGACCCTTAGGGTTGGATCTCATCTATCAGCACGGAACAGCACTTTCCTATGCTGCTATCCTTTTCTGTCGCTCAGAACAGTAATATGCTAGAGCAAGAGAGAGCGACGGAACGCTGCAGCGCGGCCGGTGCTGATGCGTTCCGTTCTGTCGCTCTCTCATAGCATAGGAAATTGCTGTTTCGTGCTGATAGATGAGATCCAACCCTTACTGCTCACACTTCCGTCGTGAGAGCCTGAAGAGGCTATTCTGTTCATTCTCCAGTTTGAAGAGAAAACATCAAAATCATTGAAATATTATACATTATATTACTAATTAATCTACTTTCGGTAATTTTGTCGCATCAATGAAGCCTTTAAGTGTTTATAAAACAAAGCCACTATGTCGGTCCGAGTACAGGAGCTCAGTACGAAGGCTATTCCATTGCAAAGAGGCGTGAGACAGGGAGATGTCATATCTCGAAACTGTTCACCGCTGCTCTGGAAGATGCCTTCAAGCTTCTAGAATGGAAAGGAATGGGCATTAACATCAATGGCGAGTATATCACTCACCTTCGATTTGCCGACGATATCGTTGTCATGGCAAAATCGATGAAGAACTTAAGTACGATGCTTGAAGACCTAAATCGAGTTTCCCAACAGGTTGGCCTGAAAATGAACATTGACAAGACGAAGGTCATGTCGAACATGCAAGTAACGCCTTTACCTGTTTCTGTTGGGAACTCCACCCTCGAAGTTGTAGACCAGTATATCTACCTGGGTCAATTGATCCAGACAGGAAGTGCCAGCTTCGAGGAAGAGGTCTTTCGACGAATCCGACTCGGCTGGGCAGCGTTCGGTAAGTAACGCAGTGTCTTTTCGTCCCAAATACCTCAGTGCCTCAAGACGAAAGTGCTTAATCAATGTGTGTTACCAGTGATGACTTATGGCTCTGAAACGTGGTCCCTTACTATGGGTCTCATAAGAAGGCTCAAGGTCGCTCAACGGGCTATGGAGAGGGCTATGCTAGGTGTTTCTTTAGGTGATCGAATCAGAAATGAGGAGATTCGTAGAAGAACTAAGGTCACAGAAATAGCCCAGCGGATTAGCTCATTGAAGTGGCAGTGGGCGGGGCACATAGCGCGAAGAACCGATGGCCGATGGGGCAGAAAGGTTCTCGAATGGCGGCCACGTACCGGCAGGCGCAGCGTAGGACACCCACTTGCTAGGTGGTCAGACGACCTGAGCAAGGTTGCAGGAAATGCTGGATGCAGGCCAATTCCGATCGGTAGTTTTGGAAATCCTTGGGGGAGGCCTATGTCCAGCAGTGGACTTCCTGTGGCTGATATGATGAATGAAGCCTTTTACTAGTAAGTCCTTAGAAACGGCTCTGATTAAGATGATTCTTTGTTTAAGGTGTTTGATTTTTTATTTTTAAATAATACTTATAAAAAATCAAATATATTAAAAAAAGAATCAACAAAATCGGAGCTGTTTTCGAGTACTTTCTAAGATTGCTTGTTTTATTCATTACATGATATAAGGTAATGGACAGTTAGACTGTACACCGATTATTGCTGTTACTGTGCCCTGTGGGTTTACAGTGAGTGGGTGTGGGGCTAGACATGCATTCACACAACAGCAGGTAACATCAGCAGGAATAGTTGGTACAGACTATGCAAGAACTGCCACCGTGCCTGTGAGTGCGGCAGCTGAGTCTCTCTTGTTACAGGAGTCTCTCTAGTTTACCTGCAGGGCGAGCATCTCCTGCTGCCGGGAGCGGTACTGCGCCTCCAGGAACTGCAGCCGCGCCTGCATCTCCGACAGCGTGCGTTCCATTTTCTCTTCTTTTGGCAGCTCCGCTGTGGATAACATTTATATTTAGTCTTGTCTAAAAATACTTGTTTCAAACATAATATAAAATTAGAGCTGAACTTGCAATAACATTACAAAAAATTAAAAAAAATAAATATTAAAAATATCTTTATTATCATAGGATATTTATAATATCTCTTAATAATAGTCACTTTGTTTTGTTTTGCACAAATGTTGACGTCAAATCGTTACTTAAAGCTAAGTTTACGCTGCTTCCTAGGCGCAAGTGCAGAAGAAGCTGCAACAAACTGCACTGCATGTTTTCTCCAAAGACGTCAACTAACAAACTAAAAACTTAAAATTAGTTATATAGATGGACAGAGATTACATTGTTTATTATTTCATAATTAAATTGAATTATAAGAATTACGAAATTTAAAATAATGTCAATTTGTAAATTTAGTATGTACCAATGTACCTAAATTATGACATGTCTAAGTATACAAACCTTTAAGAGGAACCCGCGCCAAGCTCAAGCCAGACCTTTTTGTCTTTAAGATAGTCATCGGTCCTATAATAAGCCTTTTCACAAAGTACTTTCTTTACATAGGCTTTGAATTTTCTGTCTGGCATATCAAGGACCGATTCTGACAATTTATTTTAAAAAAGTATACACTTCCCCATAAAAGACTTACTGACTGTATTCAGCCTGTAATAAGGGCTAACTAAGTCATTCTTATTACGTAAATTTCTATCTGTAAAATCACTTGCTTTATTGAACATGGAAATATTTTTCCTTACATACATTATATTTTCAAATATGAATTGTGATGCAAAAGTAAGAATACCTATTTCCTTGAATAGTTCCCTCAGTGAGTCTCTCGATCCTAAACCGTAAATGGCACGAATTGCTCTTTTTTGTAAAAGAAAAATAGTCTGAATGTCGGCTGCACTCCCCCATAGAAGTATCCCGTAAGACATTAGACTGTGAAAGTAACTAAAGTACACTTGTCTAGCAGTTGCTACATCTGTCAATTGTCTTATTCTCCTAACAGCGTAAGCCGCAGAGCTAAGCCTATTAGAAAGTTTAGTTATATGAGCGCCTCATTGAAGTTTCGAATCAATTGTGATTCCTAAAAAGGTAGTACTTTCAACCAGATCGAGTTTCTGACCATTAATTAGTATGTCAACGCAGGCTTGATTCACATTAGGAAGAGAGAATTGAATGCATTGGGTCTTGTTCGCATTTAACATGAGGTTATTGGCCGAAAACCAATCAGAAATTAAAGATAAGGTGCTATTCACCGCGCTAGCATCACTGTTATGTCGATCTATTTTAAATATTAGCGAGGTGTCATCAGCAAACAGCACCATGTCAGCCTCTTTCTCAACCATGTAAGGCAAGTCATTGACATAAACTAAGAAAAGGAACGATCCTAGAATTGAACCTTGGGGTACGCCCATTTTCACATTAGACTCGTGTGATTTTACGCCGTTTATATCAACAGTTTGAAGCCTATCTGTTAAGGACTGTATGCACAAAGCCATGTGGTCAAATTTTGCTCTGAAATATGCAAAATTTTCCCGCTAGGGGAATAAAAATGTCAAGATGAAGTTACATAGAGTTAATAATGTGTAAACGGGACAATAGATGTAGGTAATCATAAATTGTAATGTAGAATTAGTATACAGCATACTTTTTTCTTTTCGTCAAGACTTCCAGTCCGCGATAATTATTAAAATTTTCAAATCAATCAAATCAAATAATTATTTTGTTTGAATTATTATTTCTGAATTAATGCCTTGGCAGACGTCATTATAATGTACTTAACACTTTAGTAGACAGGCTATCAGTAGAAAAAGTAAAGTTGAAAATACAGTAGTGTGCGTGAATGCAAGACGTTTATTTAAAAAGCGAGTTAAAATATATGTGAAATTCATATACCACTTTTTAAAAAATCCAAGCTATAGTTATTCGAATCTTGCGTAAAATTTATTACTTTTCAATGTATTAGTCGACCTCCGTGGCGATTCCTTAACACGCTAGTCCGTCACTCGGAGGTTCTGGGTTCGAATCCCAGCCAGGGCAAGTTGGTAAATGGCCTTTTTTAATTTGTCCTGGTTCTTGGGTGTTTATTTTATCCCATCAAAAACATAAATGTAAAAATGCCAAGTTCAAATTCCGACAAAACAATTGAAATTTAAATAGCTGCCAATTTATGTAGGTAGAGAAAACTGAAATTTATTCATAAGAATCTCAACATTTGACTTGGACAACATTAAGTTTGAAAGCACGGTCACCCATCCTAACTGTGACCAACAGTTTTTTTATTTATCGTATGCGAAGTGGAGCGAAATATTTGCACAAGTGGTTTTGATTACTCGTATTTTGAAATTTGTTAAAGCGCAAATGACAAAGAACCCTTAGAATAGAGAATCTGTTTCGTTTCACGCAGCTTTTTAGGGTTCCGTAGTAAACAATAAACCCTTACAGTTTCGTCATGTCTGTCGGTCTGTCCTCAGTTTTACTCATAGACTATTAGTACTAGTAGCTGTAATTGGGCATGGGCATGTGGTGATATGTGGCAATAAAAACTTGAAAAAAAAAATTGTGGTGTGAGACGTCGTTGAATAGGTCTTTCAAAAATATTGTAAGATTATGAACACCCTTTTTCGTTTTAGCAATCCGTTTGTCAAATATTTGGTTTTTGATTGCAAATTTTTGTTAGAATAATGTGTCTCCCCTCTCTGTCAGTTAAACGGTTGTATATGGACACTTAAAAAAATTCACGGCAGTAGTATATAACGTCTCCCTGTACTAAAACTAATTTAAGGTGGATTCAGTTCATGATACTGAACAACTTTTCCTAAAGAACACATATTTAAAAATGAAAAGAAAATGTTTGCTTTCCATTCGACCTCCGTGGCGTAATTGTTAACACGCTAGACCGCTAATCCGGAGGTTCTGGGTTCGAGCCCCAGCCAGGGCAAGTTAGAAAATGGTCTTTTTCAAATTGTCCTGGGTCTTGGGTGTTTATCTATGTATGTATTTATCATAAAATATAGTATCATTGAGTTAGTATCCCATAATACAAGTTCAAAACTTACTTTGGGGCTAGCTTAATTAGTGTGATTTGTCCTTACATATTCCCTACATATATTACATAAATATTACATTTTGCCAAATCTTGTGTGTAAGAGATCAAAAATAATTTTTCTATTTCGTTTGTTCCTTGGTGAAAGTTGTTCAGTATCATGGACTGAATTCAGACCTAAAGTTAGGCAGTTGTTAGTTACATAAAACAAGTAGGTACTGACTACGGAACCCTACACTGCACGTGGCCCGTCACGGCATGTGGCCGGTTTACTTTGATTAAGTTGAAATTTTAGGGAACCATAGACAAATTTATGATATTTCTGCGTAAATCAATATTACTTATCGCTGACAGGACGTTCTCAAAAATACAATCAAATAGTATTTTACGCGAGCGGTGACTTGGAAAACTACACGTTTTGTGTTCCACTGACAGAAAATGTACACATTTCTTTTTGAAACATAGACGTTTAGCGACCATCTGCAATCGTCACACCTTTCACTTCTATTCACCTTATTATGTAAGTACGGAGGGTAAAAAAGAATTGCACGTTGAACAGATCAACAGTCTTGGCTTAGCAGCTGTATATGCTCAATCAATGACTTGACTGTTTGATTTTGTACAATATTTTTAAAGAATTAACAAAAAGCACTAAAAAGAAATCTTTTCCTGAAAACAGCTAAAAACTTGGTTGATTAATGAAGCAGTAATTAGCATTATTGCACCCTTTTATTTTTTATCTTCTAATGGGTTTTCCTGTAATCTATAAGTAAAGAACTATTAACTGTATATTTTTCAAAAGTTTGGGTTCAGTGGTTTCGGAGATAAGGGTATTTTTATTATTTATTTTCAAAAATAACTTCAAAAACACCAACTTAAAAAATATAGAAAAATATACTTAATATTATAATAAAATGCTCTTTCATTTGATATTTTACGCGATATAGTTCACAAAACCCTTTTTTTAATGTCTCATTTATCTCCCATAAGTGGCCCCATTTTTTTTTAATTTATTCATTTACCAACATTTTACTTCCGTCTTTGGGTCACAAATTTACATTATGTGCACCACATTTGAACTGAATCGGTCCAGTAGTTTAGTAGGGGAGGTAAATTTTCGCCCATTTTCTTAAATAACTTAAAAATACCGATCTAAGAAATAAAAAAAATATATTTAAAATTGTCATAAAAAGTTCTTTCATTTGATATGTCAGACGATTTTGTTATCAAAACTTTTGTTAATGTCTAATTTACCCACAATAAGTGGCCCCCTTTTTTAAATTTCATTTATTTACGTTATACGTCTATCTTTGGGTCACTAAGTTACGTAAGTGTAGGTACTAAATCTCAACTAAATCATTCTAATAGTTTCGTAGCAAATTGGCTGTGACTTACGGACAGACAGACAAGTGAAACCCTAAAAACAGTAAAAACACCAAAAAAATTGGTTCCTATACAAATTTCCCGGGCGGCTGCACACTTTTGTATGAAAATGCAGATTTTTTTTGTTTTTTGACTGTTATTTTAATATCATTATACTATACTAGCAGTCCACCCCGGCTTCGCCCTTGGTACACACAAAGCCTATGTCACTCGGGGATAGTGTAACTTTCCAACGGTGAAAGTTTTTTTTAAATCGGTCCAGTAGCCTACTATAGCCTGCCTGCCTAGCCAAGTATAGATCTAGTATAGCCTGTGGTTCGATATATTACGCATAATGTCAATTCGTATTTTGATATACATTCATGGGGAAAAGTTGTTCAAAATTTCAGACTGAATCACCCCCCAAAATAATTGTAAAACCCTAATTAAATAGCACTTTTTATTACAAAAACAGTTAATATGATTCCGCGACCCGAGAAAGTTCCAATCCGATTTTCACCCTAATCGACAATTAAAAAATATAGGTAATAAATCAAACCAAATTATTTTTTTCATTGACTTAATTTTCAATAAAATTAAAAAAAAATGTGCGATGCCGTATCTGCGATAGCATTACATCTTTGCTGGAACGTCAACAAAATGTCAAAACTGTACCATAGTGTAGCGAAAGTATGACATAATTTGGCAGTTTGTACATAGTTTTTTATTGAAATATTTTAGACTGTAATGCAATTTTACGTAATTCGAAAATAGATTTTTTTGAAAAATTCGACACAGCCTCCTTCCTGAACGCCCGGCGGGCAACTGAATTTGTATGGAGGAAATATGGCCGCCATTTCAGAGAATTCTGTCAAAAACGTTGCAAAACACCCAATTTTCAAAATTATTTTTTTTATTATTGCGTGATTGCATTGTAAGCAAATATTAAAAATAATGTTTCAAAATAGCCTTTATTTTTATAAAATATATGCAATCCCTTGTTAGAATATTTCTTTACGCAGAAAACAAGCCAGTTTGTAGCAAGATTTTCTAAAATATTTCTTTCAGGTTTCTTTACAATTATCTTACTTTTTCTGAATGAAAATTAAAAAAATACGGTTTTCGTCTACTGGCTAGTCTATTCACTTATAACTAGGTATGTAATTTTCTTAGTGGTCTTTTCTACTTAAGCCATAACTATTGCCCGCGCAAAGTGCGTTTTGCATGTTTTTGGGTAAATTCAATGCTTGTTTTTAGGAACACTACAAAATATTTTAAAAATTCCTTTTTTTCGTCTACTGTCCCAACTCTTCCTCTATCTATGCGTATACATTATTTGACTTAAATCAAACGTTTTCTGTACAAACTTGTTGCCCGCGCAAACCCAGTTTACATGGTGCCAACCCTTAAGTAAGATTCTATTTTTTAATTGACTTATCATTAAAACCGTATTGACGAAATTTGAGCAAAAGTGTTGGATGATTATGGCAATCAAATACATTAGAAAGATCGCAAAATGATCCAATTGCATCATTTCTGTTTTCCACGCGTCGTAGATAATAGT
Organism: Acrobasis repandana; assembly: GCA_963576875.1. Classification (NCBI taxonomy): domain Eukaryota; kingdom Metazoa; phylum Arthropoda; class Insecta; order Lepidoptera; family Pyralidae; genus Acrobasis; species Acrobasis repandana. Next base: position 28,798,342 of record OY756214.1, on the reverse strand, counting down.
AATAAGTGCTACTCCTGCATCGGTGGTCGATTTTCCAGCAGTAAAGCCGTATTGTTGGCTATGGAAAAGAGTATTGGTCTTAAAGTGAAGTAGCATTTGATTGAGCATTATCTTTTCGAACACCTTACTCAAAACTGGCAGAATAGAGATAGGTCTTTAGTTGCCAGGGTCTGTTTTCTCTCCTTTTTTGACGCCTTTTTTTACACGCGGCTATAATGGTAGTGCGCTAAATCAATAGCATTTCGAAATCAGGTTTTGCTTTAATCGAATTTAATGGAGTTTGAAGAATTATCGACTAACTAAGTGTCTTCTTTGCTGGTCTGGGAGAAAAGAAAAAAAAACGTAGAATGTACCCGCTGCTTCTCTTCCCGTGCAGATCGTAAAGACCCATCGAGGGAATGAGCCAGAATCTGCAATGAATCATATAATTAGGCGATTCGGTTAGCACCCCATCACTATTATGATTCCTCTTTTCTACCTTCATGCCCCTAGGTTCTGTCTGCCCCGTTAAGGATAAAGACGTGATAAGGTTTTGCTAAATAACTCCTATTCAACAAGAAAAAACTGAACAAATGTAAGTCAAACTGGCTCTCTGGGATTTAAATTAACTTTTTTTTATTTTTAGTATTTGTTGTTATAGCGGCCACAGTAATACATAATCGGTGAAAATTTCAAGTGTCTAGCTATTACGGTTCAAGAGCCCTGTGACAGACGGACAGACAGACAGACAGACGGACAGACAGACGGACAGACAGCAGAGTCTCAGTAATAGGGTCCCGTTTGCACCCTTTGGGTACGGAACCCTAAAAACTAGCATATAAATTTTAAAATAGATATCCTGTTAAGGCGAAGAGATAGGCAAATGACCTCGCTTGTTTTCACTCACACATGCACAACCTAATACGCACACTGAGTGTGCACACATAGAAACATGGCCAGCGCCATCTATCAAAAAACCGGAATTACATACAATGGACGGCAAGCAGATATCACTTTTCAAAAAGTTTTTTGCGCGTCGTTAGTTGTTACACACAGACTTATTCACGTTATAGATTCGCCCAAAATATTTTACAGAGATTATAAGATTGACTATTTTAGTCTATTTTTACGAGAATTTAATACAAATGTATATACCCATGTTTTGACGTAAAAACATTATTTGCTATTAAATTCAAACAACTTATTTGTTGCCAGAAATATATTGCTTTAAACAAAAAAATCCGGAACAATGAAATTCTAATTCTAATAGTAGGTACCTACTCCAAACAAACAATTTTTAGGGATCCGTAGCCAAATAGCAAAAAACGGAACCCTTATGGATTCGTCATGTCTGTCTGTCTGTCTGTCTGTCCGTCCGTATGTCACAGCCACTTTTTTCCAAAACTATAAGATCTATACTGTTGAAACTTGATAAGTAGATGTATTCTGTAAACCGCATTAAGATTTTTACACAAAAATAGAAAAAAAAACAAAAAATTTTGGGGGGAACCCATACTTAGAACTGAAACTCAAAAATTTTTTTTATCAAACCCTTACGTGTGGAGTATCTATGGATAGCTCTTCAAAATTGATATTGAGGTTTCTAATATCATTTTTTTCTAAACTGAATAGTTTGCGCGAGAGACACTTCCAAAGTGGTAGTATGTGTGTGTATCCCCCCGCCCCTGTAACTTCTAAAATAAAAGAATGATAAAACTAAAAAAATATATGATGTACATAACCATGCAAACTTCCACCAAAAATTGGTTTGAACGAGATCTGGTAAGTAGTTTTTTTTTATACGTCATAAATCGTAAACCGCAAATAACTTAAAAAAAATACACTATCATTAAAACATCGATCAAAGTTACAACGAACTACATGAACTTTTATATTATGTTACTTGCTGCTACGGAACCTTCATGGGCGAGTCTGACTTTCACTTGGCCGTTTTTTTTCGTGTTCCAACGGACCAAAAAACTATAAAAAAGTGGATCATTGTTATGAAGAGAGATCCACTAGCAAGCAAGAGTAGGTACTTTTTACTGTTGCGAAGATCATTTTGACATATTATAGTACTTATTTAGTATTAATTAAGTATGTACCTACCTACCCAAACGATCAATAGAAATAGGTTATATTATAGGTACCTATCTATCTCTTTTTCTCATTATTGCTAGATTTATCTAATTCAACCTGGTACAGCCTTTTAATAACCCATCGGCCATTGCTTAAAATCTAAAAGTAAACGTTTGGGTTATCTGAACGCCTATCTACCTACGTAGGTACATGCATAGTTCAGGAGACAACTGTATTTTAACCTGCAATAAATGTTACGATTAACTAATTTTCAGGGTTCCGTACCCATAAATATATAAAATACTGATTTATGGATAGTCCTTTTTCAAATTCATCTTTCAATTTGTTACTTATTATTACAGTTACCGAAACAATGCAAAAAACCAACAGTGTTGACCACTAACCACGATATTTGCGGGCGGACGGCGCGCGGCGGTGGCGTGCCGTATGGTCCGGAGTGACGTCATCACTACTTGGCTGGCAGACGCGTGTTTTTAAATCGGGTCCAATAAAATATTGAATATATTCTGCATTTATGAACGGATTTCAAAAATTCAAAAAGTACCGTACTAAAAAAATCATGATGCATGCGAAACACTAGTCAAAATCTGTTTTCTGTTAATTTATTGATTCTCATTGATAAAGATATAAAATGCTGAAAAAATCTGACCACGAAAGTCACACCAGTAAAAAAAACAACCATTTCTGTTACTTTTCGCTACAATTAAATAGTCTTGTGCATTAAATATCAATCAATTAAGACCAGTACATGCTTTGCACAAGCGTTGAGTATTTACATGTTGCAAAAGTACTCACTTTGTTTCATTTTACATCAACTATCTTTATAAAAATACAATAGGGATGACCCCTATTGTATTTTTATAAATAATTAATACAGGGTATGTTGATAGTTGATGTTAAATGAAACACAGTAAATACTTTTCGAAACAATTTTTCAAAATAGAAATTAAAACATAATTCAACTTTTCTCTTACTATCTAAAGAATTTGTACGAAACAAAATAGATAAAAAATGGTTTCACATAAACATTATTATCTTATACGACGTATAAGGCTTTCTATGATGGTAATAATTTTACAATTCATTTAAAAACCTTTATTGTACATCAGCGATAGTTACACATAATAAAATAATTGATATTACAAATGGTGGACTTATCCCAGAAGGGATCTCTTCCAGTCAACCAGTAGGTAGGGCAGAGGATAGTTACAAATTTAGTAGGAAGGCAGAAGTACGTACAGAGCAATGAAAAAAAAAACAAGTATAATGATAAAGCTTAAACGCTACAAATACACTACATACATACCTAATGAATATGCTACATATAATATATAAATAAATATTTTATATTACTCAAGTCTAGATTTAAAGGAGCCTAATAATTGAGACACTGGTAAAGCGTTCCATAAACGCGCAGCGAGCACAGCGAAGGACTTCGCGTAGGTCTGTGAGGAATGTGATCTGGGATCTGTAGAAGTGGTTCACTACGAACGACGACGGCTATCAAAAACTTTAAAGGAGAATTTTTCATGAAGATATACGTGTGAGCGAGGATTAAATAGAATGTTAAAGAGAAAGAAAAGAACGTGAGTGTGACGGTGTTGTCTGATAGATAAGCCGAGAGGCTATTGTACTCATACAAATTAACTTTAGTATTTAAATAACATTAAATCTGTAAATTTCCATAATTGAACCAAAGTTAAAAATGTAAGTAGTAAAGAGGTAAAATGTAAGTAGTATAGGGTAAATAAAACTAGACAAGTTTACTCCTCTTTACTTTGTATATGGATATATCATATAGGCTTAACTTTTCCTATGAAATTAGGAAAGGTTTTAGATCTTACAATGCTTCATATTTTATCTCCAACACATACCAATACTTATCAACACATACCAATAACTACTAATACATACCAACACAAACCGTTCTCAAATTTTTGAATGATATCTCCGTTTACTTTGAAATGATTTATTTTAAATGGGGGCAGCACTGGACCCCCAAAAAAATAGGTACGGCCTTCAGAAATTTTGAAAAACTTGGATACATATACACGTGTATTTAATATACACGTGTATTTTTTTTCCATGGATATCATCATTATGCCGAGGGAACAGATGAACACGTACCATACATGCATAGCGGCGAAACACATGCATGAACCTCTCTTTTCGTTCGACGTAGTCGGGTAAAAACAAAACGAATTTAATTATTTGGATTATTTGTTGTAACAACTTCAGTAGGTATAATTTAAACAATGACGTCTCTGAATCGATATAACTCTATACATTCACGCAATGTAGGTACTGAGTCAAATCCTTTGGTTGTGTGCCGCGCGGTTAAAATCATAGAAAAACTAAAACATTGCAATTCAGATGAATGCATATCAGATTACTACTTACAAAATGAACATGAGTACCTACCTATTATACTTATTCTATTTGTTCAACTTTCCAGTGTGGTCCAGTCCTATTCCAACCCGGAACGGGTTAGAATAGGACTACTCCATGTCTCTTCCGTGGATGTCGTAAGAGGCAACTAAAGGACATCTCGTGCTACAATTGTATTCCTAAGCAGGGTTAACGTCGAGCAGCGGCCGGTTGTAAAACTTTTGGAACAAATACATTCTCAAAGAGGTTTGACGTCAGGCGGCCGCCCGGCCGGTCGTAAAACTAAAGTCAAATAATTTAAACTGTTCCGCCTATTTCTTCTCTTAACAGTGCCGGTTTTAGCTCTACCAGCGGCCCGGGCGAGTTCCCCCCCCCCTCCCCCCTCAAACTGCAATTTAGACTCTGAGTTAGGCTTCAATCTTATAGGATTTATTTCTGCCGACGGGGGGGAGGGGTGCAAGTACGATATAGAATTCTTAAAATTTGCCACTCCATTGTGAACGAAGGGAGGAAGGGCCCACCCCCTTCCTCCCTTCGTTTACAATATGCATACAAATAAGAGTTTAGGAGTTGCCGCCATTAACCAGCCGCTATTTATATATTTATTATTACCCCCCTTGCCCAAAAACGCCCCCTGTCACCCCTTTGTATCTGGTGCCCTGGGCGGTCGCCCAACCGCGCCCTACCCTAACGCCGCTACTGCAAGTTAAGCAACCCCGGGTGTGGTCCGTACTTGGATGGGTGACCACAAGTGATACAAAAATTTCTCGAGCTCCTCCGTGCTTCGGAAAGCACCTAAAAGCCGTTGGTCTCGGTTGTCATTGTATGGCAGTCGTCAAGCTATGTCTGATGCCTTAAGGCAGCTTGAAACATTTGACACCAGTGTTGGCCACTTACATACACGAAAAATAAACATTACCCATTTTTTTAAAATCAAATATACAACAGCTCGAAATTATCACATTGTGACTTTTTCCATCAAATACTTATATCACAATACTCGTAGGTTAGGTAGCGAAACGTGCACGAGCTGGCAACAACGCCGCGTTTACAAACGCTGCACAGATCGGCAACGCCGCGCCGCCGAATGCTTTTGCGCCTGATAGTTTTTGCAAGCAAATATAGTTTTGACGTTTTCATGTTTTCAGTAGGCGTAAATTCTTTTTTCTAAATTATTCAATTGTTTGATTACTTTTTCCAACTATTGGAATGTTGAATAATAGACACAAACTAAAGTCACAAATATATCCAGTATAGGTTTAAAATGGATTTGTAATAATGATAAAAAATTTGCCCAAAAAATAACAGATCGACGCTTTTCAAATTATTTCTGGATGTGAATAGAAACTAAAAGCAAGCATTTTCAATCGTAAAGCAACACTTTAGGATATCCTATACAGTATATAAATATTTCAAAACTTCACGTTCTATATTTAAGCCAAAATATTTGCCCAAAATCACTTCGATTACACTGTTTCTCTTATGTCTTCACCTTAACTACAGAATTACACGAAATGTATTTTTTATGCCTGGTTTTGCCTATTTTTAATTTTCATAACAAAACATCAAAACGATTTTTTTTTAATTTAAAGAAAATTAAATGATATTAAGTTTTTATTTTAGGCCCCAAAAATGAACGCCATGTTGCACGTGTATCTGTCAGTCGCCGACTGACAGATGTACTTAATTTTAACTCAATCGGTCTAGTATTTTAGGAGCAAATTGGTTGTGACAGATACACGGACAGGCAGATAGAAACACGAGTGCTCTTACTGATGGGTTTCGTTTTTTCCTTTTAAGGCCGTACCTGAATTTTCCGGGGTCCAGTGCTGCCCCCATTTAAAATAAATCATTTCAAAGAAAACGGAGACATTATTTAAAATTTTGCTACTATCAAATCCTAGATAACCTTTCAAAGTATTTTATGAACTACTGTTTACAATTTATAATGAGAACGTTAAGCTTTACTACGCACATTTGCCAAAAGTGGCCGTTTTTCGCAAATGTGCGTAGTAAAGCTTAACGTTCTCACTTTAAACTGTAAACAGTAGTTCATAAAATACTTTGAAAGGTTATCTAGGATTTGATAGTAGCAAAATATTAAATAATTTCTCCGTTTTCTTTGAAATGATTTATTTAAAATGGGGGCAGCACTGGACCTCGACAAAATATAGGTACGGCCTTAAGGCAAAGATTACATAAATTTTCTTATATAAGAAAACCTATTCTGAAATAATGGTTCAGTCTTTATTGCCGGCAACAGGCATACACGGAAGGCCGACGACGCGGCGGCCCGGGTTGGAGAAGCGCGCGCCGCACGCATGCTTATAAAACAAACACACTATCAGTCTACTTTTAAACGTTAGTATCTACCTATTTGTGCGCCTAATCCTTATTGTGCGCTATACGAGTAGGTACCTACTGTGACTGGCAATCTTTCGACACAGGAAAATGATAAGTAAAATACAAACAGACATTTATGAGTTACAAATTAAAATCCAAGTGCCTACAGAAGAAGATAATTTTCTCATTAGTAGCATTGTCAGATGTCATGGCAATTGACATTGACACTCTATTCCCAAAGCGGTAGAACAAGGTTTGATTGAGCGACATCATGACGTGCAGAATACATTAGCAGAATCTATACAAAGAAGTCTGTGAGCAAACCGTTTCATCATTATATTATATTATAATATTGAAGATTTAGAAGAACAGCCAGCAACGATTTCAGTATTTAAAAAATAATTCCTATTATCACCAACGACTCATTCTGAGGCATTACCAATGCTTACAAATGATTTGACCAAACAAAATTCGGTTATCTGTATACCTACTTCATTGTTTTTTTAGGGTTTCGTAGTCCACAAGGAACCCTTATAGTTTCGTCATGTCCGTCCGTCCGTCTGTCTGTCCGTCCGGGCTCGTACTCCGCCGCTAACTGCACCGATTGTCACGAAAACTGGTGGAGAGATAGATATTGAATTTCCAAAAGTTGGTTTTTAAAATTATGAAAAAATGTTTTTTTTTCCTATAGTTACAACGAAAAGTGAATTTAAAAAAATAAATTGGACTAACCCCTTGGGTATCGTTGAAAAGGTCTTTTAAAATGCAATAAAAACTGCTTTGAGACTATGTAGATCAAACCCCCCAGTCTTGACATAATCTAATACAAATTTAAAATTTGAGGTGTCCCTCACGTTTATTTTTGTTTCTTTGTTTGGATTTAGCTGCCAAATGTGATTTAGACCGTAATAATATCAATTTCAATGAAAACCTGCAACATTTATGGACAGTATCAAAGAGGAATAATAAAAAGGGGGTTCAAAATGGAAACATTGTCGGGAGGTCCGAGTGGCGAAGTCCCCCGTCCTACAAGAATCAATTCAAATAAGTACTTAATGTTTACCTTTACTGAAAATTTCAAAGTTTTGGTATTTCGACTTCCTACTGACAAAGTCACCTGATGTAAGAAGTGGCAGACACAGAGACGGTCCCCAGCGCTCTCGGTTCCTTGTACTGCAATAACAAGGGTGTCTCTGTCACTGTGCAGTGCACATCCCACGCTCATTAACTGTTTACTGAGGCAGTGTAGCTCAACCAGTCTTGTCAACCAGTTGTCAGTTGATTTATATGAAGGCAGCTCAGATTGACGACTCCGTGGTGTAATGGTCAACACGCTAGTCCGCCAATCCAATAGTTCTGTGTTCGATCCTCAGCCAGGGCAAATTAGAATTTGACCTTTTTAATTGTCTTGGGTGTTATTCTATATATTATAGTATGTATGTATTATAAAATATAGAATCGTTGTGTTAGTATCCAATAATTCAGGTTCCAACTTTCTTTGGGGCTAGCTCAATCGGTGTGATTTGTCCAGCGTATTCCGGTTTCATCCTCAGCGGTAACGCTTCTGAGCCCGGGGTCCGTTACCTACCCTAGGTGATTTGAACAAGGTTACTAGTTTTTACACAGAGCGACTGCCGTCTGACCTCCGCAACCCAAAGGACAAAGACTAGAACCAATCTATACTAATATTATAAAGCGGAAGAGTTTGTTTGTTTGTTTGTTTGTTTGTTTAAACGCGCTAATCTCAGGAACTAATGGTCCGATATGAAAAATTCTTTTTTTGTTGGGTAGTCCATTTATAGAGAAAGGCTTTAGGCTATATAACATTCTGACAACCACGCGAACGAAGTTGCGGGCACAGCTAGTCCTAGGATAGGTTTGCTAAATGGCGTTCGGGACCCACAATTTTGCGTGCCTTCCGAAAAACGGAATCATTTTTCTTTTCGGATAATCAAGTGATTCAAGCCTGCAATATCCTGCTTCCTAGTGGGATTTGAACCCACGACCTCCAGATCACAAGGCAAACGCCTTGACCACTGGACCACTGAGGCAGTGATTATTGTCCTGAAATGTGTTTTTTACTATTGCGACTGGTCCCGCCAGCGACCCACACGGGGCCGCCGCGACCCGACTCGGCGCCGTCTCGTCGCGACGGTCGCTGGTGCTCGAATCAAGCGCTGATGTTGAAATGCTTCCGAAGATGTTAAGCGTGTAGTAATTAATGTACGTCAAAGTCAATGTTTTCCTTCCTCGTGCCACTGTCTGTTTGATGAAATACTTATATTACTGTGGGTACGTGTTCGTGCGAGATAAACCGTTGACTATTCAATTGAAGGCATTTATTCCACATCAAATCACCAGTAGACTTCAAAACAAATATATTAGCCTCCAATTTTCGTCAGCACTCACCAACGGCGGTCAATTTCAAGTACAAACAAATTAGGTACTTGCCTACATTACTATTTGGGACAAATTTATTTTTTTGCTGAAATGTAACGTCGCGGTAACAACTAGTTTCATAAAACCATTTTTCTCAGAGAAGTTCTGAAACACTTGAGTTTTCTGTCACGTCACGACAGTCGCGTTCCGCTTGGCGGAGTGCGGAGATGCGACAGTCGTCAATAGTTCTTGGAGTCTTTGGAGACGCGCTCTGCCCCAGATGTGGGGGCATAGGACCATAAGTCAAGCAGGTCAAGTGTAGATCGCCAGACCAGCAGTTGCACATAAAAAACACCATACAAAAGGCAAGAAAAAAATATTTAAAAAATGTAATCATTAGGATAATGTGTATCCGAAGACCAGATCTGTGATACTCTGTAGCGCGAATTTAAATCCTGCCGAGTTATTTTGGTTAGTAGGTACCTATCGTAATTAAGCCTAAAAGCTTGTTTACGGTAAGCCGGGACGTCAAAATCATAATGTTCTAGTCTTTGTATAACGTATGACATCAGTGGGCATTCAAACGAAAACAGTATCATTACCTTCGACAGTAATATTATGATCGAAGGTCATTCTTATTACTTCAATCTGCTGCGATTTATTTCGGCATTCAGTAATACTCGTACAGCCCATCCGCTACCAAACACAATTGTCATACAAATAATTACACTCAAGTATTCGTTTGTTTCATTCTTGTTTTAGACTAGAAATTAGTTACGTCTATATTTGTCAACAGGCGTATTACTTGAGTACCGAGTACTAGTGTTTATTCTGTGGTATATTAAATCAAAGTATTCGACTCTATAAGTCGAATACTTTAACTTAATGTAATGAAACAAAGAGGAATAGCAAGCAATTATTTCTTACAAAAACAGTTTTAACTTATATGTAATGTTATTTTAATGTTACTGGAATCAGATTGGTCATATTTCGACGCCTGACGCTGAAAATCTAAATTTTTCTCCCGCTTCCACGCACACAAATTTACTCTAGCGGATGCGAGACAGCGAGCTATGCGGACGGGGGCAATGCGGCGGGCAATGCTTAGCTTAGCGGCGGGTTTACGTTTCTGGTTTTTTTAGTTTTTTTCGTTTTACAAAGAATATTTAAAAGTTATTTAACAATATTTGCTAGTCAAATTAAAAATAAACCCCGACTGTCAATAACGCCATCTAGTAATGAATACTAGAACTACCGATACTTGATATCCGCAGTGCCATCTATATAACGTCTAACAAAATATACTGAAACTATTTTAAGGGTGGATTCAGTCCGTGATACTGAACAACTTTCCCCAAGGAACATATGTCGAAATATGAAAAATTATTTTTGGCTTTCCGTACAAATTCGGATCAGCTGATCGGTCAACTTGTATGGGAGGTCAAAAATTATTTTTCATATTTCGGTATATGTTCCTTGGGGAAAGTTGTTCAGTATCATGGACTGAATCCACCCTTAAAATTGTTTCAGTATATTTGGTTAGACCCTGTATATTTTCCAGAGAAAGCCCTGGCCTCATGCGTTAACTCCCAATAACTTTTAAACGGCTAAATCGATTTCATCAAACAAAGCTAACAACCACCGCAAGGGAAGTTGCTTTCACCTAAATCAAACCGCATTGAAATCGGGCCATCCGTTCGAGCGCTACAATGCCACAGACAGAACGACAGACATTAGCGTCAAACTTTAAACCCCCTCTTTTTTGTCGGGGGTCAAACAATAAGACATATGATGACTGCTTTACGTTTAATACAATTATTATCCAAAGTTAAAAGAAGAGGCTGAAGGGACTTCGAGTGAGAAAAACAGCAGATATCAACTACAAAACAAGTAGCACAAAATAAATCGACGGTAGAAGAAGCTGCTAAAAGTACGTGTGCGGCCACTAAACCAGCGTACGTAGAAGTCATATCAGAAACTGTTATCCGCTCGAAGCCCAGGAACAAAGAGCCAGAAAAAGACCTAGATGAGTCGACGCCTGAGTCAACGCTTTATTCAATCAATCAAAAAAAGGATGACTGGATAGGGACAGGTGACAAAGAAACGGAGTGAATACCATAATACGGAAGTTAAAAAAGGAGAAAGCGCCAATATCGTAGACATACAAGGGACAGAAAAGAAAAAATATCTACACGTATGGCAATTAAAAAAGGTAACTGCAAAAGAAGCAATGGAAACGTATGTGGTCAAGAGGTGTCGATACAAGTAGAAAAAATTAGACCGAAAACGAAATGAGACCGTTTATGATTGGAGTTCTCGACCGTTTTTATGAACGCCTGTGCCAGCCAGACGTCTGGCTATTAAATTTATTAATTAAAGCGAGTGGATATTTTTTTGTAGACCATCCAATAACTCACGAAAGTCCTCGTAAGACCATTGACATTTATTACCAGAACGTTAGGGGTCTTAGAACCAAGTTGGAAAAATTCTACGCAGGGATAACATCTTTGGGTGCTGATATATATGCCATAACCGAGACAGGTCGTATTAATTCTATCCACGATGCAGAATTGGTTCCTCCAGGATACAAATTGTTACGTTGTGACGGCAGAAAACAAGGCGGCGCGCTTCTTTTTTTTTATGTTATAGGGCGGCAAACGAACTTGTTGCCACACCGCGTCTGGAGCTGCGGGCCGTTCCAATACCGGGTGACGTCAACATCGATGACCATGACCATACGTTCGAGATCGCTTGCGTTGCGCGCAGGTATACCTACGCGATAGATATCTATGCGTATGTTGTATTGTTTACGTTCCGCCGCACGGCAACTAAAACGAGAACATGTTACTTTTTAAAATTATAGAAAAAAATTGTGTTAAAGTTAGTAATGTTATTGTAATTGGAGATTTTAATTTATATTCATGTACCGATTCTATAATTAATTACTATGAGTATTTTAGGACATATTGCGGATTCGCACAGAGAAATAAAATACCTAACTGTAATGGTCGTCAGCTGGATTTGGTCCTGACGTCGTTGGAGGGGGTTACAGTGTGCCTCGCGAATGAGTCGGTGGTCCGTGGTACCGATAGACGTGCAGCATCCTCCACTCGACATATCCTTAACAGTGACGGGGCGGGCAAAGGTAGCCATTGCACAACAAGCGCGAAATAGTTCTATTGAGCCGCAAAATTCGCAATCGCGAGTGCGGTGGAACTTTTATAAAGCAAATTTTCCGTTTTTGTATTCGCGAATGGCTGCCATAGGCTGGAGTCCAATCGAATAATATTAAAACAATTTTCAATGTATTTTATGATAATTTGAATAATATTTTTAATGACTGTGTTCCGATTAAAAAGCGAGGACGTGAAAACTCGAGGTATAATTACCCCGAGTGGTACACTGCTGAAATAACTCGTGACATTAAATTAAAGGCTTTGCTTCATAAACAGTACAAGCGGAGTAAGTTACAAGAAGATTACCACAACTTTGCTCGGTGCAGGTCTCGCGTGAAACATATGATCAAAGAAGCGAAAGACCAACACCGTGATCAGGTTAAAACCTTGTAATAGAGGACCCGAGATCCTTTTGGAATTACATAAATTCTTAAAGAGGTCAAAGGTCATCACAAAAAAATATTAAAGAAATGGTTAGAAATGTTGTTTGGAATTTGCAACCTACTTTCATTCCATATACAGTACAGAACAACCAGAACTTAACGTTGACACTGTGATGTCGGAGGCGGGCGGAGCAAACGGATCGGTGCGAATACATCTGGAAGAACTACAGTGGGCTGATGTTGAACAGGCGTTAGCTGGACTCAAACCGAAGCGGTCGGCTGGGCCGGACGGTATCCCAGCATTTTTGTTTAAGGACTGTCGGTCTGTTCTGGCCCAGCCATTGCTACATATATATAATAACTGTCTAAAGCAAGCAACCTTTCCAGATGTATGGAAACTGACCCGCACACAGCACTAAAAGCAACCTGCTAAACCACATGGCTCAACCCATGCCGGTTGTGGACGAGGTGGGGCAGGTAGACGTCGCTTTCTTTGATTACCGGAAAGCTTTCGATGTCGTCGACAACGATGTGCTTTTAAAGAAGTTGGCCAATGTCGGATGTACCCCCACTTGCTGCGGTTCTTGGCGGAATATATGCGAGATAGGCGGCAGTATGTGGATTATGCTGGATGCCAGTCTGAACCTTATTTTGTCAGATCAGGAGTGAGTCAGGGAAGTAATCTCGGCCCACTTGAGTTCCTCATAATGGTGAATGACCTGCCTTAAGTCATCCAGCACTCCGACTGTTTATTGTTTGCTGACGACCTAAATCTGTCCCTCAGAGTCAACTCGGCGGCAGACTATGAGCGTTTGCAGGAGGCTATTGGTAGGATAGTTTCATGGGCTCATGATAATGAACTCCAATTTAATAAATCCAAATGTGTCACGATTACGTTTACAAAAAAAAGCTAAACCGATTGAGTATGAGTACAGTGTGCATAATGTTAGTATGAAGAAAGTCTCGGATGTGAAGGACCTAAGTAGGAGTTACCTTTACAGCCGACCTTTCATTCAAAAAACATATTAGCATTATAGCTAAAAAAGCCTTACAGGGTACATGACTTCAATAATACTTAAGTTATCATGTCATTGTTTAATGTTTTAGTCAGAAGCCATCTCGAAAATAACGCAGCGATTTGGGCCCCATATGAAATTAAGTATAATCTCATGATGGAGCGCATTCAAAATAAATTTGCCAGATACTATATATGAGATTATATGGTGTCTATCCGTATTATCCTTTAATGTGTCCTACTACGTTTTTTGTTCTGGGTATGGTGGGATACACTGAACTACGTGTGCGGAGAGACTTATATCTGGCTTTGTATATCTACAATATAATTCGCGGGAATAGTCACAATCCAGAATTGTTAAGTTCGTTGAGGTTACATGTTCCCGACAGGAACTGCTCGCACTGAGCTCCTCAAAAAAACCCCACGGACACGCGCGCTGCGAAACCTTAACCAGATGGCAGAGACCTGTCTGCATGTTCTTAGCGAATTTATAAAAACAGCTTCTCTATCGTATTGGTTCACAGCTGTAATGGTAGATTTAAGGCGACGTGGGTTCACAATTTGCAATACTGTGCGTGTGTTTGAAAAATCACTGTAATTAAACTACTACAGTTTATTTCTCCAAAAATTTACATAAAAATCTTAAGGATTTCCTACAGACACCCACAATAGCCAAAACACGATTGAGCATTTTTGACTCCATAGAAAAAAATCACAAACATACCTCTAAATTTGCCTAAACTTGCCTTTATAATACGTCTTACTATTTTATACAATCACCTTTTTATATAAAAATTATACCAAAAAATGTATTATCTAAATATCTATCCGTTTTGGCTACAGAAAAAATTATAGATATAATACAAAAAAAAAAAAAAAATAACAATATTCGTCGAGAGCGAAGGAAGGGTCGGAGCCGTGCTCGACGATATTTCGCAGTGTTTTATTTATTTATTTTTTTGTATTATATTTATATTTTTTTCTGTAGCCAAAACGGATAGATATTTTGATAATAAATTTTTTGGTATAATTTTCGTATAAATAGGTGATTGTATAAAATAGTAATACATATTATAAAGGCAAATTTAGGTATGTTTGTGATTTTTTTCTATCGAGCCAAAAATGCTCAACTGTCTTTTGGCTATTGTGGTTGTCTGTAGAATATCCTTAAGATTTTTATGTAATTTTTTTTAAGGAATAAACTGTAGTAGTTTAATAACAGTGATTTTTTAAAAACACGCACAGTTTTGCAAATTGTGAACCCACGTCACCTTAAGCTATATTGAAATAAATAAATAAAAGTAAGGAGGAGCTTTTGGACTTAAAACGCGCGCATGAGTACAATTACATTGATCTAATTGTTAAGCGTTCTGAGAGGATCGTAGCTCTTGCAAATAAGATTCCGTTAATTGAGGACGTCCAGCACAGTGTGACTACGGTTCATAATGATGATAAATAAATGGGGTTAACAGAAATATCGCCGCGTTTGAGCCACAAGTAAGGCTGAGCAATGTAGAAATTAAGGGAGTTTATAGAATGTATGTAAATTAGTGAATTTAAATTTTTCTAAAGATTCTGTTAGTTGGTTTCGAGAGTACGTCTTCCGCTATAAAGAAAATTCCATCATTACGACTAGATACATAAATAAAAGAACATTTCGTCGCAGCAGCGCGAGCTAAGAAGAACTTGATGGCCAAAGATCTTGGGTTTGCAAAAGTTTGTATGGGTGTATGTGTTGACTGGTAGACAACGCTTTTAGCGTTAAGTTCGCCTATTGTTCTGTACAATTTGTATTTGATGGACAATAAAGATTAAATAAATAAATAATAAGTACGAGTTTACCTTTTTAAAAAGGATTCACTTGCTTTTCATGTAACAAAATAAATCACTACTTGTACTTGTACATGTTTGATATATTGTTTGAGCGAAGAGATAGCCGTGTGGTTCCTGGCAAAGTAGAATAGGACACTCCAAGTCATCCCGTGGGTGTCGTAGACAGCGACCTAAGAAATACAAGCTAAATACTAAACATCAGTTAGACCTCTACCTATCTAACCAGCATTAAGGATAGTGTAGGCCAAATCCTCTTACTGCTCTGGCTAAAATATGGATCTGGTAGTAAGAGAGGGTCGTGGTCCTGCAGTGAAGAGTTTTAAAAAGACCTGATGATGAAGTGAAGAGGTCGATCGTCGTCCAAGTGACGGAAGTGACCAATTTGGCTTCCCCGGGTTAGTCTCGGATCAGAAGGTAGGGTAGGTTATGGCTGTGCAGTGACCATCACAAGAGCGAGCGTCGACTAAGTAAGGAAGCAACCAATCTGGCTACCCTTAATTAGTCTCTGAAGGTAGCTTAGGTTATGAATGTGCAGTGACAAGTTTAAGCAAGCGTTGAGCAAGTAATGGGAGCAAACAATTAGGCTACCCCGAATTATTCACGGCTGGAAGGTTAGGTTACCAATTTTAAGAAAATTATATATAGTAAATATAAACATTTGTCCAAATCAAGTGTATGTCCAAAAATATTATAAAATGATTTCTTGGAATGTATATGTCGCAGTTGAATGGTATAATCCGCTAATTCACGAAACCTCTAGCTGTTTGGCATTACAGCTCTGTTTTGTAAAACAGCGAACCCTAATACGCGGAATGAAATGAACGACTTCTATTGATCCATGCGGCTAGAGAAGTTGTTGAACAATTCTATCTAAAGAAATTATATACAATTTAGAATGCCTACGAAGTGGCAATGTGGCGAGCGAGTGTTCTATCCATTTTACTAAGTTAGGTTAGGTTAGAACTGCGACCAACACACGCACGAGCCGAGCGAGCGGAGCGAGCATGCCGCGGCAGCGGCCGGCGAGTGCTAGAAAAGTTCTATTCATTTTACTAGGTTACGGCAAGCCTATAGTTTGACTCTTATGTATTCTGTGCCTATAGCAATAAAAATCGTGGAATAGTTTTCTGGGAAATTAAATTCGATGTCGAAAAAATCTGTATTATTATAGTATTTCTAATAGACACCCAGTTATATTTCATTATGGTAACCCTACACCAAATCCTTATCATGCATGTGTCGCAGTTGGATTGTATAACGGTTTCGTCAAACAGCGGATTACCGCTACTGTTTCACAAAACCGCTAGCCGTTTGGAAACGTGGTTAGCGGTTTTAATGAACGTAACACGTTGCGCAATATTAGACAATCCAGCTGAACGATATTCGGCTGTTTAACAAAACCGAGCTGTAATGCCAAACAACTAGAGGTTTCGTGAATTAGCGGTTTATACCATCCAACTGCGACATATAACATTTGCTGATCATAATGTTTGTAAAAACAAATTAAGCGAAACTTTTTAAAGTTAAAGCTGAATAGATTTTTATTTTTAGAGTTCCGTACCCAAAGGGTGCAAACGGGACCCTATTACTGAGACTCCGCTGTCTGTCCGTCTGTCCGTCTGTCTGTCCGTCTGTCACACGGCTCTATCTCTTGAACCGTAATAGCTAGACACTTTAAATTTTCACCGATTATGTATTACTGTGGCCGCTATAACAACAAATACTAAAAATAAAAAATAGTTTAAAATTAAATGGGGTCGTCATACAAGAAACGTGTTTCTTCAGCGTTTTAAAACATTGTACGATTGTACGGAACCCTTCATGACGAGTCCGACTCAAATTTACCCGTTTATTTTTAATTAGCTGTTAAAGTTTATGAGTAAAAATTTTATTGCAATCAAAACTTTTTTTCGTATTTTGTCATAATCAAGGAAGTGGTAGATGCTAATGCTATAGCTCATGAGTAACTAACTATAAATATGTAGAATCTCATTTTAATTACAAGAAGAGAAACTATAGGTACTGACACGTTCAAATATAAAGTAGTTCCCGTTTAAAGTGGAACCATACCGCAACCCATTGCGGAGCCCATAGAAATTATTGCGGGGTATGCACCTTTATTAGTTTCGCTACCATATAGCATTGACCGCGCCAATGTAAAAAAAATACAAGCCCTCAGTGTGTGCGGACACGGATAGTGTGCATGTGTGTGCGGACACGGACAGTGTGCATGTGTGCGGACACGGACAGTGTGCATGTGTGCGGACACGGACAGTGTGCATGTACGCGTATTTTCTTGAAGCACAGCCACAGCACAGACTGAACAGAAACATTTACAATATTCCGAAAATGTTGACATGAATCTGGACCAAACACAAACGTTGAACATTTCCACGACAAGGTAACAGTTTTTTTTTAATCGTAAAGATTGTTATTGCAACTGTAAACACGGATGTTCGTTGTTGGGAGAGACAATCGACAATGTCATCGGAAATGAAACGTCTTAAGTTATCTGTGACATCGCGTTAATTGCAATCGGATCCGAGCGCTCCTGCAATATTTTAAGTTTATTTTCCAAAAGGAAACGTACATTGCGAAGGAAATGGAATTGAAATAACATTTTTATTGCAGTGATTTCGCACCGTTCCCTCCACCCTTTGTTCCACCCCATGCCAGTTTAGGAACATTGAAGTATGTTGATTAGAACTATTTAGTTAATAGTAAATTGTACCTGGCATGAACATTGCTATATAGTTGCTATAGTTTGAAATTTATTCTTTACATATATTGACACTTCTGTTTGTGTACAAATCAAAAAAAAAATAAACGTCGTATCGTATCCAGTTCTAGATATTTTTATTTCAGAAAACTCCACTGGCCAAATATACTCTGCTACAAAGTACATTTCTTGAAAATGTTTTCAAACGATTGTAAAACCAAATGTTTAAAATCTTTTATTTTGGCTTGAAGTTGACGTCTACCAGTAAAGTTTTGTAACCTATTTCTCCTGGATATATTTAAATAAATATTTATCAAAATACAAAACAAACGACTGAATAAACATTTTAAGCCAAATTTTTGTTTTTAAGTTTTTGTAGATGACAATAATATTTACAATGTAAACTACTACTTTCAGCCCACATCAACCCACTGTTGGGCATAGGCCTCCCTTTTTTGGCGCCATTCTATACGGTCCTGTGCCAGTCCAATCCACTGCCTTCCCACTGACTTCACAACATCGTCCGACCAACGGGCAGGAGGTCTCCCTACTGGTCTGTTCCCCTGTCTCGGCCACCACTCTGTAGCTGCTTTGGTCCACCGACTGTCTTCTCTTCTAGCCAAGTGTCCCGCCCATTCCCACTTTAACTGCGTGATTCGTCTAACTACATCTTCGATTTTTGTTCTACGACGAATTTCTATGTTTGGTACACGATCCAGGAGCGGGATGCCGCTCTGCATCGGAAGATAAACGATGTCCAAGATAGACATAATCGTTAACAACTTCCACTTGTGCATTACCTACGATTATGTTAGTTAAATTAATGGTACGATTTGTCATAATCTTAGTCTTGGACATGTTCATCCTTAGACCGACCTTCAGGCATCCTTCTTGCAGTTCAGAGAGCATCTCCTGGAGCTCAGAGACGTTCTCAGCCATGACGACGAGATCGTAGGCAAAACGCAGATGCGACAAGTACACTCCGTTGATTTTCAATCCCTTCTCCTTCCAGTCCAAACCCCTCATCACGTCTTCTAAGACATTGGTGAAGAGTTTGGGAGAGATGGTATCGCCCTGTCGTACTCCTCGGTCTAGAGACACGAGGCCTGTTAATTTGTGTATTCGCACCTGCATTGTAGCCGACCCGTACAGTTCCCGGAGGATATCCACATATCGCTTGTCAATATTGCAGCGATGGAGAGAGTGGAATAAGGCCCAGAGTTCGATAGTATCGAACGCCTTCTCATAGTCGACAAATGCGAAACATAGGGGCTGTTGGTACTCTCTACACTTCTCCATCAACTGTTTAACTGCGTGAATGTGGTCCATTGTTGAGTATCCATTTCGGAAGCCAGATTGTTCTACAGGTTGATATGCATCTAGGGAACGTGTCAGTCTATTGCACAGGACCTTAGAAAATAGTTTGTAGACCTGAGAGAGAAGGTACAAGGAGAACAGTGTAAACTAATTAACTATATATATATATATCGATGTATATACATAGATATATAAAGATGTTATTAATATGAGTATATATATATTATACTCATAGGAATAACATCTTTATAAATGACTAGCTTTTGCCCGCGGCTTTGCTCGCATAGACTACACAAATTACATTGTATTTTTTTAAACTGGGCTTGCAATTTATTAAAATCCAATTAATGGATTATTATTTTCTACTAAAATACATTAAAAATTTCATGTGTCTCACTTTAAAAATTACGAAGTTTCATACAAACTGCCAACCCCTATTTCACCCCCTTAGAGATTGAATTTCCAAAAATCCTTTCTTAACGGACGTCTCCTAGTCACAATCTACCTTCCTGCCAAATTTCATCTTCATTGGCTAAGTAGTTTTCTAGATTTCGTGATGAGTGAGTGATTTTCGCTTTTATATATATAGATAGATTAGATAGATTAACGTTTTGAGTTATAGCAAAGAAGTTATTATTGTCTGACACAAATAAACAATAAGGCCATAACATGACCTATGTCACGTATTATTTATCTTTTCCTGATATTGAACCACTGATAGAATGGCGTTATTTTCACTGGAAAATGTTTCACCGCGACTACGAGCGTTCTAAATTTTCAATAGATCATTGTGTAGGATTCGCGTCGGTACCCTGAGATTGCACCGGTCTCGCTTCGACCGTAACCGTAACCCTTTCTTATGTGGAGCACACAATGTGCATATCGCGCGGCAATGTTACGCTTGACCTGCGCTCCACGGTAAGACTCTGAGTCCGGTTCAAGAATTACAGTTGGATGTTATCAGTATGTCATAGATGAATTGTTCTATTCGAAATTTTACACAGCGTTTTGGCAAATCAGCTTGGTTATGTAAAACATGTTGGTCATGTAAAATTTAAAACAAAAATAACATTAGTTCAAACCTTAAATCTTCCCTTTCTTGATTACGCAGATGTTTGTTATTGTGACCTTACGAAAGTTCTCCTTAACAAATTGGACCGATTGGCCAATAACGGCATCAGATTTATTTTTAATATTCGTTTTGACCACATCTCTTCATTTCGCGCTCAGCTTGCATGGCTCCCTATTCCCTTACGTCGTAATGCTAAAATACTCTCTATGCTATTTTCTATCTTGTACAATCCGCACTCCCCTAGCTATCTTAAATCTAAATTCAACCCTCTCGGTTCCACTCACTCTCGTTCACTTCGCTCCTCTAGCACTCTCATCCTTAGTTTTCCTCCTCATCGCTCTACCTTCATGGACAAGTCTTTTCAAGTCCAGGCTATCCGGCTATGGAATGCCCTTCCGGAGTCTATAAGAAGAGCTCCCAGTCGTTTGGCTTTTAAGCGAGCGATACATACATTTTTCCTCCAGCAGTCCTTGTCGCAGTCATCCTGATTATATTTATTAGTATTTATATTTATGTATGTATCTATTGTATTTTATGCATGTTAGTATATATGTATAGTTATAATAAAGATTAAATAAATAAATAAAATGTGTAACGTTTAACGAAACTGCTAGTTACGTTTAGACGAAATGCAAAATACTTATCTGCGGGCTGCGTTTGGTGTAATGTGACTATGTGACCATGACTTATTAAAAATAAGTGAGTCTGAGTACTTAGGTAAATTAAGTACAGTTACTAATCTTTTACAGTTTACCTAGGTACATGTTTTTACATCAAAGTTATAAAATTACAGTGTAAAGAAATGAATGATGCATTTTCACTTAAATTCCACATTATTAAAGGGGGTCGTCATACAAAAAACGTGTATGTTTTATACGGAGGTACGGAACCCCCCTTGTACGAGTCCGACTCGCACTTGCCCATTTATTGTATGTACCTAAACTACCTAACATCATTATAATATTATATTTATTTTACTCATACAAAATGTAGCTGATTGTGGCGGTTGAACCCTTAGATCATTTAAATGATCTAAGGGTTGAACCGGTTGAACTAGCGGAGGAAAAGGTCCATGTTCACTTACTTTTCGAGGGTCGAACTGCTGTGTTTCGAAGGTCGGGATTTTGGGTTTATTTAGATCATCGCTGAAAAATATTCTAATTAGGCATGCATAGTATCTAAAGTCATGCAGCCTGAAAGCCTACTCCGGGCTACGAGGCATCGCAACGCAGTTAGGGGTGCAACCTGTTTCGTGCTAACATGATGGACGGATGCGCCAAGTCTTGGAGCATCCGTGGACTACTTCGGTAGACTTTTCCTCGGTGTCGCATCTTCGTTAAATAACTGGGGCTTTAGCGAAGTAGGAAAGAAAATAACTGGAAAAAGAGTTGGGACTTACCGTCGGAGACGCTGTAGATGATGAGCGAGACGACCGCCGCCGTCAGCACGAGCAGCGCCACGCAGCGCTTGCGCGGCAAGCACGCGCCGCCGCCATACGCGCGACTCATATTGCGCCTGCCAAACAAACAACAATTATGTCGCACCGCGGAGACATGTCCAGTGCAATGTTACTTGCACAATACACGTACACACGAGAGCACCGCACCGCTTTCAGACATCGAACATTACTAACTACCGTCATTCTGCTTTTCCTCCAGTTTTATAAGGAAAATCACAACATGTACGTAAACGCTAATTGAACGGACTACCTACAAGATCTAATCAAGACAATTAAGCTGTGTAATTCTTAAATAAAAAAATAAATTATAATTTAATTAAATAAACAGGGTCGCAAAGTCGCAAGTGGTCGAGCCGATGGAGACCTTGACTGTAGTCCGGCGATCACGAGCGACTGCACAAAAAGCTAACTCAACCATGAACTGAGTCCTGGGTTATATATGTATAACAGAACATTGCCTCTTTAAAAAAAAAGGTCTGGCTTGAGCTTGGCGCGGGTCCCTCTTAAAGGTTTGTATACTTAGACATGTCATAATTTAGGTACATTGGTACATACTAAATTTACAAATTGACATTATTTTAAATTTCGTAATTCTTATAATTCAATTTAATTATGACATAACAAACAATGTAATCTCAGTCCATCCATATAACTAATTTTAAGTTTTTAGTTTGTTAGTTGACGTCTTTGGAGAAAACGTGCAGTGCAGTTTGTTGCCGCTTCTTCTGCAATTGCGCCTAGGAAGCGGCGTAAACTTAGCTGTAAGTAACGATTTGACGTCAATATTTGTGCAAAACAAAACAAAGTGAGTATTATTAAGAGAATTATAAATATCCTATGATAATAAAGATATTTTGAATTTGAATTGAATTGAATTTAAAGATTGTACACACGAGTAACCAAACAAAGCAATCGTACACGAACTGGTTCAATCACCATTGAACCGGCTGAAGGATTCAGAAAGGGATAAAAGCAAAAAGAACAAAAGGCTTTGTTCCTTGCGGAATAAGTCCTGAAGAAACGCTCTACGATTTTGTAAAAATCACAATAAAATCGGCCCCAAATAATAGTATCAGAATTTGTCAATTACAGACATACATATAAATAAATATATATATACGGACTTCATTAAATAACTAGGGGGGCACTTACACGGGTATGAGCTAAACATATTATAACCTTCTCGAAGAAACTCTCTTCATGTTAGTTAAAAAGTATCAGCCGCCAGTAGGGAGTGGTCAGCTCGGCTCCATTTTTTAAGACTAGCTGTACCTACTCAGTGTTACTTCTTTCTGTAAAATGGATTTGGCACTCGTTTGCAAGCTTTACGTGTTATATTATGATGACATTTAATTAGGCATAATATATTTGTAAACGGACAAAGCCCTTCTGAAATATTTTTGCGGACGATGTCTCGGTCTTGGTATCCTGCACAAACACTGCTGATTTGGTAAATAAATTAAATACTACTTTAGCCAAAATTAAGAACTGGCTGGATAACCATAATTTAGAAATAAATTTAAATAAAACAAAATTAATACAGTTTAAACTCTCACAAAAAGCTCTATTACAAATAACATATAATTTTAAAAAAACTGAATTGCAAACAGTTAGCACTGCCACCCTGCTGGGAATTGATTTAGATACGAATATGACGTGGAAACCTTACATACAAAAATGACTTTAAGACCTCTCTAGTGGCATACTATGCATATGCGCACTCGAGATTATCTTACGGCATAGTCCTGTGGGGAAATAGTTGTCATGTAGAAGATATATTTTTACTATAAAAGAAATGTATTAGAATACTAGTAAATATTGATGAAATGACACTTGTAGACCACATTTAGTGAAACACCAAATAAACCCTAACGTTGATCTATATCCTGGAATCATGTAAGTTTGTAAGAAAATATGAAAAATTATATACGAAAAAGGAAAATAAAAATGAGAGAATAATAAAAACTTACACAAATTAAAAAGATCGTTCACAAAAATGGATTTAATCGCATCTAGTCCCCACCACATGGCAATAAAATATACAATCAAATTTCAAAATACGAGTAATTTAAAAAATATTGAAAATTATACCGAATTTAACAAAAAGCTCAAAAAATTTATTGTATATATATGTATGTATAAATGATAATAAACTTATATAAATCATAATTAATTTTCATATTTTTATTTATTTATGTTGTATGTTAAAAATGTTATAAAATAAAAATTTTGTAATAATGTAATTTAATATTTAAGTAATATGGGATCTAGAGGCCTCTCATGTTTGCTGTGCCCTTAGGCTGTGACCTTACACTAGGGCGTCACTTGTACTGTGCCCAGCAGCACCTAAAACGCAGTAAGCGAAAAATTGCGGTTTCGTAAAAACCGCGAAAAACTTTTTGATGCTTTATTTTTTATATTATTTCGTATGTTTGGTGGATTGTTTTTTTACTACGATGATTAACTGATCTCAAAGATTGAAATGACGTAAAAATATTTTAAACAATTTGTTTGTTTCCAAATAAGGAGGTATTTTTCAAAATAATGGCTATTACGGCATCTAAAAATGTAAACATATGCAGATTAAAATGCGACAAAAACACAGAATACTGCGAACATTTTTGATTCGTTTACTGCTTTGCAGACTAATTTGCAGCAAAACGCTTTGTTTACTGCATTTTATTATGGATCTTGAATATCCGTGTAAATTAGCGTGTAGTAATCAAATATAAATTTTACATAAAAATATTTATTATAAAATAAACACAATTTTAAAAACTGAAAATAATATTTATTCTTTATACCATTTGAGCAAACAGGTACTAACTTTAAGTATTTTCAACATATTATTATATCTTACTTAAAATTTATGTAATAAACTTAAGGCCTAAATCAGTAAAATAGCTTCTGGCTTTGACAAAAACAAAATGAGATCTTTTTACTTTAATGGCACATTTTTTAAATCAAAGAAAATGAAATGAACAAAATATGTTAGACATGTAGATTCAATTACTTATATATTTTATCAATTTTTAACTTATTAAGTAAATATTTAGTAAATTAAAGTAGTTAATCTGAGGTACAATGATTACTAATAAATTATTGATGAGGAATGAACTGTGGTCAACACTGTCTGCGTATGGGTTGAGCAGCCATCTGATCCAGGCACTGTAATCTCTTTATAAGTATTCTAGTGCTTGTGATAGAATTGACGGCGAATACACAGACTGGTTTAACATAAAAAAGGTAAAAAAGGTCAGGGATGTGTAGCGTCACCTTGGCTGCTTAACCTATTCATGGACCGTTGTTTGACAGATTTTAAAGAAGATGAATTTGGTGTTAGAATGGATGAGTTATTTATCAAATACCTTCTTTATGCCGATGACCAAGTGATACTTGTGGACTCAGAGGAGGATTTACAGAATATGATAGCTGT
This sequence comes from Acrobasis repandana, assembly GCA_963576875.1. Classification (NCBI taxonomy): domain Eukaryota; kingdom Metazoa; phylum Arthropoda; class Insecta; order Lepidoptera; family Pyralidae; genus Acrobasis; species Acrobasis repandana. The sequence goes on along the minus strand of OY756214.1, from coordinate 28,772,743 downwards.
TATGAATGATGCATTAGAGACAAAGGGTATGAAAGTTAATGTAAGTAAGACTAAAGTTATGGTTTTTGAAAGGGATGATAGTTTAACAGAATGCAATATTTTAATAAATAGGGTAAGAGTGAAGCAAGTGAAAGAGTTTGTATACTTGGGATGTAAGTTTACAAATGATGGCAAGCACGGTGGTGATGTAGAAAGAAGAGTGAATGCGGGTAACCAAGTGAATGGAGCGTTGCATTCCTTTATAACCAGCAGGAAGGTGTCAGATAAGGCGAGTCTTGCCGTTCATAAAAGAGTACTAATACTTACTTTGATGTGCGGTAGTAAAAGTTTGGTTTTGCTGAGAAAGCATAAAAGTAGAATAAATGCAGTTGAAATGCGAGCGCTGAGGAGTATGTGTGGTGTTATCTGGAAAGTCCTAATGAGAAATGATGTTATAAGGGATCGGTGTGGAGTGAAAGAGGACGTAGTAACAAAAGTAGAGAAAGGGATGGATGGATGAAAAGAGATTAACAAAAAATATTTTTAAGGCAAGTGTGAAAGGTAGAGCGGGACAGGGTCGACCTCGGCGAACGTTCTGCGATCAGTTTGCAAACGTTCTGAAAAAGGGAGAGGTAAGAAGTACCCATAACAGAAGGGCATTTATGAAGAGGATGATGAGTGTAGATGAAGCGAAAGGGGTCTGTGAGGATCGTAGCAAGTGGAGGTCCATAGTCTTTGCAGTTCCATAGGTCCATAGTCTCTGAAACAGGCGTGATAGTATGTATTTATGTAATAAATTATTTACTAAGCAGATTTTGTAGTCTTTAAAATTCTTTAATTGAAAAAATTTATTAGTTAAATTTACCTTCGTCGGCTGATGAAACCGATGAACCAGAGGCAATTAGGAGTTAGGCAACTGCTTGCTGGAGCGAAAAAGTGCGACGTATCCCGACAAGAACGCAGTAAATTGGGTTTAATTTAGAGTAAAACAGTCTTTAAATGTTCACGTTACCAGTTCAAATGCAGTAATAGTGATTATTACTGCGTTTTAATTATCATTATGCTATTTTGGAAATTCGGATTATTATTGACTATACTGCAGTAAATAATAAATATACTGCATTTTAAAAAGTAACACCCGCATCAAAACTTTATGAATACTAAATAAGATACCGGATTAAACTGTTTTGCTGCATTTTAATGGGTAATTCGTATAACATTAATGCAGTAAACACATTTAGTATACAAAATTTTATTACTGCATTTTAATATATATGCATTAATATTTATTTTCGTATTAAATAAAGATTTTTTGAGGCAGGGACTACCTACATTTACTGCTTTTGACTTGGTAAAGTCATGTAGCCGCGTATACGTAACTGCTCTTACTATATGTTAGTTAGTTTTACAGTGTATTTTGACATGCGATTTGGAGTTACTGCAATTTAAAAAATTGATTTTTTATCTTGAAAATCATCATATTAAAAAATCGGTTCAATCACATTGCTCCTTATAACGTACTCTTTAAGGTTCAGTATTAAACTAAAAGCCCTTAAAATTCCTATTACGTTTAGGGTTAGGGTCGTTTTAGGGTCTGCACGGCAGATTATGTAAGATCTTGTAAAACAGTGATTTGCAATAAATTCGGATTCTGATTCTGGCGCGTAGACGACCAATACTGTGTAAATGAGTTTCTTTCGGCGTTTCTTCTCAGTAGTGGTCGTAGCAAAACGCAAGTATTGGTAGTTAAAAAAAAAGAATTAAATAAACATGACACGTAATGTACACTAAATTTATTTACGTGTAAAAGCGCCTGCGAAGGCCTAATTACTGAATAAATATTTGATTCTTTGATTCTTATCAAAATAAGCCCAGTGCTTCCAGAGCTTATTGAGTAAAGATAAATGCGCCGCGGGACTGCATTTTGTAATCAGTATGAATGTAGTGGTCGTAATGAACAAAAGTGCTTCATTTGGGTTCAATTTTCAAAACGGCTTTTTTCCGTCATTGCGGTGGCGAATTTTTTTTCTCACAATTCACCTAAACCAAATGCGCTAGATTATAGATTTAGATGCTGTGAATCTAATAATTTGAGGCGCTCTTTAAAACACAGTACGTTCGAAGATATTTTTATTTTTTAAATTTGCGCCATCGTTATGATGATAAAAGTCACTGAAATGACTCTTAATGAATTAAGTAAGCAAATTTACGTAAATATTCAAATTAAAAATGCGGTATTATGTACTAACATGTTTTTTTTATTTTATTAATCAACCTTTTGGTACCAGAAATATTACTGATATTATTTATTTCTATACCCGCTTAATGTATGTAGCCTTTTACGGTTACAACAGTTAAACATAAATATAAATAAATAAATATAAATATATAAGGACAAATCACACTGATAGATAACTAATCACACTAACATTAGTACATTATACTTCATCCTATTATTAATTATCATGGTAAATAAAATACAACACGGTCATCATCATCCGAGCGTATTCCCGGTTGCATCCTCAGCGGTAACGCTTCAGAGCCCGGGATCCGCTACCTAACGTAAGTGATTTAACAAGGTTACTGGTTTTTACACAAAGCGACTGCCGTTCGACCTCCGTAAACCCAAAAGATAGACCAGAACTAATCCTAGGATAGGTTTAAACAAGCGCAAGATGGCGTTTGGGACCCACAGCTTTACGTGCCTTCCGAAACACGGAATCGTCTTTCTTTTTGGATTATCAAGTGATTTAAACCTGCAATATCCTAACCAGACTGGAAACAACTTATCACAAAGTATGCTTCCCAGTGGGATCGGAACCCACGACCTTCGGATCAAAAACGCAAATTTGGACCACTTGGCCACTGGACCACGGAGGCTGTTCTTTTTTGAGAAGGCAATTGAACTATAGGGAGATCCATGTCTTCTTTTCTCAGTTTCTCATGTTCTTCAGGATAATTTTTAATTTTGTATTTCTTTTCTATTCCGAATATATGAAGACTGTGGCAGTGTGACTGCAGTAAAAAATGTGCTTAGACAGAGACCACTTAATACACCGTTATCTAGCCCCAAACTAAGTCACATATATATTATAGTATTTTAGGATAAAATTAATATTAAATATGGAAAATGTATGTATTTAAAGTAAATATAGTATTGATTATACAGGAATCCATCATTATGGTGGCTCATTCGTCATTTCGGTGGAACACTGCACCAACATGACAAAATGTTTTTTTTTTAAAGATAAATACCCAAATACCTAATAAATATAGTAGATATTTACAGGTCGTAATATCGAGGCAATTATCTACAACATTCAAACTTCGCTCCTTTAATACTAAATGTATTAAGGAGACGATAGAACAAAACAAAGGCTCCAAAGTGTTTGCAAGGGCTATGTCTACTGGGCAGAGCCGATTGACTAAGCTGAAGACGGAGGGCGGAAACGTTGTGTCGACGGGGGAGGGGGTTCTGGGAGAGATCGAGAGGTTCTATGGGCAGTTATATACATCCGTTGTAAAACCTAACATAAATACGGCAAAAGATCCAAGAGCCAAGTTAACCCGACACCATACCGAAGATATCCCGGACATCAGTCTGTACGAGATTAGGATGGCTCTCAAACAGCTTAAAAACAACAAGGCGCTGGGCGAGGACGGAATCACAGCAGAGCTTTTGAAAGCGGGCGGAACGCCGGTACTGAAAGTCCTTCAAAGGCTCTTTTATTCCGTTCTACTCGAGGGAGTGACGCCAGAGGCGTGGAACGGGGGTGTGGTGGTTCTGTTCTTCAAAAAGGGTGACAACACTCTCTTGAAGAACTATAGGCCCATCACACTTCTGAGTCATGTCTATAAGTTGTTTTCGAGAGTCATCACGAACCGTCTCGCTATCAGATTTGATGCCTTCCAACCTCCCGAACAAGCCGGGTTCCGAAAAGGCTATAGTACCATGGACCACATCCATACGCTGCGGCAGGTTATAGAGAAGACGAGGGAGTATAACCAGCCGTTATGCTTGGGGTTCGTGGACTATGAGAAAGCCTTCGATTCGATCGAAACATGGGCCGTGCTTCAGTCTCTCCAGCGGTGCCGTATTGACTATCGGTATATCGAGGTGTTGAAGTGTCTATACAACAAAGCCACTACGTCGGTCCGAGTACAGGAGCTCAGTACGAAGACTATTCCATTGCAAAGAGGCGTGAGACAGGGAGATGTCATATCTCCAAAACTGTTCACCGCTGCTCTGGAAGATGCCTTCAAGCTTCTAGAATGGAAAGGACTGGGCATTAACATCAATGGCGAGTATATCACTCACCTTCGATTTGCCGACGATATCGTTGTCATGGCAGAATCGATGGAGGACTTAAGTACGATGTTTGAAGACCTAAATCGAGTTTCCCAACAGGTCGGCCTGAAAATGAAAATTGACAAGACGAAGGTCATGTCGAATATGCACGTAACGCCTTTACCTGTTTCTGTTGGGAGCTCCAACCTCGAAGTTGTAGACCAGTATATCTACCTGGGTCAATTGATCCAGGCAGTAAGTTCCAGCTTCGAGGAAGAGGTCTTTCGACGAATCCGACTCGGCTGGGCAGCGTTCGGGAAGTTACGCAGTGTCTTCTCGTCCAAAATACCCCAGTGCCTCAAGACGAAAGTGCTTAATCAATGTGTGTTACCAGTGATGACTTATGGCTCTAAAACGTGGTCCCTTACTATGGGTCTCATAAGAAGGCTCAAGGTCGCTCAGCGGGCTATGGAGAGGGCTATGCTAGGTGTTTCTTTACGTGATCGAATCAGAAATGAGGAGATTCGTAGAAGAACTAAGGTCACAGACATAGCCCAGCGGATTAGCTCATTGAAGTGGCAGTGGGCGGGGCACATAGCGCGAAGAACTGATGGCCGATGGGGCAGAAAGGTTCTCGAATGGCGACCACGTACCGGCAAGCGCAGCGTAGGACACCCACCTGCTAGGTGGTCAGACGACCTGAGGAAGGTTGCAGGAAAACGCTGGATGCAAGCCGCTTCCAATCGGTCGTTTTGGAAATCCTTGGGGGAGGCCTATGTCCAGCAGTGGACTTCCTGTGGCTGATATGATGATGATGCTCTACAACATACTAACTTGACGATACAAATACATCACTCCGTTTACTATCTAAAACTTGCCACCGAACTGACCGCTCACGGTAACCAAAACACGTTTCATTTCATGAAAAACTTACTTTGGGAACATGTTAAAGCTTACGTATGCGCCGTCCTTTCTACACATAAATTGGGGCCCAAAATACGCTCAGATGGTCCAACACAAAATTTTTGCCTTACCAAAATTCGCTTGACCAATAAGAAACAATTAGTCAACTGCAAGCATCGGAAGCGCAGATTTACGCGGGACAAAGACATATCTTCTATGTTTTTGCATTCAATAGTAAGTAAAGTATTTGTGCTCTAAAATGTGAAAGGAGTAAATATCTTTAAAATGAGATATTTTCATAAAAGATACGTTAAAAAATCGGGTAATAGTGAATGGTTTTGTGAACGCAATTTGAAGTGGGACAAGCCTCCCAGGGGTAGGCCACTCATACAAGTCGGATATTCAACGTGGTATTTCTTGTAAGTTTTATAATTATTTCTAATCTGGCTTTTATATACGGTTAAGCTACAATGTACTCGTATATTTTCAAGGACGCATGTGTTTAGTCCGTTTTGAATGATATTTTCTTTATAAAGGCCATAGGACGCCTAAAAAAGTACGCTCAAACATTTACCCATTTGAAAGACAAGCGCCACAATTGGGGGGCGGCGCGCGGCTCGGCGGGTGGCGCGGCTGGCGGTGCAGCGGGCGGCGTGGTGGGCTGCACGGCGGACGGCGCGGCAGGCGACGCGGCGAACGGCAACACTCTACCCGAAAACTATGAGTTGCCAACAAAGTTAGCGCGAATCAGTTCACTGAATCAGAATCTGTAGCTTTTGGTTTTAACACTGGTATGACTCTTCATAGATTAGAATTATTGTTCGTAGATAGATTCAAAGTAACATATATATAAAATATACTAGGGATGCATCCGATACCAATACCGATCCCGATATATCGGCGATATTTTTATTGCCGATACAAGGACACTTTAAATTTTGCGCTTCAAGAAAGTAATGTAAACGCGCGTGCTGTTCGTCTATTTCTTTGTAAACGAGACATGAACAAACTATACTCGGGAAATCCCCGCGCTTTATTCAGTGTATTGTTTCTCCCGCTTTGGCCTGGCCTCGCATATAGTACATTTACTAGATGCTTTTGTTGGTTGTATATATTTTTACCTTGCTCAGTAAAATATAGAATTACACTACATATCATAATTAAATTACTTTATTTGTGTGTTTGTATCGCTTATATAACTAGTCGGTTAAATAAAATAAATAAATAGGTAGTTATAAACGGGCAAGTGCGAGTCGAACTCGTACATGAAGGGTCCATGAACCATCATACAATGTTTTAAAACGCTGAAGAAATACGTTTCTTGTATGACGACCCCCTTTAATTTTTAACTTTATTTTATTTTTAGTGTTTGTTGTTATTGTGGTCATAGTAATACATAATTGGTGAAAATGTCAAGTATCTAGTTAATGCCATTATGAAGATCAAGTTAAAAACGCTGAAAAAAACACGTTTCTTGTATGACGACCCCCTTTAATTTTTAATAATTTTTTATTTTTAGTATTTGTTGTTATATCCGCCACAGTAATACATAATCGGTGAATATTTCAAGTGTCTAGCTATTACGGTTCAAGAGATAGAGCCCTGTGACTGACGGACAGACAGACAGACGAACAGACGGTCAGACGGACAGACGGACAGACGGACAGACGGACAGACGGACAGACGGACAGACGGACAGACGGACAGACGGACAGACGGACAGACGGACAGACGGACAGACGGACAGCGGAGTCTCAGTAATAGAGTCCCTTTAGCACCCTTCGGGTACGGAACCATAAATAGGTAGTAAAAATAAATTCACTATGCGTATCGGTATCGACATCGGTATCGCTGATATTTTTATAGGAGTATCGGTATCGTATCGGCAAAAAGGCGTATCGATGCATCCCTAAATACCTACTACTACTACAAACTTTTATACTCAGGGTCGCACCGCAGAATTAATTTAATACTTACCTACTAACGAGTTCGACATAGTTACGATTATATCTTTCCATACCGGGAGATTTGCGAACACTATGACGTAAAAGATATTCTATTTTAAATGTATTGAATGTTACAGAGAAGCCGGAAGCAGCTACATAATATCACTCCACAATTTTTTTTATTGTCTATTGTCAACATCCATTTCACCATTAGTTCACTTTACTGATGATTATGTAACGCACTAAATTGTAATATAGTAATTTGCATATTCGGCGCAAAACTATACGGTGATTATATGAAGAAATTCAATGTTTATCACGCTTCCAGGCACGGCTTGTCAAGTTGTCATTGTCAATGGCATTATAGCACTATAATCCGCTGAAATCTACTTAGCATCTGCGTGTATGTCACTCTCTGCAAGCGAGGTGCCTAGGTAATTTTTCTGGATTAAGTATACTGCTCCAGCAAACAGTTTGAATACCGATTGATAACCCCTCTCGCTCTTGTGTATTCTCCCGCCAATGCGAGAGGGCGAGAAGGGTATATATAAGGTCTAACAAAATATACTGAAACTATTTTAACGGTAGGTCCCGTAGGTCCAGTCTCTGATACTGAATAACTTTCCCCAAAGAACATATAGCATAATATATAAAATATTTTTTCATATATCCCCACCATTCACCGTCACCGCTATGTAGGTATCTCGCCGCCCGGCCGACACGCTCAGCTCGCTCAGCCTTGGCTGAACTCATAAGACGCCTACACACGCTACGTTACCACTCATTCACAAAATCACAAACAAACATATGTAAGTTTAATTTTAATGTTTGCCCTAGTAAGTCATTAGGTATGTAATTCAATCAATACATAATACACATAGCCTTGAAATAATAATAAAAAACGACGGAGTGCACTCCGGGAGTGCCGGCAGAAGTGAAAACTTGAATATTAACGTTGTGCATTTTTGATATTTTGGAATGGTTTGGTTTTGCACGAATTGCTTTAATTATAAAAGTACATATAATATATATAAAAGTACTATTATTTATGTGGTAGAATACAATATTTATTTATTGCGCTATCGGAAACAAACATGACCATTTATATTACATTAAAAAGTTTATCTCTCAGCTAAACGAAACAGCAGGCGCAGGCATACATTTTCGCCGCGCCGTAGAAAGGGAGGGGGATACTTCCTCTCCTACGCCGCGCCGGCTGTCTACTCTCCATCCGTCTTACGAGTTTTCGATCAGGACACGTGGTCGTTTTTTGTCGGTATAAAAAACGAGCCATGCTCGCATATTTCGGCGTCACGCGGTTGCATACTATGTAGGTCGAGCGTGTGTCAACTGTTTTAACATAACATTTTAAATCTAATAATAGCAATCAATGAGACACTATCGAACAGCGATCGAGAAAGGACCCGTCACACTCAACTTTACAACATGTAAAATTATCAACAATAAATCAGTTTCTGCTTGGCGTGGGCTTGTCTCTCCACTCCATAACATCATCAAACAACCTTAACATCAACATCTCTTCGTGTATGGCGTAGACCTAGGTGACAACCGAAGCCTGCGCCGTACATAATGGTCCTTCGAGCCGGATGGATTTCGGGCCCTTTTGCGATACCTAGCGAATCGGTTCACTGGCCTCCCACAAGCGGGTCTCACCAGTTGAAGTGATAAGGCGCATATATCGCAGGGTCGCGAGTAATCCGAAGCAATCAGCACAAACATGGAAACACACGAAACAGCTTTATCAAGAAGCTATCAAGAACAAGTATCATGTGTCAACCACCAGCAGTGAAACCACAGTGTTATTTAAAACAAAACTCTTTCATCATTTTATCAAGTAAGTTCCGACGCTACCTTAGTTCATTGTCTAGCAGATCATCAACATACCATTATCAAATATTGGAGCTTCACCGCAAACAGTGGGAAGTTTTCGTCGTTCAGCTGGACATAACATTTCATTTAACAAACATTGGAGCTTCACCACAAACAATGGGAAGTCTCTGTCGTTCAGCTGGACATAACATTAATATTTAACAAACATTGGAGCTTCACCGCATACAGTGGGAAGTCTCCGTCGTTCAGCTGGACACCAACAATCATTAGCTACGCCGCAAATAAGGTGGTGGATTCTTCATTTTATCAACAACTAGCTGACCCGGCGAACTTTGTTCCGCCTTAATGTCAATAAATAAGCAGATTTTTTTTTATTGGAAAAAATACAAAAAAAAAAAAATTTCTACATCAATCATTCATAATTATTTCTGTATTTTAGTACATAGGTTGCTCTTCATTTAAGTACCTTGTGATACACGACATTTTTTGTTTTATTATCATGCTTAGAAACATAAACCACTTTTAACTTTTTCAACCATACCGAGTTTTATAGTTCACTTCACTGTTTATACGAATGGGCAATTGGGCAATAATGTTAATTATTTATTTAATAGAAATAGTTTTATTATTGATTTCTTACAAATATAAAATTGTCATCCATACGTCATTACATAGCTGTCATTATACGTCAATTTTGTTATTCCAAGTCTGATTCTTTTTTGTTATACCACGTTTTATAGTGACTGACGTTACATGTCAAGTCACACGGGAATGATGTCGAACGGGATAAAAAGTATCCTATGTTGACTGACGTTACATGTCAAGTCACACGGGAATGATGTCGAACGGGATAAAAAGTATCCTATGTCCTTCTCCTGGCTCTAAACTACCTCCCTGCCAATTTTCAGCTAAATCGGTTCAGCCGTTCTTGAGTTATAAGTGAAGTAACTAACACGACTTTCTTTTATATATATAAGATGTAAGCTAAGCAAGGAATATTATTTTCCTAACTACGAATACTGTGGTCACTGAATGTGTCACAAATCTACATAGAAAATATACTCAGAAAGAGTAATTTTGACTTCATAAATCAGAACTCATGTTTTACGAGACATCATCATACAAACATACGTATAACTTATCAAGAATAATCAAATTAAATTACAAAAACATCATAATTTGCCCCCACCACTTCGTAATCTCTCTTCTGTTGCCAGTTTCCGTAAAAATATTAAAGAATTAATCTTATCGCGGCAAGTTGATGGTACTGCCATTAATCCCTTCTGAATTATTCCTCACATAGTACATAGTATAATTTCATTTATTAATAATTTAATTTTAGTTTTCAAGTTCATAGATAATTTTGAAAACAGCAATTCCTTTAATTTGTGTTTATGGCTATTTTAATGACTAGTTCCGGTAAAATTCTGTGCAAGTCCTGTATTTTGTAAGAGAGTATTGTCGAAGTTATTATGATATTTGATTTATCAACTTATTATTTTTAAACCATCTAACCTCTATTTTTGGTACCAGCTGAAAATCAGCGCTGAGGTTCCTACACCACAGCACGAAGCTGAGCTGGCCGCCTTTTCGGCATTCATTAGGTATAGTCTAGTTATGTAAGTTATATTCTGTAAATTGCTTGCCGAATAAAGTTTTTCTTTCTTTCTTTCTTTCTTTATATGATACATTCAAGAAATGCCTAATTGCATTACAAATCACAAGTTCAACGACATGGACAGTGAACAAGGCCAGTGACAACTATTTGCAAGCTTGCAAAAACTGCGCGCCTACTTACTACGTTGGACTCAGGATACATACAATAATGAAATATGTCACATTCAATTTTCAAGAAATCACACTTTAAATTTAAGATCAACATCATGTCCTTGCGACCTGTACTCGTATGTGTGTTCTTGAAATAAATATCATCATCAACATCAACAACAATAACATGCCATCTCAAGAATTCCTGTTCAAGTGGGCCGGGTCGGGAGGACACGCAGCAGCAGCAGCAGCGGATAGACAACGCCGAGACAAATCCCTACGTCGCGTGCTGCATGATGATAATGTAATAGAGATCCGACCCGAACTATACCTCTACATATTTATTTATATACATAACTTTATTACAAAACATGTAAATGGCGGACTTAAGGCCAGGGGCCTTTTCTACCAGTCAACCAACAGATGATGCTGAGAAAGCAATCTTTTGAGGTATGTACAAAGAAAAAAAAGTTTGGGAAATCCAAAAGTGCACGCCTCATAATCTCATTTTTCACAACTAAATTGATTTTGATTGTTTTATTGCTAACTTAAAACGAAGAAAAGTATGTGTCGGCTTTAACGCACGACTGGAGATTATTTTTAACTTTTATTTTTAACATCCCGCTGAGAAAGATATAGCGGGCACTGTGAAGGAGGACCCATTGCAAACCTCTTTGCCTACACCCCGACGATCTACGCGTGCGCGAAGAGCAGCTCAAGTTCTGTCACCCTGATTTGTTTTTGACAGTAAGATTTTGGTTTGTAACAAAATGGCAACCTCACGCGCGACGATTTGAATTTTTTTGCTGCTCGCTATAACTAAACTACATTGAAAATGTTTTTGGTGAGGTCTCATTTATTTTTGTAAGTTGGTTAATGGACTTTTTTGGGTTTAAAAATAACCAATGTTGACCTGGCCTTTACTTTCGCCTTACCTTTCGTTTGGAATTTAGATGAACCAACCAATAGGGGCCGGTCTGTTCCGATGGTTGGGGGATCAGCCTATTTTTTCTTCCTTTTTTTGGGGTGTATTTCTTGCACAGCAGCCACAGCTTTTATATAGCTCACTCTCTGTCTTTGCCTTTTTCATTTGATTGTTTACTTGTTAACAATTGTCACCGTCATCACTATTAGCATGATTATGTATTTAGTGCAAATGTATTAGTGCAAGCCTCATACAAACTTCCACCTCCCATTCCGAGGGGATAGGTTAGATTAGGTTTGGTTTTTTAATTATTTTGTTGTCTTTGTAGTAATATTAGCTTACATACCAAATTTCAGCGTTCTAGGACTTCAGGAAGTACCTTAAGAATTTTGATGATCAGTGAGTGAATTAGTGACAAAATCGGGGGTTTTTAGACATTAATAAGATCTAAAATATAATAGCTACGATATTCAAACTTTGTATGTTTAATGATTGTGCTGGTGTCATTATATCTTGTAATTTTTAATTATTTAGCATCATCCAAACCAATGTTATGAGAGTTCAAAAAAACGACGATACGTTTCGAGGAAAGGTAGGTAGTGCCCATGCGCTCCACTTGGCTCGTCTTGGCGGGGGCACTCCTGTGCCCCCAGACGTGCCCCCAGACGTGCCCCCAGAGGCGACCCTAACTATACCTCCACATATGAGAATAACAATGTTATAGAGATCCGACCCGAACTATACCTCTACATATTATATGAGAATGACAATGTAATAGAGATCCGACCCAAACTACACCTCACGGTGTACACAGCTGTGTACAGCTCCGAGGTAGGACGGTAGCGTTGTACATGCACTTTCTCAACTTAAGCGATACTGGGCGTGGTCCGCATTAGGATGGGTGACAAGAAGCAAAAAAAAACTCGAGCTTCTTCGTGCTTCGGAAGGCACATGAGGGGCCCTAGGTTCTGGCTGTCAACATTTTATGGCAGTCGTCAAGCTATTTATGTCAGAAGCCATTAGGCAGCTTGAATCTGACAACAGTGTTGGCCACTTACAAATACGAAAAAAAAAAAGATACAAGGCCAAAAATCTTAGGGCAACACATAGAAACGAGGACCAAAGTAACAGTCGAATACGGCACTACTGTACTGAGTGTAACCACTGCCGATACCTAGGCTGTTTGATAAGTACCCGTTTATGGAAAAAAAAACATTTTTTTTGTATATATGCATTTATTTTTCTACGTAGTCACCTTTTAACTCTATACATTTGTTCCACCTGTACTCAAAAGTATGATTTTGGAAATTCATTAAAATAGGCCTCTGTGGCGGCAATGACTTCGTCATTTGATCCAAATCGCTTGCCACCGAGCCATTTTTTAGGTTGGAAAACAAAAAGAAATCGCATGGGGCCAAATCTGGAGAATACGGGGGTTGAGACAATAGTTCGTAGCGTAACTGTGCTAATTTAGCCGTCACAACTCTGGACGAATGAGCCGGGGCGTAGTCGTGATGAAACAGTACTTTTTTCTTTTTTAAATGGGGTCGTTTGTCCTTCAACACGGCGTCAAATTCATCCAATAAATTGGCAAAGTACTGCCCTGTTATTGTTTTTTCCTTTTCTAAATAGTCAATATGTATAATACCCTATAATACCCTGCGAAATCCCAAATATATCCCAAAAAACGGTCGCCATGACCTTTCCAGCCGATGGGCGGTTTTTGCTCTCTTTGGAGCAGGTTCACCCGGTAAAATCCACTGCTTCGACTGCTCTTTCATTTCCGGGGTGTAGTGGTGGACCCACGTTTCGTCCACGGTCACGAAACGACGCAGAAACCCCTTCGGGTTACGTTTGAACACGGCCAAACACTGCTCCGAAGTAGTCAGTCGGTTCCGATTTTGCTCCTCCGTGAGTAAAGGCGGCACCCACCTCGCCGATACTTTCTTCATACCCAATTTTTCTTCTAATATGTGTTGTACCCTCTCGATTGAAACATTTAAAGCATCAACGATTTCTCGAAGTTTAATTCGGCGGTCGGCTAAAACGATATTTTAAATTTTCTTAACCATATCGTCTGTAGTCACCTCAACTGGCCGGCCTGGGCGATCCTCATCAAAGACGGTTGTTCTCCCCCGCTTAAACTCGTAATACCAATATCTGACGGTTGTCATAGAAGGAGCACATTCATGGTAAACCGCTTGCATTCTTATATACTTTTATTTCATCACATGTTTTTCCTTCCAAAAATAAGAATCTAATTACAGACCTATACTGTTCTTTCTCCATTTTAACAATTTTAAGTTCACGCCTTCACTGAATCGTTGTCAAATGAGAAAAAAAACAAAAGAATGCCATTTTTTTTAATTTTCCCGCCTGTGGAAAATGGCTTAAAAAGGTGGTATACTTATTTGCGGCCAGTGATATTAATATATTTAGAAAACGGGTACTTATCAAACAGCCCTCGTATACTCGTAGTCGTCGATACATTCAACATCTGTGCAGTGTAAAAAAAGCGAAGGAGCAGATGGAATATTAGGTATAATTTATGTTAATTTGTTATAAAATGCCATTAAATGCCACACCAAACGGCATAAATATGTAATCCTTACTGAGGGACACATATTTACGTCGCTTGGCAAGCTCAGCACCTTCGGCAGCCGATCCGGCTCTTGAGAGTGATCCCCTGAGGTGGGAAGGCGCTAGTGTGTCAACACATGTAGCGTCCCACACCAGCGCTCTCCCACGTTCCGAGGGGATTAAAGACATACCACCAGGCCTCTTGCCATCATCACGAGCACCACCTCGAGGTTCGAGGGTGTTAGGGACATTGATAGTGGCAAGAGCCCTTCTGATGATATCACTACTATTGTGTATATCTATTTATTTTACTGATCGAGCGAGCGAAGCGTCTCAGTTTCTAGATTAGCCAAAAATACTTTTGTCCGTCTGTTTTCGCGTACAGGTCGCATTTCTCAACCGATTTTGTTTTTGATTTTTCAACAAAAATTAACACACAAGTTCTTTGATTCATTTAATTTATCACGGGAAAGGTTTGCGGACATAAATAAATTGAAAAATAAATATGGGGTCTACAACTACAACCTTTAACTTAGGGGTACAATGGAGTTAGATCCCCAGGACACGAAAGAGAACCTAAGGAGTGGCGGGTCTTTCAGATGTACGAGTAGCACTATGAAAACTGACTTGTTGATCTTACACCATTCAATACTTCGTATGAAGTTATATACTTTCATAACATAAAATATGTATTTTCGAAGATTAGAGTGGGTTGGTGAACACAGTGGGTAGCAATATAATAATTACATTGTCTTAGTTTTAGGTCAGGTACCTATGCATATATTTTCAGTATGAAAATATAAAGATAATTAGTAATAACTAATATAATAAGATAAACATTCGGATATAGATCATATTCTTACGAATGTTTCTTTTGTATTAATTTATTGTTGTGTTTGTTTGTTCTATTGTGCCCAGATCTAAGAGCCACTTTGGGTCTTAAACCTGGACTGTGTCTGCTTAGAGTCCCAAGACCCAAAATGCCCTGCCTGCCCCATTAGGGGCAAAGATGTGAGAGTGTATGTATGTATATTAACACAATTTCGATTTAAAGATGCAACCCATAACAGTCAGACTCGGAACCCTAAGAATAGGTAAAGGCTCTAGTTGTCTTTGAATTCTAAATGCAGCAGTAACGCAGTGGCACTGCGACGGCACAGGAACTTTTGGAGGTGAAAGGCGTTCCGAATCATTTCGGAGTTCGGAGTTTCCAGACGCCGTCTACCGGAGTTGTGCGCTGGAGGGAAACGGCAGGTGTCGAAATACAATTAAAAGTTCGCTTGTTGTTTCCGCCCGATTGCCGTGCGAGGTTTTCCACATAGTTTTACAGTTTCAACCTCAGATACCTAGCAAATGTACGCTTCCGACTATATTATAACGACTAACAAAATATACTAAAACTATTTGAATGGTGAGTTCAATTCATGATATGATACTGAACAACTCCTCCACTGACTCCACTCCATACTGAACCAATCCCCAAGAATCGCAATATAAAGAGTGCCGACAGAAGTGTAAATTTGAACAAGGTGGTGTCGGTTACGGTAATGGTAACAGTATTGCGAATACAATGGTTCTTTGCCATATAAAAAAAAAGCCCAACGCACCATAAGAAGTTTTCACATCAAAAATTGTTTTCCATACAAACTCTGATCGGCGGATTGGTCAACTTGTATGGGAGGTAAAATAATATTTTTTATATACATGTTCATTGTCATTGGGGAAAGTTGTACAGTATCATGGCCTGAATTCACCCTTAAAATAGTTTCAGTATATTTTGTTCGAGCCTGCATATTTATGTGGAGGTATCTACTTGCAAAGACAATGTTGGTCTGCCTCATACAACCTTTCACATAATTAGCAGTAACATGATTTATTTTCAAATGGCCGGAAAATAAAGAGAGATAAGAAAATTAAAGCATGTTAGCTAAAAGCTTGATTCCAAAATCAGTTACGCAGAAATAAAGTAAATTATGACTGTGTACTAAACCGTACATCTCATAGTTTATAACTACATTTTAAAGTGGGTCGACCATTTCCCTTTAACGTAAAAAGCCTTTGAAGCTCTGATAAAATGTTAGTACATACGTACGAGTACATTCACTATCACGTCCTTTTAGTTCAATTTTAAAATGTTAGTTTCCTTTCTATTTCAACACTTGCTTCAAATAATCATGTCTATGACCAAGTGAGCGAAGGGAAGGAAGGTCTTCGTTTCAGTTTCACCGACAATTCTTCCGTGTGTCCGAATTCCAATTTTTTCGGTTGTATGTACATTTTTAGACGAGCCTGACTCGATTTTTTTTGAAATGGCGGAAATAATGAGCGTGAAAACGTAAAAAATATAATACTTATTTAAGACATTTCGAAAATTATTAAAAAAAAATTATACTTGCTTGCATCCGATCAACTTCAAGGGGTCAGTATGTGAGGGGCTGCGCAAAGACAGGCTCGCGAGCTCTATAGCTCACAAGGACACAACTTATATAGAAAAGCGTCTCCACAAAGACAGGCTCGCGAGCTCTATAGCTCACAAGGACACAACTTATATAGAAAAGCGTCTCCACAAAGACAGGCTCGCGAGTTCTATAGCTCACAAGGACACAACTTATATAGAAAAGCGTCTCCACAAAAACAGGCTCGCGAGCTCTATAGCTCACAAGGACACAACTTATATAGAAAAACGTCTCCACAAAAGTGCATTAAAATTGACTCTACGAAATTGCATTAAAATTAAATCTTTTCGTAGTCGGGTTTTAGTATTTAAAACTATAACTTGAAGTAAGTATACAGGGTGACTTTTTATCCACCAGCCAAATTTTTGGAGCAAGTTCAGTCCATGATACTGAACTGCTTTCTATAAAAAATGTATAAAAATAGATAAAAAATTTTCGTCCTCAAGTACACAACCACGATACGATTCTTAAAAAGGTGGTTAAGCCTCTTAACAACACCATGTTCCATAATCGAGAATGGTCTTTTCAGCAAGACTCAACACCGGGTCTTAAGGCTCGATCCACCCAAGCGTAGTTGGAGACAAACTACATCTTCATCAGACTTCATCAGAGCTGAAGACTGGCCGTCATCTACCCCGATCTTAATCCGAATATGATTTATGGTCAGTTTTAGAGGGTATGGCATGCTCTAAACGCCGTAATAATTTGGAGTCCCTAAAACAATACATTACATTGGCAGCGAAGAATTCCCATGGAGAAAGTGCGTCTTTCTATTGATAACTGGTCTCAACGTTTAAAGGATTAAAGCCAATTAAGATCATTTGGAATGAGCTTCATATATTTTTAATGTTATAATATTATTGCATAAACTTACACACACATTACAGTAATAATACTGTAATGTGTGTTAGTTATTATTATTTATGCAATAGAAAAAAAAATATTATTCCTTAATATTTGTTACTATATACATTACACCTAGCAATAACATACATAAAGTTGAAAAAAACTAGTTTTTCGTGCAAGCTTTGATTGTGACTATCACGACACGACAAGTGTAATAAGCCCAAACTGGATGGGTATCGTCGTTTGATTGCAGGGCTCACCATCAGATCTGCTTTTTGTTTTAATAATATTGCAGTGTCATCTGATTCACAACAGCATACAAAATTTCATCTGAATCGGAAACCGGGAAGTGGCTCAAGTTTAACTTGCAAGAAACAAATAAACAGTTAACTTTATTTTCTTTCCAACTTTAGTTGGTAAAATATTTGACACTCATCAAAGTTTGGTTATTTATATAGTTTCACGTATATTTCTTGATTGTGGTTGAATTCGACAAAACTACCTACAAAATTAAACAAATGCTATTTTTTATCTTCCGTACTTCCAAGTCTTACATGGTACAGATGCATTACCCTTTATCTATAACGGAATAGACTGTCCCCAGGGCCGTAAGTGCCGTAACACCCAAAAGCCACGAAAAATTTTAACGATTTGGCTATAGCTTTGAGAGTAAGTCTACTTATTCCATTACGTATTCATTAATATGTGTCGAATTTCTTGGTTTATATAGGTTTTATCATGTGATGTGGGTGATTATCATAGTTCCCTACCCATTTTCCGAAGAATTGCTAGCTACTTTTTAAGTCATTGCAGATCAAAATCCAGAAGGCGCAATAAATAGCATAACGTAGCTGGCCTCAAATCGTTACTTACAGCTCAGTTTAGTGCCGCTTCTTAGGCGCAAGTGCAGAAGAAGCGGCAACAAACTGCACTGCAGCATTTTCTCAAAATACGTCAACTAACAAACTTACAACTTAAAATATAGTGGACGGACTGAGATTGCATTGTTTGTTATAATTATAAGAATTACGATATTTGACCGAGCGAGGGCTATAATTCAAGTTGGGGCGAAAACACATTGTTTGTATGTATGTATGTTTGTCCCGCGATAACTGCCCAACACGATGCCGATGGTCCGATTTTGATAAAATTTGGTAGGCATGTAGAAATTATCAATAGAATTTTCAAGTTCGTTGGGCATCAAAATCGGTTTAGTTGTTTTTGAAATATTAATAAAAAATCGCGAGGTCGAAGTTCGCGGCGACCACTAGTTATAGAAAAATATACACTTTATAGATGCAATAAATGATTTATCTATCTATCTTTCCCATAAACGACTTACTTTTCAGCCTGTAGTACGGGTTAGCTAAGTCATTCATATCACGTAGGTGTTTTTTTTTATTAAATCACTTACTTTATCGAACATGGAAGCATTTTTCCTTGCATACGATATGTTTTCAAAGTTGCAACACAGTTCATACTGTGATACAGAGGTAAATATACCTATTTTATGAAAATAGTCTGAATGTCGGCTGCAGTCCCCCATAGAAGTACCCCGTAAGACATTAGACTGTACAAGTAACTAAAGTACACTTGTCTAGCAGTTGCTACATCTGTCAATTGTCTTATTCTCCTAACAGCGCAGCGTAAGACGCAGAGCTAAGCCTATTAGAAAGTTTATTTATATCATCAGTATGTCAACGCAGGCTTGTCTCACAATGGAAGAGAGAGTCGAATGCATTGGGTCTTTTTTGCATTTAACATCATTGGCTGAAAACCAATTATAAATTATTAACTAGTAGTGCGCCGCGAACTTAGACCTCGCGGTTTCTGATTAATATTTCAAAAACTACTAAACCGATTTTGATGCCCAACGAACTTGAAAATTCTATTGATATTTCCTACATGCCAAATTTTATCAAAATCGGACCATCGGTTCTGCAGTTATCGCGGAACAAACATACATACATACATACATATAAACAATGTGTTTTCGCCCCAACTTGAATTATAGACCTCGCTCGCTCAGTCAATAATAATAAATCCGCAGTGCAGCTGGTGGCGAGCTGTTGGGGAGTAGCGACCCCACGGACCTGAGTGCTCCTAGGGGAGGCCCCTGTTCCTCGTCTCCGTCTTGCCTTTGTTGGTGGGACGGAGTGGAAACCGATGAGGTAATAGGAACCCCTACCTCTGTCTTGCCTTAATTGGCCGGCCAGAGAGGAGTCGCGAGAGCTATTAGCTCGTAGGGTGGATGTGAAACATCAGTGGTGAGTGGGCGTACCTGATGGGACCCTAAGGGAGCAAGTGATGGTTGTTTAAAGCCCAGTGACACCTCTATAATAATAATAACCGTAAAAACAGTACCAATAGTTATCTCTACGACCGGCGTCGTACCTCACACACTTCATACACATCTTCACACTCTTGATCTGCATTCATCTATTTACATACTTATTCAAAAAGCTGTAATACTTAATACATGTAGAATAGTCAGGAAGTTTTTATCAGCCTCTTAATTCGAATAAAGCCTCTTTGTGTTGGCTCAGGCCCCACAAATGCTCAATTACCAAGTCTGTAGAAGACTTGAGATAAATAAATACCAATATAATAATAATAATAATAAAATGCTTTATTTGAGAAACACACAAAAAACAAAAATATATATAACAGATATTATTATCGGAACCTATTAGAGGTGCTCTCAAAAAGGATCCAACTCAGCATATGCTGGCTGTTTAAGGACTGCCAGCGCTGGTCTTCCGTTGGAGCCTAGTTGACGTCACGGAAATATGCACTAAGGCAAAAGCAAAAAAAAAAAAAAAACACAAAGTAAATCGCAAGACACCTATCTTTATGCCACGACAATACAATATCGTAATATACAATTTTACCGACATAATAGGTATGTAATAATAAAAAGAAAAAGAAAAAAAAAATTGCCTAATTAACTGTCATTAAGAAAAACAACATTGACAGCTGACAGTAACATTTAACATTGAAGGGCAACAAAAATATCTCACAATCTTTATAGAAAAAGAGAGAAAAAAATATATATATATATATATATATATATATTGACACAAATTTATACAATAATAATAGATTTCAAAAAAGCATATCCAATGAAATGGAGCTAGCTTTTAACATGATAAGAAGCTCCTCTCCACCCTTAAGCCACTCAACTAGTGTTGCTCTCCTTGCTGCACATTATCGTGCAGCCTTTTTCGGGGGCCCATTGACTGAGGCGGCGAGTCACCTGCCTATTTTATCCGTGTTTCTAAACATTGGTCAGGCAGGTGCCATAGTCCTTCCCATAATATTCCAATCCACTAGCATTTCATCCCAATAGTCCTTATGTAGTTTTTTCCATTATTCCTCAATAGTCCTGCACCTACTGGGAATTGTCAATGAGAACATTGTCATAGTGTCCTTATTGTCATGCCCTAGTGAGTGCTCCATTGCAAACTATAGCAAATCTCTCACAAGACCTCTAGATGTTGGACCGGTGCCCCCATGCAAGCCTCAAAGGTCCGGGATACGTCCCGTGAAGGATAAACCTTGAGAAAACATAATAACAATATAGTCAGTCAACGGCGTCGGGACGTGACGACCCCATCGCCTACTGGATCCCCAGTGCAGTCAGTCAACGCAGGGCAGCTTGTGGCGAGCTTGTGGTGAGTGGCGACACCACGTGCCCTACCTTCAGGGGGACCATACACACATGCGCTTACACACACACACATACACACAGTTACAGACCCCCCGCCTCTGTCTTGCCTTAACCGGCCGGCCAGAGTGGAGTCACAATAGCAGAACATACGCTCCAGGGTGGAAGTGTATTGGACGTAATGGCGAAATAACGGGTGAACCCGCTCTCGGGGTAAGCCCCGTGATGGTGACACCGAAGCCGCACCTCTCGACACCCTCAGCTGCTCACATTGTGTTGCGCCCTGGCCGCGTCTTCGTGGCTTGTTAGGGTGCCCACAGGCAGTGTAGCCGACGAGCAGCAAGTCACCATCTACCAGGCTTAAAATGTTGTGAGAGATTTTTAGGTAAATGCCCGTATCTCACTTCATAACCTAGTTATCCGGTCCAGTAACATCTCATCCACATAGCCCAAACCAAGTTATTCCTTCCCTGGCAATAGTTCGGAGGACTGTCCGTTAGTGCATCTCAGGGATAGACCTCCATAGATGCAGCCATCTCACTTTTTAGATAAAAAGGTACTAAAAGGCCACTTCATGTTGGCTTTGGCCCCATGAAAGCCTCAAAGGACCGGGTCCTCATGGACCCGTGGCTGAAAAGCGTACTGACAATATAATAATATAATAGTACTCCTGGACACGGCACGTAATTGTCAGGAGGTTTCTCTCTCTGCGGCCCTAACCGCCGGTAGCTTGGGCCTTGCCCCGCTGCCAATGGGCAGCAAGGTTAGGTTTTTATAAATATTTTATAAAAACCTAGCCTAAGATCAAAATGAAATAGAGAGAATAATAATATATAAATATATAATAATTATAAATTGAAGACAAGGTGCTGTTCACCGCGCTAGCATCTTTGTTATGTCGATTTATTTTAAAATTAGCAAGGTTTCATCGCCAAACAGCACCATGTTAGCCTGTTTCGCAACCAAGTAGAAGCAAGGCAAGTCATTGACATAAACTAAGAAAAGAATCAAGGACCTAGAATTGAACCTTGTGGTACGCCCATTTTAACATTAGATCCGTGTGATGTTTCGAAAAAAGTTGCAAATTTATTAAAAGTCTAGCGGCCCGCTCTGCGTTTGCCCGGATATACCTAATTATCTACTGTAATTATAATTAAGTTTCTATTCTTCCATAAAAATATTTGTAATAATATAGCTTGACATAATGTTTTTAAATATAATATAATAATAATATGATGAGAAACATTAATGAATAATAGTTTTAGAATCAATGATTATTGCCTACAAAACCATGTCAGAAAAACATTATATGAAACTATGTTTATGAAAAGAAAATAACAGTGGCACTCCGGGAATGTCGACAGAAGTGACCTTGAACAAGGTGGTGTTGGTTACAGTAACGATAACAGTGTCGTCAGTTCAAATGTTTCTCCCATCTCAAAAAATGTCCAACGTGCATAGAAGTTTTCACTTCACAAAGTCGTTATGAGAAACCATATTAAAGGGGATCCATGTAAGCAATCACAGAAAAATGCTTTATATCTTTTACATGTATATTAATGAAAACGATACGATAGATAGCCTGACGAATATAAGCTGGGCTTTCATTTCATGGTTTGCCAGTATCACACAGTACAGGTAAGTATTATATAACAACTTAAGAGCGCGTAAGACCCTGATAGTACTTAGAGCGATCTTAAATATTATCAATATTAACGAAATATTCACTTTGAAATAAGACACAGCACAGGACTAATTCTATACATAATATGTTTTGAAAACACGATTGCTTAAAATTTTCTCGATAGAAAAAGAAATTGCGAAGTTGCCTCCGAATCACCTCAGAATTATACTAAAACGGAAAGTATTTAAGAAATACAATAAATTAGCCTTTGCAACTTTAGATTATAATTGTATTAAAAATAATGCAGGGATCATACCTATGTCTTATTTTTAAAATTTAAATATTTTTTAGTAAAACGAAAAAAATCTCAAAAGAGCGTAAACTTGAGGCTGCGTAGCGCAGCGCAGCGGGCTCTCACTGAAATCTCACTCTTTTGGTCTAGTAAACAAGTTCTATATTTCTTCCAAAGTGCGCGCTACGTCGCGTTGCGTCGCGTCTCGGTGTAAACTGACCCTTTAAATGACGCGCTCACATCAAATATTCATTCAATATGTTCGTTACATATATTTCTCTTACAAGTAGCGGCCTGCCCGCGCTAACCTTCCAAGAGAAAAACCTACTCTACATTTTAATGAAAACCGCATTAAAATTAGCCCAGGTGGCTTATGGCCTATTTCAGCAGTGGACTTAATTAATAATGATAATGAAATGACTTGCATTCTCTAACGATATAATATTTTGTTAATTTTGCAGAAATATTTATCAGCGGCTTCGAGGAAATAGTACTTTGTGCAGATAGGTACCTATAGAGATAGGCGGATAACGATAACGAGGATATCTGCTTCGTGGCTTGTTTATTATGAGACTAATTCAGGAAAAAGGTGAAACAATGTGGTTTACAACTATGTAGGTATGATTTTATACTGTGTCACCTTTATTTTAAAAGTTGTTTAATTATGCATGTACCTATATCCCACACTAGCTGTGCCCGCGACTTCGTTCGCGTGGTTGTCGGAACGTAATGTTATATAGCCTAAAGCCTTCCTCTATAAATGGACTACCCAACAAAAAAAGAATTTTTCAAATCGGACCATTAGTTCCTGAGATTAGCGCGTTTAAACAAACAAACTCTTCCGCTTAATAATATTAGTATAGATCAGTTCTAATTTATATAAACTGTTCGTATATGTAACAACGTGTAATTGACATATATGCGTAATAAATCGAACCGCGAGCTAAATAAGAAATAATCAGCGAGTTGTTTTTTTTTGTATTTTAAATTATTTTAATATCATTATACTAAAGTGATCCATGGTTCGATTTATTACACTTATGTCAAAGCGATTTCTCTGTCTTTTCGTAGTCTGTCAGACTGAGTCAAACAAGACTCCTAAGAATGGCTCATATTTTGTTGCAGCCTGCAATTTTTTTTGAAACTCAACTTGTCATATTTCCTAAAACGAGTAGTATCGCCCATACTTCTTCTCCTTATCGAGTCTCAAACGGCTAAAATTAAACTTGTTTAGACCAGAATTTGGCCACGGTGACCGCCATATCGTTGGCCTTGTCCATGCTAATAGCAAAATACATATGCTAATTATGCAGCAGTCCTATATCTAGGAAATCCCTGCAGAAACCTGCCGCTGGTTAAATCTTTGGTGGAGAAGTTCTCCAGCTACCTAGTAATACATAAAAAAAATCCCCTGACTTTCTTTTACCCTCTGTTCTGTAACCAGAGTAACTGATTTTAAGGAAAATACTAGGCTCTATTAAATCGCTTTTCAAACAAGGAAAAACAATATCGAAATCACTTCAACTATTTGAATTTAACGTCCTCATTATAAACTGTAAACAGTAGTTCATAAAATACTTTGAAGGGTTATCTAGGATTTGATAGGAGCAAAATTTTAAATAATGTCTCCGTTTTCTTTGAAATGATTTATTTTAAATGGGGGCAGCACTGGACTCCGGAAAATTCAGGTACGGCCTTAAAAAAAGCCACGCTAATTCAGTTTCAGTCTAAGTTTCAAAAAATCCCCACTCATTTTCTATGGAAGTTTTATAATTTTTGGTTTTCATATTTATAGATAATACCCATTTCAATAAACTACTGAAACAAATATTAAGTTGTGTCTTCTTTTTTAATATAAAAAATTGAAAAACATTGAGTTATGTCGTTTGACACAAACAAAACAACATTTTATTTATGCCAATTAATATAAGTCACATTACATTTTACACATTCTGCTTTGCTTTAGTGCTAAATGATATACATTTACTGTTTTCATAGACAAATGAGATCTCTAATAATACAGCGAAAAGTCACATAATTAAACATGTTAATTTCGATGACAGCGTTTGAAATATGCTGGTTTTATTTTGATAATGTCGAAAAAGAGTTATATCACCATACACAAATCTGAGTACCCGTTCTACCGTCCGTCCTTTTTAAGTGTTATGATTCTGTTTATATCGTTACACTAACAAAATTAAAAATATAGTTTAGTTCAACTAGTGTTAAATGCAATTGTACGGAAAAACACAAAAAAAAAACGTTGTGGGAACTTGAAAAAACCGATACTTACATCACTTTACACGAATCCTAACTTTGGCATTTAAGCCCTACAGCTATGAAAATAAGACAGAAAAATAGCATATTTTTTCTGATTCAGAACATGTGGGAATATTAAAACCGATATTACTCGAGTTAACTCAGTTTTCACTAAACGTACGGAATTATTCTGTTTTTTTTTACTTATTAGGTTTGTGTTACAAAGTACTAATCAAAAACTATAATCAAGGACATTTTTGATAATAACATTATCTTTACAGATAGTTACAAATAATTTAATGATTCATATAGATAACAGACAAGTATCAGAGTAGGTACCAAACATCCGCCAGGCGAGCCATGTGCGCTCACTTCATTCCGCAGCTCCCAGCCCAACCAGTTTACAAGTGTTCCTCACACCTATCAAGTTATAATATAACATCGAACAAAATATAGTAAAACTATTTTAAGGATGAATTCTGTCCATTGATACTGGACAACTTTCCCCAAGGAACATATATCTAAATATAAAAAATAATTTTGGCTTTCCATACAAACTCGGATCAGCTGATCGGTAACTTACATGGGAGGCCAAAAAATAACATTTCTAAATATGATCCTTCGAGAAAGTTGTTTAGTATCATGGACTGAAGACCCTTGTTACACCCTGTATATAAGTTAAATAGTTTTAGTTTTAAATGAGTTTAATAGTTTAGTTAATACTGTACCCAATGTTAGTATTACTCGTATTAAAAGAGTGGAGAACCCTGGCACCAGGCAATTATACGAATAAGCTTAAAAGAAATCTACGACACTTGTAACACAACTAGGTATTTACCTAGTACAAATAAAACATTTTCACTTTTAATGTTTCATTTTCATCAAGTTGGTATTGGTGAATATGAAAAAAAAACAACTAATGTTGAAGCTGGAAATGCAGAGCCCTGCTATGCTATGCTATCTGTCTTCATTTCACCAATCGGAGATGATTCCCGACTGTTTTAAACAACTTACAGGTTTCTTTACCTTATTTTCCTTCATCGAATACTAGTGGTGGGCTGGTGGGTGGTGGGTGGTCAATAAAATAACCATAAGTAAGTATGACTCCGTTTCGCAATACAGTCTGAGTTGGTCGGGAGAGGTTTCCAAACACGTACTTTTCGATAGGAAACTTTTGACGAGTTGGTCACATGTTTCTGTATTACTAAATATAGTGCACTAATCATACTAGTGTGTAATAAATAAATAAACATATACTAACATATTACACAGATTGAGCTAGCCTCAAATTAAGTATGCTGGGCACCCGACATTGTGAGACCATAGAGAGTGTGAAGTATGCTGGGCACACGACACTGTGAGACCATAGAGAGTGTGAAGTATGCTGGGCACACGACATTGTAAGGCCATAGAGAGTGTGATGTATGCTGGGCACACGACATTGTGAGACCATAGAGAGTGTGAAGTATGCTGGGCACACAACATTGTGAGACCATAGAGGGTGTGAAGTATGCTGGGCAGACGACATTGTGAGACCATAGAGAGTGTGAAGTATGCTGGGCACACAACACTGTGAGACCATAGAGAGTGTGAAGTATGCTGGGCACACGACATTGTAAGGCCATAGAGAGTGTGATGTATGCTGGGCACACGACATTGTGAGACCATAGAGAGTGTGAAGTATGCTGGGCACACAACATTGTGAGACCATAGAGAGTGTGAAGTATGCTGGGCAGACGACATTGTGAGACCATAGAGAGTGTGAAGTATGCTGGGCACACAACACTGTGAGACCATAGAGAGTGTGAAGTATGCTGAGCACACGACATTGTGAGACCATAGAGAGTGTGAAGTATGCTGGGCACACGACACTGTGAGACCATAGAGAGTGTGAAGTATGCTGGGCAGACGACATTGTGAGACCATAGAGAGTGTGAAGTATGCTGGGCACACGACATTGTGAGGCCATAGAGAGTGTGAAGTATGCTGGGCACACGACATTGTGAGACCATAGAGAGTGTGAAGTATGCTGGGCACACAACATTGTGAGACCATAGAGAGTGTGAAGTATGCTGGGCAGACGACATTGTGAGACCATAGAGAGTGTGAAGTATGCTGGGCACACAACACTGTGAGACCATAGAGAGTGTGAAGTATGCTGGGCACACGACATAGTGAGACCATAGAGAGTATGAAGTATGCTGGGCACACGACACTGTGAGACCATAGAGAGTGTAAAGTCATATAAATACTTAGGTGTAGTGTTACGTGGTAGACTGTTACTTTTTTTTATAAAACGACAAATCAGACTGATTGAGTTAGCCCCAAAGTAAGTTTTAAACTTGTGTTATGGGATACTAACTCGACTATACTAAATTTTATAATAAATACATATATAGATAAACATCCAAGACCCCGGACAATTTAAAAAAGGCCATTTTCCAACTTGCCCTGGCTGGGGATCGAACCCAGAACCTCGAATCCAGATTGGCGGACTAGCATGTTGACCATTAATTACACCACGGAGGTCGTCAAAACGTCGTTACTTTAGTTGGAATGTCCATGTCGATTTGGTGTGTAATAAATTGAGATCAGTACTAAGTAAACCATACAGTCTGACTGAAGTATGTAATATGATATTACAAACAAGACTGTAAGATTTGAAAAATCCCAAGTAACAATGTCTTGTTCTACAGTAGTCCATAGAACGTTTTCTCAAACACTACCTTGGGCCCTATAAAATACCAAAGAAGGTCGAGTATTAGCCAGTAGCTGTTAGTTTTTTATCCTTCATATTTTCCGTAGGTACACGCGCAGTTCAATCCGGGGGTCGGCCGCGTTCATCATATATTGATGAATTGTATTCTTATGTAATGTATTATTATAATGTATTATTGCAGCAATGGAAATAATGGAAACTACTCCACCGACAAGAACGTTGTTTTTAAATTATAAATAGATTATTGCAGCAAATAATGAAACTTGAGCGTCTTCAAAATCTCTGTATTCGTTTTATTTTCGGTCTACGTAAATATGACGTCTCCCAATTTTGCACGCAAGTCAAATGGCTCCTTATTCACTCCGCCGTGACTGGCATATTCTTTCTCTTCTTTCTTCCACCCTCTTCAATTCTTCCTACTCCAACTATCTAAAGGAACGTTTCGTTTTTCTTAACGAACGAACGACCCATGATCACAAAGTACGCAGTTCGGGAAATCTCATGCTTCAAATTCCACCTCATTCTACCGAAATTTATACCAAATCTTTCTCTGGTCACTCTGTTCCTCTATGGAACACTCTTCCACCCTCCATCCGCTGTGTTCAAACATTTTCAAGTTGGTAATTTACTTGAAAATGTAATTTTCTGTTTAATATCACTAAATTATTTTTCACAGCACTCTCTTCATCGCACCACCTTATATTTTTAGCACAATTCCTGTCACCCAAAGGTAGCCTGTAAGAAATTGCCTTGGCGATAAGGCCGCCTTTTGTATACCTATACTGTACATAATTTTGAATATTATTTGTATCTGTGTTTTTGGTGCAATAAAGTGTTACTTACTAACTTATTGTAATGTATTATTCCTTTGTATTGTAATGTAAGTGGCCATGCGCCATGCATGCCGATGATGGAAAATTTTCTTTAAATCTTCCGCGAGTTAGATACGTATCGACCGCCTGATGCGATCCCCGTCTGGACATTACTATTTTTACATTTACCGCGTCCTTGAACATACACCAAGACGGACGATGTCCAATCGGCCCAGCAGCTAGATTATCCAAATATAATGGACACTTAATTTGAAATCATTTAGTTAGTAAAAAACCACAAAAATATAGAGCGTCTTTTCCGGAGTAGGGGCTTGTGACCACAAGCACAGAATACAGTAAGAGTACACAGAACGAAATCTCCTAAGGTACACGCAATATGCGTCCCCGTTCCCCGCACCCGCACTTCTACCCCGGTTCTTGTGGGCCAATTTGTGTCATCAAGGCGAAAACGGAGTAAAGGTGCGGGTGCGGAGAACGGGGAAACATATTGCGCGTACCTTAGGAGATTCCGTTCTGTTTACTCTTACTGTATTCTGTGCCACAATTCACCTCTCAAACATTGTATTCATATGGCATCCGTGGCGATCTTGAAATGCGCTGGACCTTCGTAATGTTTTGTTGGCCAGCCAAAAAATACGTGTACAATATTTTTTAATAGTCCATCTGATTTTTATAACTTCCTGCGGTCCATTTATTTTATTTATTTATTTAAAAACTTTATTGTGTTATGTACAAGTGGTGAACCCAATGCCATATGGCATTCGCTACCGGTCAACCATAAGACCAAGCAGAAAATATGTGTGGCTGGCGTGATTACAATATGAATAGAATTACAAAATTTGAAAAAAAACTGGTATTATATATGACCTACTTATAATATTATATAGTATAAATAAAAATAAATAAACAAAACATTAAACAAATTTATACCTAAACATATAAACTATTAAATATATATTATACATATACAATAAATACAAAATAATTAAATATATTAGGATGATAGTGCTAGGCTAGGACTGCTGGAGAAACAATGTATGTCCCGCCCACTGGAATGCCATGCGACTGCATCTCAGCTTTTGCTTGAAGGATTTTATTTGGAGCTTTTAGAAGAACATACCATAAATGTTGAAGCTTAACAATGGAGAAATAACGAGAGATTTTTTCTATACATACGGAATACTCGGCTATGTTCTGCGTCGTCACAAAATAAAGAAGTAAGAGACGCAACGTGTCCAACAAAGATGCTATTACTTCTGTCGTCTATACTACACAAGCCATTTCAGCTTAAGTAAGAGACGCAACGTGTCCAACAAAGATGCTATTACTTCTGTCGTCTATACTACACAAGCCACTTCAGCTTAAATAAGAGACGCAACGTGTCCAACAAAGATGCTATTACTTCTGTCGTCTATACTACACAAGCTACTTCAGCTTAAGCACTTACAATTTAGTTTGTACGGATGTGTGGATGTTTTGGATAAAAGTACTTATTGTTAGGAGACTAGCGCCATCTGCTTGTGATCTCCACAAACACGGGCAAGATTATCGATTTAGCGATATTCCAGCTGTCGAGCGCGGATTGTATTTGCCCGGCCAGGAAATAATCTTTGTCTATGGGTCGCCCCAGTCTCGACTGACGCCATTGTTAATGACTTGGTTCGTTGTCCCGTCGCGAAAGAGCCGGAGGCCTGCATTTTGTATTTGATATATTGCGAATATTTCGTGAAGAATTGTCGCTAATTGTTGTTCGTTTGTGTGCCCAATTTGTTTGCAATGGCGTGGAGCCGTGGATTGTTTGTAGTACGCATAAAAACAGTGATATGTGTCAAATGTGAACGCGTGTCATCGCGTCATTGTAAATTGTTGGTTTTTGACTATTGCCTGTGTGAAACGGAAGTATTTGTAAATTGACTATAAAAGGAACTAATTTTGGTAGCGTGAATGCCCATAAATATATAAACAGTGATAAGTGTTTGAGTCGGAGCGAGAGACACCGCATGTTACGGTCCGCTGTTAGGTTATACCAACAATAGGTACTTAATCATGAAGTGTCAAGAAAAAGAAGAAACTTGTTGTGCTGTGGTGAAGTGGTGCTATAAGTGCGACGTGTTCGTTTGGGGCGACATACATGAGCTCATGGGTAGGTTCGCTTAGGGACCCCATTTTCTTCACCACTGACTTGGGACCCATGGTGGGACCTAAGGCCGTCGCCAGCCCTGAGTAGGACTTCGGGCTCGACGCGAAGGCCAGGCGAGGCTGCCTGAAGACTGCATGGATGCGGTAAGTTTTGTAATTAGTTTAATTACTTTTAATTAGATTTAATTTTAACTTATAATTAGGTTAGGAGGTTCCCTGGACCTTATCTAGGGTGGTAGCAGACTGCGTAGGTTTGTTTGTGTGTTTGTTTGTTGCCGGTGGGATTGCCGGACTCGTACCAAGAGCGTAGTTAGTAACATCTTTGGTATCAGAACGTAATCTTAGCTATCTGCGCCAACAGTGGATGTTCCGCTTTCACGCCACAACTGCAGAAAGGATTGGAATGAAATTTGGCATGTCGCATTTTATAGCTTTAAATAGATCATAGGATACTACAATAATCTAATGGCAATTCCAAGGTAGAGCAAACCTTACTTTTTTTCGTCACGTGACTTGTTCAGATACGTAGCAGGCGCCATCTCTTTTTTTTGCATTCACGTCAGTAATTTAAAAGTTAAATTCCCGCGTGTGGCCCCAGACTAAAATCATTGCATTCAGCTCCGCACGTGTGGGCCATTCGTGACGACGACGAATACTTTAAGCCTCTCTCTTTCTCTCTTATCGAGTGTGTAGTGTAATTAGCTAACCCTGGTTTCAGATTTCTCGAGCTGCCTAAAGGCATCTGACGTAACTCAATGACTGTTATCTAGTGGCAACAGTCATTATTACCCACTAGTGAACCAGTGTGCAGATTTTCTTACGATATTTTCTTTCACCGGAAGCAGTGGTGGTAGTTGAACATTACCGTATATAAGCACGACCTCAGAGGACCAAGTCGCGCCTAGTGGGGTTTGAACTCGCGCCTGACAGACGCACAGCTAGTGCCTAAAACTGCTTATCCCCCACCGCTTTAAAACACATACTATATTTAGATACGGCTGTGTGCGTGCGTACTCCATTGAAATTCGGAGTTCAGTTAGGTCGAGTTTAAAGAATCAGTAAGTGAATGGCTTTAACACACATAAAAGGCCTATTTCTATACCGTTGGTTGTTTGTACTCTGGGCCAATCTGGTTGAAACTTGGCACAAAAATTGCTGGATCCGAAACTAGGTTAAGTTAGATACATACCTACCGATGCATTTCAGCTGTGGCCTACTTTTTATGACGAAAGTCCTTATTTCACACAAGTAAGGACGAAAGTATGAAATGTATTAATACCTTATTTAATTAAGATAGGTATTAAATAATTTTCCACGATGTATTGAAGTAACCTACATATTTACCTTATACTTAATTCCATGCGTCAACTCGTGAACGCTGCCAGGGATTGGTCAGCTCGGCTTAACCTTTTGACTACTCAGTACTATTTCTTATAACGTTATTTATGTTTGTTCGCTCTATCGCAATCTCAACTGACTCGTTCGAAAAAAATGTAATGAAAATAAAATTAGCATTCCGATTACTTTTGGTGTAGGTGATTTAGTATGTATAGAAAGGGAAGACCTTCAACAGGGCAAAGTCAAAAATTGTGCCTAAATTTCAGGAATTTGACACATATCGGGTTGAAGATACCTGAATTAGCCGGAAATATAATCGTATTTACTCCGACGTGATAGCACTAGGTAAAATGAAACCTTGGCTTAATTTTAAACGAGCCGAAGAAGAGTCCTGCTCCAGTACCGAAGAAAGCTCTGATTGTCAATAATTTGGAGTCTTCATTTTTCGCAAAAACTACCGCATGAGCTTCGTAATTATTGTTCTTAGATTTAGTACCATGCTGCCGATTTATGAAGTTGGATGTAGTAGTGACGATTGTTTTTTTTTTTCGATTTGTAATCTTGAGACAATGGCCGATTTTGTCACTGTTTATTGTTTGTTTGAAACTGATACCTGTTTCCTACAATTCCGAGTAGAAGCGACTCGACGTATACGTTAAATTGTTAACTGTATGGTGTTATCGACTCATTCATAACACTGTAATTGTTAAAATGTTGATTGGATTGTGTTGTGGTTTAAACGTAGAAGCGACTTTTACCAGCTAAGTAGTTGATATCGGGCTAGCAGTGACTTGTACAAATTGAATGTTGAATTATAAAACTAGAAGTTTCATTCTCGGTCTCATTGATGTTTATAAGCTTTGTTTAGCTTGTTTCCTATGCGAAAGCCATGGGAAAACTGTGTGGTCCTATTCTACTCTGCCAGGGACCACACGGTTTTCTAATAGATTTTAAATAATGTACAGATTTATCTATACTAATATTATAAAGCGGAAGAGTTTGTGTGTTCTTTTGTTTGTTTGTTTGTTTGTTTAAACGCGCTAATCTCAGGAACTAATGGTCCGATTTGAAAAATTCTTTTTTTGTTGGGTAGTCCATTTATAGAGGGAGGCTTTAGGCTATATAACATTACGTTCCGACAACCACGCGAACGAAGTCGCGGGCACAGCTAGTTAAGTTATAAAATTTTAACACAGGATCGTGTTTTTTCCGGATGCCGATTGAAAGTAATATTAATCAACGTTATTATTTATTATAGAAATAGTTGTGTATATTGTCGGATATATATTATATTCTCAGTTATAGTAGTTAATTTAATAAATAAAGGGCAACACTATTACTTGTAATACTGTAGAACTAGCTTCTGTTGGAATAAATTGACAAAAGAGTAGTTGTATTGATATTGTCTATACATATAAAAGCAAATTGAACAATAGTCCGGGACCCGGGCTCACTCCTCGTTTCGTCGTCAACGAATAAACAACTTACAAGGTATCCATATTGTGTCTATTTATTAACCCCACACTAATTAGTTTCCTGAGGCTGTCCTGCGCCGAGACTGCCGAGAGCGAGATAGATTCGACTCAATCAGACAATATTTGACCTCAGAGATTACTGTGAGCGCTATGGAATGAATACAAATTTAAAAGCAAATGCTGCCAAGTGATGGATTAATAACGCAAATTAAGAATATTTAAAAGTTATTTAAAAAGTGAGACATATGACGACTGCCTTATGTTTAATACAATTATAATTCAAAGTTATAAATGCTAATTTATTGTATTTTTAAATACTTTACGTTTCAGTATAATTCTGAGGTGATTTGGAGGCAACTTCGCAATATTTTTCTATTAAGAAAATTTTAAGTAGTCGTGTTTTCGTAACATAGTAGTCGTAGTTAGTCCTGAACTTTGCTGTGTTTTTATTTCAAAGTGAGTATTTCGTTACTATTGATAAATATTTAAGATCACTCTATGTACTATTAGGGTCATACGGGCCCTTAAGAAACTTCAAGGACAAACTGCAAGAGAGTCTCTAACACTGGTATGGTTATAACTTGCGGAAACCGGCAAATTACGTAGGAAACTAATGTATAACTAGAGCCCGGCAGACGTGGTAGATCCAAGAAATGGTGGCTTGACGTCGTCAGGGATCATATGCGTGCCAATGGTTTTACAAACGAGTATGCTCAAGACAGCGCGAAGTGGAGAAGAAAACGTCGGCAAGCGGACTCCGGGCCTCACAGCATTACAGCTGAGGATGCGACTGGGAATACGCTGAGATGAGAGAGAGGTTTTAATGAAATGACAATGATAAAATAATGAACATACTTATTTACAAAAAAGAAAAACTTTCATAGGTACTACCCGCTGTATTTATAAAATATCTGGTCCCCATACTGTAACGTGTTACTTCGGAACTCTACTCTGAGCGTGGCCCTCGGTTATTAATTACTGTAAAGATTATTCTGACACTTTTAACAACCCGTAACAAATGGTTCGAAAAGTTTCTTAATAATAAGCCGTGTGGTTCCCGGCAGCGTAGAATAGGACCACTCCAAGTCTTCCAGCGGATGTCGTAGAAATACTTATAAAGCACAAGCTAAACAAAGCTTATAAACATCAATGAGAAAAAAAGATGATGATGATAAAATATGTACATACCTATTTCCAAAAAAGAAAAACTTAGATAAGTACTACCCGCTGTATTTATAAAATATCTGGTCACGTGACACGTTACAGTATGGGACTGTAACGTGTTACTTCGGAACTCTACTCTGAGCGTGGCTTTGGTTATTAATTCTTACTGTAAAGACTATTCTGACACTTTTAACAACCCGTCACAAAATGGTTCGAATAGTTTTTTTTTTACCATTTCTTTATGCCACTTATCACATTTCGGAGGACAGAATATAGCCTACTATACCTTTGTTACAACTACGTGTATTACTCAGGATGTTACAACGACATGTTCATAAAACAAACATGAGAGTGACCGTTTGCCGCGACAGTGCAGCGACCCCTTTATTATGCGACCATTCAGCCAACATGCTCTAAGATTCGACAGTGTGACAGTGACTTTATCGATTTTATTATTTGTTATAAGAAATTAATTTTTCATTTATGATACAAAGAATGCCTGAAATACGGGCACTTTCTAAGTTTATTTTTCACAACAATAAAATATTTTTTTATTTCATTTCGATAAACTACGAGTAGCATTATATTGTGCCGTGTGGCTTCCGGGTGCCGTGTGGGTTCCGAGTGCCGTGTGGCTTCCGGGTGCCGTGTGGGTTCCGGCCTAGAATAGGACTCTTCCTGTGGATGTCGTAAGAAGCGACTGAGCACAAACACCTCGTGGTACAATTGCATTCCCAAGGAGGGCCGAGACGTCGTGCGGCGGCCGGTTGTAAAACTTTTTACACAAATGCATTCCCAAAGAGGGTTGACGTCACGCAGGCCAGTCGAAAAACTAGGTATCTTTTTCTTCTCTAGTTCGCAATGTCTTCGGCATCCTTGGGTGACCATTGAGCCCACAGTTGAGCCGCATGGTTTTATATTTGGAGAAGAAAATACGGGAAATCGCACCCCGGGCTCCAACGCTGTTGAGGGTGAAACCGGTGTTCCCGGCTAAGATGAATGGAAAAAAGAAACTACCATTATACAAAGTGGAAAGGGACATACCCGTAATAAATCGAACCACGGGCTATTACAAGATCACTAAAGTACCTATAATGACATTAAAATAATAGTTTTAAAAATAGTTTTTTGACATTAAATTTAAAAAAAATAAATCGTCATTCCCATACAAATCGCGCGGGCGGCCACACACTTGTATGGAAATGATAAAATTTATTTTTGTGTTTTGCTGTTACCTATTTTAAATAATGATCTAGTATAGGGTTCGATTTATAACGGGTATGTCCCTTTCAAGTTGTATATATTAAGTATTTATATAAAACAACATTTTCTATAAATAAACGGGCAAGTGCGAGTCGGACTCGTACATGAAGAACACCACCGTACAATGTTTTAAAACGCTGAAAAAACACGTTTCTTGTATGACGATCCCCTTTAATTTTTAACTTTATTTTATTTTTAGTATTAATTTGTTGTTATTGTGGTCATAGTAATATATGTACATCATTGGTGAAAATTTCAAGTATCTAGTTAATGCCATTATAAAGATCAAGTTAAAAACGCTGAAAAAAACACGTTTCTTGTATGACTACCCCCTTAATTTTTTAACTATTTTTTATTTTTAGTATTTGTTGTTATAGCGGCCACAGTAATACATAATAGGTTAAAATTTCAAGTGTCTAGCTATTACGGTTCAAGAGATAGAGCCCTGTGACAGACGGACAGACAGACGGACGGACAGACGGACAGACAGACGGACAGACGGACAGACAGAGGAATCTCAGTAATGAAGGGTTCCGTTTGCACCCTTTGGGTACGGAATCCTAAAAAGGAATATGGACATGTTGAGGTTTGATTTTGCGGTGAACTCGACGGGTCGGATGGAAAATGGCATGTCTTAATGCGTGACGTCAATAGCTTCAACTGATGGACGGATTCATGGTGTGGAGATAGCTGCGAATCTACATCAAGTAAATTACATGTACATACCTCCAAGCATGCTAGGGTAAGGAACTCAACATTCCAGGTACTTATATAAATATCTCAAGCAAGGATTTCACAAAAAGAATTTTACCTCAATGAATTTTGTTAACAATAAATACATACTATGTACGTGTATTTAAAAAAAAATATACATAGAATTATTAGTTCATAATTGGCTGGTTATGTTAAAATATGCATTTTGTTCGAGTAATTCAATCACAGACAGTGGCAACACTCCGGACTGATGACGTATTCCTGGGCCAATCACGTCACCCAGCTGTCACAGGAAGAAAATCCTACTCCGTTGATGAGGAGTGTTTCTACTCCGTTGATGAATATTTTAGTTATTGCATGCATCGGCCGCAGCTCCCATAATCTAATACTGACATATTTTGTGTAGTTCTATTAAGTATATCAACCAACATACTTACTTACTTGTTTCACTTCTCTTGCAAATAAAATATGATTTGATGTTTGATAAAATGTTACCCACTAATATCTCTCGGCAAGGCGACACCCAGTACAGAAAGAAAGAAAGATAATTCGTTTATTTGGTAGACATCAATACACTCTAGACACACATTCAACTTAAATCTATCTACCAAAATGGTCAAAAAGTCCTCAACTTTCCTGAACGGCCGAAAGGTAGAGGCAGACTACCTACCCCATGGTGGTTCGATATACAAAAAGATCTCAAAGCAAAATCTACATGCACATACAACCCGGAGCAGTGTTCTCCGGCGCAGGAGCACGCGGAGACCCGCCCCCAAATACAAACTGGGATAAGGGTTGGACAAGGGAGATACACTCGTAACTATATTTTTGCCATATGTTACTCGCGTTCATTCCACACAGGTTCATCCGCAAAATAAGCCTAACGCGTTTGTATTGAGTAATTACACCATATTTAAAAAATATATATCATAAACATTACGGACAAGTTAAGATAATTATAAATTATAAAATAAGATCTTGCGAAGTTGCGAAGAAAAAGCCGGAAAAAGTAATCCGGGCTTCGAAGCAGAAATCCTAAATGATGTTCATATCATGATCGATATCATACTAAGATGGGAAAGAGAGAGAGAGACTCAAACTTATGATTCCAAACTGTGGCAAAAATTATTGACTAAATGAGAGGATCACGGTGTCATGTTACAAGTGGCGGAGAACAATGCCAAGGATGCCGGCGGTCAACGACATACCAATAAAAGGAAAAACAATGGCTTCAACTACGAGTAGGTATATACCTATCTACTCGTTCTTGTCGAGTAATAACAAACGGCAAGTAATTAAAATGTATCTATTTCTAATATTTTGCCAGCAAGAAAAAATAGGCCAACTATAGGTATGTTTTGACAGTAGGTACTTATAGTAATATTTTTGTCTGCCGTAAAAAATAACTAGCAGCAACACCTAGTCAGCAATTAAATCAGGGATGATCAGAAAATGACATTTAAAACAGTTTAAAACAATAGTTTAAAAATTTATGAGTTAATACACAGGTGGCTGTGATATGAGCAGGCCTGTGTCACTCCCCGTTTAGGTATCGAAAATGCACCTACATTATTACTACGCGCGCAGGTGGCCCCTCCGGGTGGTAAATTCAGTTATATGAATCGTTTGTCCAGAGTAATAAGAATGAAATTGGCTTGCAATAGATGTCTAGGTATCTATACGAAAAGGTGCTGAGTTCTGACGTGAGCTAAATTAAACCAAATTGCTAGCCAGTTTTAGTAAATATTTCTTTGAATTTCTTTGCTGAGTACTTCTGTACGTTAGTATTATTTATTCTATGAATTAGTGCGCTATGGTGGTTATAACACGAGGCGGGATTTTAGCCCGAGCCGAAGGCCAAGGCATAATAGAGCCGAGTGTGTTTAATTAACCAATATACGCACGTATACCGCACGACGTTTTTCAAAACACTTGCGAGGAAAAGTACCTAATAAACATTTTTTTATTTTTAATATGTATTTTATGACTGTGATGCACACTGTTGCATTCCCACCGAAGGCGGTCGGGCGCAGCGCGGCGGCCCTGTTCGAAATTTGAAAATAAAAAATAATTTGAAGTACCTACCAGGATAGCGTAAGTCTGCAGAAGTAAACTCGTGCAGACTTATGCTATCCTGGTACTTTTTCTTCTTCCTTTTCGTTCATCTAGTTCTCAGAGTAAGCGAAAGAGAGATACTTAGTATAGGTGGTATAGGTACCTAGTTCTTTTGGAAAAAGTTAATCAATACATCAATACCATTGCCTTAACACGCTCTTCAATCTCCCATTGATTATAAGGACAAATACCTAACTTAAATCAATTTGCAGATTGAAAGCATGTCGAGGTTATACCTACACATACAAACTCAATCTGTTCTGTTATAGGTACCTACTCGTACAACAACACATACTCAATCTGTGTTTCCAGAACCTGGCATCAATTAGGGAATTGTTTTGTTTTTGGTTAGAATAAATTCAGGTGTTTAGTGTCACATTTTTCAAGCTTCTTTAATATCGCTGTCCGTAAATAAAGAACAATAGTAAAACAATTGATTTGTTTATATGACTCATGGCATGGGACAGTTAAGTCATAGATTGGTGACTGCTTTACAATGATGACAGCGGGACCAATGGCTTAACATGCCTTCCGTAGCACGAGATAATTTTTTGTGCCACTTATTGTTACTTAACTTGCGAAAGCGCTAGTAATGCGTACACCCTCTGAGCCACCACCCTCCCCCGATCTTGGGAATGGAAGCAAGTGATGGTCTGGAGATCCGGCCCTCGTTACGGTCCGGTCCTACACAGTTAAGGTGACGTGGGTTGACAATTCGCGATTCCGTGCGTGTTTTTGAAAAATTACTGTTATTAAACTACTACTGTTTATTCCTCAAAAAATTTACATAAAAAACTTAAGGATTTTCTACAGACATTCATAATAGCCAAAACACGACTGAGCATTTTTGGCTCGATAGAAAAAAATCACAAACATACCTCTAAATTTGCCTAAATTTGCCTTTATAATACATATTACTATTTTATACAATTATCTTTTTATATGAAAATTATACTAAAAATGTATTATCTAAATATCTATCCGTTTTGGCTACAAAAAAAAATTATAGATATAATACAAAAAAATAATAAATAAAACACAGTGAAATATTCGGCAAATTAGAGGCATGTTTGTGATTTTTTTCTACAGAGCCAAAAATGCTCAATCGTGTTTTGGCTATAGTGAGTGTCTGTAGAAAATCCTTAAGACTTTTATGTATTTTTTTTGTGGAATAAACTGTAGTAGTTTAATAACAGTGATTTTTCAAAAACACGCACAGTATTGCATATTGTGAACCCACGTCGCCTTAAATGGCTCCACTATACTCAAACTGGTTAAATGGCGTAAAGAACAGTTAAATAGCACGTAATGGCAATATGTCAATCGGCGATGCGACATGAACATGTAGTAGCTCTTGAGTCTTATGGCACCTGGTCATGTCTAGCCCGTACGGGATAAAGACGTGATTAGTATGTAGGTAATAAAAATTATGTGCCATGTTCATACAAGAAACGTAAAAATGGGTTGCAATGTAGGTACATATCACTGGCCATGGACAGACAGATGCCTCTATTTTGTCGATAGTGCTTATAACTGGATTACATTCAGTCACCAGCACAGCATACGGACTGTCCTGTGGGACGAGGGGTCGTTAGTAGGTAGGTAGGTTCAAATTTAATACGATTTTATATTCAGAAATTAAATAGTAAATATGGTAAGGTGAATAAAGTTCTCCTTACCAATTTTATTGTATGCTTCTCGTATGCGGATGAAGTCACGAGTTCTGAATTAATGTTTCATAATAATAGTAAAATAAAAATTAAAAGAACAATAGTGAATACGTAAGACGCTCGCGTGCATCTTCATTATATGTACTTTGTTAATTTATGGAAGTATGTAGGTATCTACCTATAATAATATATGTAAGTAGATACTTTCCTATATTATTATAGGTAGATACCTACTTACTACACTTACTTACTTCGTTTAGGCAGATGCCTTAACGATGTATATAGTAGTTAGTAACAGAGGAGGAAGAGGGGATGACTCATAGCCTCATACTTTGTGAATTATCTGCAGCGCGCACTATCTATTAGTACTATTACATACTATTTCTTTGCATCATATAGGTACTTATCAAGGTAAGGTAAGAATGCTATTTTCCTTCGTAATACCTACACGACTAATTATGGCAATTTAAAAGCAATTAAAGTTTATAGTAGTTAATTAAAAAATTAACTTAAATTAACAAAAAAAAAAACAGTTTATTACGATATATTTTGCGAACTGTTCCTCGGTTTTGAATACCGATTAAAAATATAAAAAGTTTCAAAAACATAAAAAAATCTTACACACATAATCAAAACAAACTACAAAAATACAACAAAAATATCGCCGGCAACACTCACCCAATTTCCCAAATAATGCACATTAAAATCACATTTCTAGCAACACATCACTCAACCAATGACATTGGTTTATTTACGAGTTCTTTTTTCAAAATTCAATGTCTTGAATTTGAGGTTATTTTGACAGTTCGCTGCATATCTACTATCACGAAGTACACACCAGGCCGCGAGGGTTCGCTCGCGGAGACTGTTTTACCGACAGCGCCGACTCAGTGATGCCAGCTGAATAATTATAATCTCCTGAGGTATAGTCGAATGCACGCTGCATATTATTATTCATGTTTTGGAAGATATCAAATGGCTCTAAAATAATGATAAACTGTAATAAGTATCTCTCTCTTAACTATAACAATTAGAGAGTTTTGATCACGATGTTCAAAATTGGAAGTGAAAAATATTTTTTTCAGACGATATAATGAAATAAAACTATCAAAATTTAGGTGGCTAAAACTTCTTTAATTGTAATATTCCTGCACTGTTCTTTAAAAAATTAATAACGTAATGAAGATTCTGATGTAATGGTTTTTTTTAAGGATTAAGTTATGTAAGAACTATTCTTATGTTAGAACGCAATCTTCTTCTTCTTTGTCGTATCGATGACTGAATCTTATTACCTATATAGAACGCAATTAATATACAATACGCAAATGATATACGCAATAGAATATACTTAATGTTTGACCTTCCGGCAAGAACTCTGAGTGTACAGCACCGCGATAGGCAAAGAAAACACTCAGCATGTAGTAAAAAAGTAGTGCCAATTTATCAACAAAAAAAAATGGTTGCCTGTAAAGTCGGTTTTACGGGCGAAGATTTTACGTGACAACGCGCGCGGCAGACCGATCATAGTTGAGTGGGAGAGAGACGCAAGGCATTCGGCG
Organism: Acrobasis repandana; assembly: GCA_963576875.1. NCBI lineage: Eukaryota > Metazoa > Arthropoda > Insecta > Lepidoptera > Pyralidae > Acrobasis > Acrobasis repandana. The sequence goes on along the minus strand of OY756214.1, from coordinate 28,730,371 downwards.
GGCCTCTCTCTCGTTCGGTGACTCATCGTAACGTTACCGAGCGTTACACTTTTTCATAAGTGACTCCCAGCCGCAACCTAATTTAAGACGTTGTCACGTCAAAATGGTTGCCTGTAAAGTCGGTTTTACGGGCGAAGATTTTACGTGACAACGGCGGCAGACCGATCATAGTTGAGTGGGAGAGAGACGCAAGGCATTCGGCGGGCCTCTCTCTCGTTCGGTGACTCATCGTAACGTTACCGAGCGTTACACTTTTTCATAAGTGACTCCCAGCCGCAACCTAATTTAAGACGTTGTCACGTCAAAAAAAAACAAAAAAATGAATTTGGAACCATAAACAAATCATCCATTCCCGATACTTTTTTGACTGAATGTATACATACTTACATATAAACACTCGAAAAACATAACCCTCTTTCTGCCACAGCTGGGTAAAAAGCAATGACTGCCATTTATTTCTGATTCGCTGTTTATCATGCATATTATTTTTTACGAATCTTTTTCATTTTTTTGTCTACCCAATTATCAGTATTGAGTAAATGATAAAGACTTGGTGAGGTTTATCTCGTAGGTATGTCAGAGATGTTATTTTTAATCGTTTTGTTACCTACTATACTGGCGATTGCATCCGTACTCTCTGAAAATTACCCCAATTGGAAGGAGCCTTCAACGTGCAGGCAACATATTTTGATAAGAAAGCCTTAGATTACACAGCCGAGGCCGAGGGAGACCGAGTTTCCCAATAACCGAGCTTTTTGAACTTTATGCGTTCACGAGTATTATTGCGTTTATCCTTACTTTTTTAGTTTTTAACGAGTTATTTTTTATGGAATTTACCTACTAGATAAAGTATCGTTTACGTTGGCACAGAATTACATACAAAACGTTAAAAAAAACTGGTCAAGTGCGAGTCAGACTTGTACATGAAGGGTTCCGTACGTTCGACGACCTTCTTTAATTTTTAAAATGTTATCTTATTTTTAGTACCTACTTGTTATTATAGCCGCCAGAGTAATACATATAATCGCTAAAATGATGACAAAGTATAAAAAGTGGAAGGGACATTCCCGTAATAAATCGAAACACACTAGATCATTAATAGTATAATGAAATAAAAGTAACAGTCAAAAACCAAAAAAAAAATTACATTCCCATACAAATTGCCCAATTTGTCCCCTGAATTTTTTTTATATTGGTCACTTTCGCATAATTGACATTATGCGAAAGTGACCAATTTTTGCAAAAGGTCACTTTCTCAAATCGTCACTTTTGCACTTTTTTATTCTCGCAATAAGCATCAATGTCGCTTTCGCAACTGCAAAGAAGCATTTTTTCGGTCTTTTGCATAAAGACGTCTGAACTCCTTTACCTTCAGCTCGTTCTTGCCTTTAGCTGACGCCCGTCAAATTGTAACACCTGCCGTGATTACGCCTGGAACACGTAAACATATATTATTGCATACAATTTATATCACTTTTTGATTTCAAATATGTATTGATTTAGCTAATTGATATTAAAACTTTTGAAACCATTGCAGGTCATATCAGGCCTTTGTCACTTCCCGTTGGATATCGAAAATATACCTACATTATTATGTGCGCGGTGACCACTGCGGAGTGGTAAATTCAGTTAAGTACTTATACGAATCGTTTGTCTAGAGTAATAAGAATTAAATTGGCCTGCAATGGATTTCTAGGTATCTAAACGAAAAGGTGCTGTGTTCTGACGTGAGCTAAATTAAACCATATCGCTAACCACATTGAGTGGGTGCCCCCCTTGTTTCACAGACTGAAATTTCAAAGAATTTCGATTCACAGAAAATTTTTCATAGAATATTTAATTCTTATATTTTTATTTCAAATATTATTGTTTCAAAGACTATTTACTTAAATGAAACACAATTTATAGAAACACAGTTCAATCAATTTTAGAATCTCATATTTTCATTTAACAAACTAATCAAACAGTAGAATATTTCTTTAAAGAATATTGTTTGTTCGGTATAATCTTTCATGGAATTTTATTTTACAGAAAATTATTATTTAACGAAGTATTAAGTGAAAACATCAATCAATCAAATTAAATACCATATAATTAATAAGAATACATTATAAATGGCTACCACAATATAGGTTAGGACAAACTTATAGGTTTTTTTTTATCACTGCTGCGACTTGCTGGGCAAGTTTTATCCATTTTACTAGAATAGGGCAAACTTATAGGTTAGGTTAGGTTAGAACTGCGACCAACACACGCATGAGCCGAGCGAGCGAAGCGAGCGTGTCGCGGCAGCGGCCGGCGAATGCTGGGCAAGTTTTATCCATTTTACTAGAATAGGGCAAACTTATAGGTTAGGTTAGAACTGTGACCAACACACGCACGAGCCGAGCAAGCGAAGCGAGCGTGCCGCGGCAGCGGCCGGCGAGTGCTGGGAAAGTTTTATCCATTTTACTAGAATAGGGCAAACTTATAGGTTATAAATTTATTTAATTTGATATTCTGATATTAGAAACATCGCAAAAGTAAATGTTATTTGTAATAAAATTCTATGATTTCAAATTATTCATAACAAACATTCTAATTATTGATTTTCTGTGCAACGAAAATCTATTATTAAAAATTATTTATACTGAGTAACCTACAATAACTGCATATTGACTATTCTGTGACATGATAATTTTCTAAATAACGAAAATCTGTTAAACTTTTGTCTGTATAAGAAAGTACACCCCACATTGAGTATATATTTCTTTGAATTTCTTTGCTGTGTGAGACTTCTGTACGTGAGTACTAGTACTTTTTCTGTAGTCATATATAAATTTAATTGTAATTTTTTTAAAATACCACATATATAACGTCTAACAAAATATACTGAAACTATTTTAAGGGTGAATTCAGTCCATGATACTGAACAACTTTCCCCAAAGAACATATATCGAAATATGAAAAATATTTTTTCGCTTTCCATACAAACTCAGATCAGCTGATCGGTTAACTTAAATGGGAGGCTAAAAATTATTTTTTTTATTTCGATATATGTTCCTTAGGGAAAGTTGTTCAGTATCATGGACTGAATCCACCCTTAAAATAGTTTCAGTATATTTTGTTAGTCCCTGTATATACTTCCTAAAATTAAACACTTAATTTAAATTTCATATTTTTAACAAATGAACTTGAAATAGCATTACTTCTTTAAACAATATTCAAAATAGAATAAAAGTCGAAACTCTACCTTTCTCTAACTCTATGGCCGCAAAACAAGCTACCGCTACATACAACCGACCAATGAGAGTTGGTTTATAATTTTACGTGTGTGTGATTAAATCGGACAGATGAGCCTGTAATTACAGTTCTTTCACAATTTAGGGGCTGACATGGATAGATTATAAACTATCGAAATTCAATACGTTATATATATATTGTAAGCAGTACGGTATAGTTCACAATTAATCTACAGTGTATCAGTGCTTACAATTATTGGTGACATAATGTACATAGCTAGACATACATATATAGATATAGCCTATGGTTCAAAACACTTGACTTTTCAAAGTTTATGTACTCTACATACAAAGATATGAAATACCTATTTTTGTTGGAGTCTGATTTTTTGGCAACAAGCCGTGTTAGGCAGGTATTCTATGTCAAGCAAATCTTTTTTCGAATGATTACAGAGTTGGTCTTCCGGAAATTTAATTTTTGATGTTTAAGTTTGCCAGTCTGATTTAGCAGTCTGCCTGCCTGCATACTAAACTTCTGTGAAAACTCGCAGAATTGGCAAGGTTTCTTACAAGTTTGGAATTGGGTCGAGCGAGTCGGATTTTTAGTGTCACAGTGAAGGGCGAAGGCCAGTCCTCCGATTAGGCCGTGCATTGTCCACCAGGCGGCCGATGCAGATGAGACGTCGCGTTTTAGGAGATTTATTTTTAACCGTTTCTGGCGACGCGACGTGTGTGTGAGACACACACTCACAGTGTGTGTGAGCAGTGAGATGGCCCCGAGCCAAGCAGCGGGAAAGGAAAGCTAGACTGACAGACCATTACGCTAAAGACTAGAATAGAATAACTGCAAACTAATAGCGCTGCGTAAAGACATGTTAAGTTAGGTAGGTACCTGTTTTGATCGACTTGAAGGACAAGGTTTGAATTTATTTTTCTACAGTGTGTGACCGTGTTTTCTTCGTTCGGATAAATGGCTAGCCGAATCAGTCGATTGTTTTAGAGGAAGTTTGAAATAACCCCAAAAAATAAAACTAAGTTTTATTTTTCCTGTAACATTTCCCCCATTTGCGAGATTTGTAAATGGTACTTGTTAATTTTTTTACTGTCACGTTTTGAACACATGAATTTTGTATATTATTGGGACTACATATATATTCTGAGTATAATATGATGAAATTATGTGACTTAACGGAAGGATAGGTCCAAAAAGGATTTTTGCATGGTATTTCTGCTGGCTTTTTCATCATAACGGAAAATTGGTTTAAAAATGTGAAATAACTTTTATTTCTAGGTTTCTCACTTTGATAATTCCGTAATTTAGCCCCTAACCCACAGTTAATAAAAATATTCCAAGACCTTTTAATTTGCATAATAAACTAAATATTTTTTTGTTTGTTCAATTTAAATTAAATTAAAAGTAGAAAATATTTAGATAAAATAAAACTAAAAAATTAAAAACTCTGTAGTCTCACTACAAACATTTTGAATGTGTGCTACAAGCTCAGTTTGTTTAAAAGTATGCCTATGACCAACCACTGTCTCGCGCTCGAACATTTGGGGTTTCAATCGCCGACGGATTTTAAAAGCACCTAAATTGTCCAACCCCCCCGACAGCGCGTGACAGCAAGGCAGCATTGCCTCATTGTATGGTAATGCTGATTTTTGATTAAAATTTGATTTACATTAAAATTTGGTCACTATCATTTCGGTGAATTCATTATTTTCAAAGCGATATTGTTGACATATTGAGTTGCAAGAAAATTACGCTAACTTTGATTACCGACTTCTTGCGTTAGTTGGTTATTGTAAACTCGTTTTTGTGCCAGTAGAGTATTCGGTGCCCTTTCAGTTTTTGTTATTAGTGTAGAATAGTACTACGAACAGATTACAGACCATGGATTCGAATAGTCTGTAAAACACATTTGTTTACAGACTGTACGAGACTACTAGTACTTATTATGTGGTAAGAGTAGCTTTCTTGCTTTATGTCACCTGTCATAGTGTTAACACAAAGTTTCGTTGGCTGACAGACGTTGTCAGTAATTGATGCATATTTTGTTCATAATCCAGTAGGTAGGTCTTCATATATTCATTGTCTCTAATTGTAAATTTTTCTTTTTATAAGTACTTCCTTATTTTATTTTCATTTGTTGATTTGTAAGTCTCTAGCATGCAGAAGGAAGAAAGTTAGGTCGGGCCCATCATGACGCTCAGCGGCCGGCAGACGACTGGAGGAGGAGGAGCATGCAGGATAATGCAGATATTATTGTCTATACATATTCCGTATGTTAATTATTAATATAAAATACATACAGATAATTTTCCGCAAAAGTTTAAACTACCTAAATGTAAGTAGGTATAAGGTATCATACCCTTGCAGAAGCACTCATCAGTGCCAGGAGGAGCCACTTGGAAATACCTAGGTACAAGCGGCGCGAGGATGTTACGACTATATGAGTAAAACTAGCCCGGAATCTGTGTCAGCTGCTTGCTGCTTCGCTGGAATCGCGTCCTACAAACGAAGTAATCATAAAAGGCTGACGCAGCTTGCGCAAGCTCGCACGGGCCCGATCCAAATGCAAACCAGTACTAATCTATGTTCGTGGAAGCCTTTTCTGACGACTCGCAAAACCTGTAGTTTCGTATAAAGCACAAAGTTTTTGTTTGTTAGCGAGCTGTAACTTTTCGCCGAATTCATTTAGTTTTAGTAGTTCCATCCACGGTCCATCCGTAATTTGGCTATGCAACATAGTCGTACAATGGTAAAAATAGCTTTATATTGCATTTGATGTAGGTATTTTTAGGTAATTTATAACACGGAGCAGTTTAGTAGTTTAGTTACTCCTGCGGTAATATAACAGCAAAATTCTATTGAGCGTTTCATTCGCAAACGTAATGCAGTATAATTGAATGATATAACATAAGATTACGTGATTCTCAGACTTGTTAATGAAAAAAACCCTTAAAAGTTTATAACGACAGCTAAAAAGTAAAACTACTAGTAAACATGCTTGTCTTTTTAACCAACTTATAAAAGGCGGAGGTTATCAATTTGACTCTATGTTTTTCTTATTTTTCTTTATGTATGTTTGTTACGTGATATCTTCGCGAATTGTGAACCAATTTTGATGATTCTTTTTTACGTGACAACGTCTAATAACTAGATACTACGGGCTGCATGCACGAAAAAGATGACGTCATTGTCCTGTTACGCTCATTGTCGCGTTCCGCAAGAGAGAGACATGATCGGCTCAGTTCGGAATGTTTAACGTTGTCACGTCAAACTACCGTCCGTAAACTCTGCCGTAAACCGACTTTACAGACAACCAATTTTTTTTTATTTGAAAGCCTTTACTACCTGCAGTGAAGATGTGATGAAGAACTTTGGAGATATAAAAGAAACTTCTGACAAAAATGAAGTCGGTTTTTTTGTTAAAAATTAAATTATTGTTAAAAAAATTTTACTTCTTCTTGTCGAGTCGAAATGGTTCTACTTTAATGTAGTTTTAAATAATCTCTAACCAGCAGGTGGCTACGGCGATCCCTCTGTCGTTAGCCTCATGAAGGTCCTCAAAGGTACATAAGGGAGGACAGTTCGACCACGAAAAAAGGTGATCTATCGACTTAATGGCACCGCAGTCTTAACTTTCTTAAGTCAAACAAAACGGAATACTTTTGAACTGATCTGCGAAGTTATTCGACCGAAGGGTTTGAGTTTATTTTAACTTGCGCGTGAAATGTAACGTGTTAAGTTGTAACTGCGACCCATAATTGGTAGAAAGGGGCTCGTATTTATTGATGCAGCCATCCTATCACACACATCGGACCACATCCGCCGGTTTGCCGGCCAGTGCCGTAATCAGATTCCGAAGAGCCGGACGATGTGTGGCGTACCGTACGGCGGCGTATATTCCGTGAAAGTTGAATTAAAGTGTGTACGCTTCGCAATTTTCGATACTAATGACTGACTTGATTCCTAAAAAATAAGCTAAATATTTGTTGCCATAGTTATACAGGTGACTTTTAATAATGATAAAATCAGGACTAGAAAAACAGGACAGAAGTAAGTTCCATTTGGTTCAATCTAAAATATTTTTGGTAGCGCTTTTTTCACATATTTGAAACTTTTTTATCTGACTGTGCTGAAGCTTTAATAATATAAAAAAAAATATTGAAATTAAAAAGTGTCAATTCGAACTGTGTCCGAATATATTGTGTCGTCGGCAAGTCTCGAAATGTTGTCGAGATCATAACTTCGGTCCGCAGGAAATGAGTGACCGGACCCCTCAAATAGGTGTAGGCTGGACTGTACAATACACCCTGCTTCGTGATACTCAGTAACGGATACTTGAAGTGTCGGCGTGATGGCGGCTAATGCATGAGCCAATCGATGTGAAATGCCGCACTGCACAATTCGGGGACTCGGAACTATGCTCAAATGCATCACATTTTAAGCGACAAATAGCTCGACGTGGTTGGATCCATGTAATACAGAATTTGGTACGCCGTCATCATCGATTATTTTATCAACTAGAAATAGTTATGAAACGAATACATATGTAAGAACCAAGTTCCCTCTATGAACTTATACATTTCAGAAAGAATAGCGATATACAACAAATAATTTTCGAAGTCCCATCAAACTTACTTGCGGGTAAAATTTATAGGTAATTTTAGGGTTCCGAAGTTCACACTTAGAACCCTTATAATTTGTAAATGGCAAATGTTATTTGCTGCACTAAAGAACCTCACATATTAGCCTCAGTGAGATCGGTTTGAAGTTATTATGTACAATTTGATAAAGACTTATTTATAATTTTGCATATATTTTTAGATAGGTAAATAAATATTTTTAATTAAAACAATAATAATAAAAACTACTTATAATGTGTGATTTGTCAATAAAAATGGCTGTTTATCTTAAAGGGTACCAAATAAGTTAGTGGTATCACCAATTTAACTAACTCTACGGAGTCTAACTTTAGGATGCGTGGTGGTCTGTGTAAGGTAATGGAGCGTGTTATTAACAAGCGCTTACTTGCGTACCTTGAGGACAATGATCTCCTCAGTGACCGGCAATACGGATTTCGCCAGAACCGATCTACTGGGGATCTTCTTGTGTACGCTACACATCTTTGGGGTGAAGCCCTTGAAAAATACGGTGAGGCACTTGCTGTCTCACTTGACATTTCAAAGGCATTTGACAGGGTATGGCATGACGCTCTTATAGCGAAGCTTTCCGCTTACGGTATCCCTCCCACCCTTTGTGCTTGGATTTCCGATTTCCTGAGTATTGAGCATTTGAGCCTGAGTATTGAGCATTTGAGCACCTGAGCATTTTTTGAGTCTGCGTGATACACCTTAGACCTCATCTTAGCTTCCCATCAGGCTAGATAGAGATTAAACGCACTCAAATTTCTAATAAAAAAATAAAAAAAAAGTAAAAAAAAAAGTGGTACTACATAGAGTAAAAATACCAGATAGACCCTTTCGGGGATAATAGATATATTATAGTAAAAATTTTGTTGGCCATGAAATAGCACTTTAAGCTACGGACGTGATGTGCCAAATCAACATAATTTACATTTCCTTATACGCACTACGTCCGATTATTAAGGGCTGTTACAGACCTCACCCACTAAATTATTAGTAGTTGGCCTGTACACTAAAAGCTCTGACAGCAGTGCCGGGACACGGGGACACATTGTAAATTAGTTACGCCGATGAAGTGGTACAAAATTTACCTCCCCTATACATAATGTGGGGTATAATAATATCAATAAGTTAATAATATATATATATATAATAATAATAATTAATAGGCCTTAAAAAAAGAGAAGTTGTAAAATCTACATTTCGATTAAGTGGTCCATTCCTGAAATATAAAATAGATTATTGATGGAGTAAAGCGACCCACTCTCCCCTAGACTGAAAGCTAAACTGCTAAACGGTAATTTAGCCCCGGAAGTGGCCCACTTTTTTTTCAAATTTATTCATATACGTTTTACTTCCGTCTTTGGGTTACTACCTTACATGTGTGTACCATATTTGAAGTCAATTAGTCCAGTAGTTTCGTAGGGGGGGAAATGGTTCATGTTTGCCTACTTTTTTTTTGCATATTTTCTTAAATACTTTTGTATTTTTCAAGAACCTAGGTGTGTATGGAGTTAGAATTTTGATACTTGGAAGGTACTTACCTACCTAGTCTATTACTGTAAATTGAATTGTTGTAATTATTCTAACAGAAAGTCTATTTCATTTGAAATAATAACAGAACATCATTTACAGCGTACCAATAATTCACTGCATATACCTATAGTTAAAAACCGTAATTGTCTATTTTAAAATAAAATGATAGGCAGAGCTGCCCCCATTGTCCCCCACCGTTTCGATGCCCTTGGCAATATCAAAGATGTTTTAATACCTACCTACTAACAGTCATTATAGTTTATAATATTAGTATTTATCAAAGTAGGTAGACCAAGCAGAAGTAGCGCCCTCATCTGAAAAAAATTGTTAACTTTTAAGTATGGTGGAAATTTCCATACTGCAAAATGTTACACACTACTTAAATAGTCCTTTAAATTATTGTATGAACCACCGTTAAAAGTATTACATTTTTGGCGGAAGCGGGTTTTAAAGCTAGACGGATCATCAATAATAGTTTCAACGGCAGTTCATAAAATATAAGTGCCTAACATTTAGCATTATGGAAATATCTTAAAATATAGTATCGTTAAGTTAGTCCCATAACACAAGTTTAAAAAAAACTTACTTTAGGGCTAGCTTAATCAGTGTGATTTGTCCCTATATATTTATTTCTTTATTCACCATATTTATGAGTAAACATTTTTTTTCACATTAGGGTGCCACTTCTGTATGGTATTCACTTGTATTCACCTGAGAAGATAGCACGAGGGCCTTGCCCGCTAATACAACACATATTCGTCAATGTGTTTTTTTGGGTGATCTCACTGGATGAAACTAGATGTATGAATGCATTTGTATGTTCTAGGATAGGAACGTTGCTCCAAAGTAGGTACCTATGACTCGGTAGCCTGAGAACAAAGACTTGACAAAGATCTAATCTAAACAAAACAAAGTGCAAGTCGGACTCGTACATGAAGGGTTCCGTACCTCTGTACAATGTTTTAAAACGCTGAAAAAGGCAAATTTCTTGTATGACGAACCCCTTTTATTTTTAATTTTATCTTTTTTTAGTATTCGTTGATATAGCGGCAAAATACATAATCGTTGAAAATGTCAAGTGTCTCGCTATTACGGTTCAAGAGATAGAGCCCTGTGGCAGACGACCGGACAGATATACAGATATCGGAGTCTCAGAAATAGGGTCCCGTTGACACCCTTTGGATACGAAACCCTAAAAAGCTTTACGGAATTTTACTAGCGCCCTCTACAGGTTGACATCAATTCAGTTTTGTTTATTCCAGCGAACCAAGCTTACTCGCTTCACATATTGCTTACTCCTTGCTTGACTTTCTATTTAGTTTTACGTAGTGAACATAGATGGCGATTGCAGCTAATGTTTGTCATAATGACTTAGACATAGGTATCTCTTTGTCATAACCATAGCTTGATACAATGCTTTTTTTCTTTTAATGTTTCTGTGGTTATATTTTTTGTATTTTGATAGGTATAACTTTAAGGCTTATAATGTTAGAACACATGATATGACGGGGTGGCTCTTAGGTCACCCTTAAGGCCATACATGAATTTTCCGGGGTTCTCCGTTTATCCGTATATATTTAGGGATATCTCCGTTTCCTTTGAAATGATTTCTTTCATTACACACAAACAGTACACATAACCGTTACGTGAGGAACGCCGTCGTCCACCGGGATTTGAAGTGGGAAGGCCTGGACACTTACTTACGCTGTTAGGAGAATAAGACAATTGACAGATGTAGCAACTGCAAGACAAGTGTACTTTAGTTACTTTCACAGTCTTACGGGATACTTCTATGGGGGAGTGCAGCCGATATTCAGACTATTTTTCTTTTACAAAAAAGAGCAATTCGTGCTATTTACGGTTTAGGATCGAGAGACTCACTGAGGGAATTATTCAAGGAAATAGGTATACATACTTTTGCATCACAATTCATATTTGAAAATATAATGTATGTAAGGAAAAATATTTCCATGTTCAATAAAGTAAGTGATTTTACAGATAGAAATTTACGTAATAAGAATGACTTAGTTAGCCCGTATTATAGGCTGAATACAGTCAGTAAGTCTTTTATGGGGAAGTGTATACTTTTTTAAAATAAATTGTCAGAATCGGTCCTTGATATGCCAGACAGAAAATTCAAACCTTATGTAAAGAAAGTACTTTGTGAGAAGGCTTATTATAGGACCGATGACTATCTTAAAGACAAAAAGGTCTGGCTTGAGCTTGGCGCGGGTCCCTCTTAAAGGTTTGTATACTTAGACATGTCATAATTTAGGTACATTGGTACATACTAAATTTACAAATTGACATTATTTTAAATTTCGTAATTCTTATAATTCAATTTAATTATGACATAATAAACAATGTAATCTCTGTCCATCTATTAGCTTTAAGTAACGATTTGACGTCAACATTTTGTGCAAAACAAAACAAAGTGACTATTATTAAGAGATATTATAAATATCCTATGATAATAAAGATATTTTGAATTGAATTGAATTGAACTTTTGTCTCCCGGTTGGCGAGGGACATGTACGCCAAGGCGGACCGCTCGGCGCACCCCCACCTCAAGGAGATTGCGCCTCTGCATGCCCGCCCGCCAGACGGCAGGCGGTACAAGCCCTCGCCTCGAGAATCCATCACCCCATCGACAGAAGAGCTAGGCGGCACTCCCATAGCGACGCCCCAACAGAACCCTCAAGACCAGTGAAACCAGACGTGGCCACCACGGCCACTATCCAGAGACCCGCAGCCCTGGACAGCAACCCCGCTTTCGCCGAAAGGAAACCGCTTCCGAAAACGGGAAGATACAGCAGGCAGACAGTACACATTACATTTCGGTGCCCTCTTTTCAAATAATCATTTTCTTACAAACAAAGATGGAATTTGAAGTTTTCTTTTGAGAATGTTTTGTTAACTTAACTAGGTACGCAACCATTCCAATTTATTCATTAATTATTGCGTTAACATTTACTAATATAGTGTAAAGGGCAGATTTAGTCCACGATACCAAACGACTCCTCCAAGGAATATATAGCGAAATATAAAAAAAAATAATAAGTTTTCCATAGAAACTCGGATCAGCTGATCGGTCAACTTGTATAAAAGGCCAACATGTTCTTTGAGGAAAGTTTTCAGGTATCATGGACTGAATTCCTCCTTAAATAGTTTGAGTATATTTTTTTGAGCCAGTACAATATTGAACCACCGAACGCCACCCACCACACATGCAACGCAACCCCCACTCCCCTGCGCCACACGGCCGTAAAACGACATAAATGTCCGAATTAAAGTGAGTACTGTTTAGGATGAGCAAATAATGGTGGCGTTACATAACGCCGTATTATAACCATTGCATAAGGGGTCATGGGTTTGGGCGGTCGAGACAATCATGCGATGCTCCTAATGATAATGTTACATTTAAGGGTCCGCATGGAATACGCGCAGGAACCCAATTTACTAGTATTGCATTTTATAAAATGTCAACGACCTCCGTGGCGTATTGGTTAACACGCTAGTCCGTTACTCGGAGGCACAGAAGACAGTAAGAGTATTCGGAGGTTCCGGGTTCGAACCCCAGCCAAGTTGGAAAATGGCCTTTTTCAAATCTTCTCGGGTAAATAGAATTTTTAAAAATCTTGGAATAGTTTTTTGGGAAATGAAATTCAATGTCCAAAATATCTGCATTCTAATAGACTCTAAATATATTTATTACCTCTATAAAATATAGTATAGTTTAGTTAGTCTTCCATAACATACAAGCATAAACTTACTTTGGGGCTAGCTCAATCAGTCTGAATTGTCCCTATCTATTTATTTAATTATTATTTACATATTATAGTAACCACGACTCGAAAATTATACCAAACAACATCAAGTCACCTTTCAAACCTTCCTCGCAAATTGTTATAAGTACATCTTAGCTAACATGCTCATGAAACCAGCCTCTAAATCGGTCGAAGTAACAGTTGCTGAGATTAGCTTTGATAAACATAAGTGCACAAATATAAGCGCTGAAGACCTTCAATTTTAAATTTATAACTAAGGATATTTTGAAAGTACTGCAGATGTTATTGTTACAAAGTAATTTTGAATTCGGAGCAATATCTGCCCGACCCGACGCTGCGCCTTGCCTGCAACATAGGTACGGAACCGCTCATCGACGTGTTCTCTAGGGCTTGGCCACTTTATTGTTCGCTATCTCAGAACTTTCGATGTTATATGAACAATCTTGCAGTTATTTGTCATTGGACTGTGGGAGGCAGCTCATTTTATTCTGCAGTTACTATTTTATAGCTGTTCATTGCTGTTTAGTTTTCATAAGCACAGTGTTTGTTTGGAATGATCTGCGAATGACATTGCCGCGTGGTTTCTGGCCTAGAATAAGATCACTTCATCGCTTCCTCAGAATATCGTAAGGCAGCTAAAGATTTTACAAACATCGTGCAAAAACAGATTACCCAAGGATCTCAGGCTGGCGGCCTGTCGTACTTAGGCTTTCTTTTTCTCCACTTCGGACTGTCATTTCGGGTGTTATAATATCTTTCTACAAGTAAAAGCCGGTGCGTGAAATGACCCCTGGCAGGCTTCCTTCAGCTGAGGATGCAACCGGGGATGCGCTGACATGAGCAGAAGTCAGTAGACTACGCCTCCAACCGCTGTGCTCAAACATTGACAAGTTTTAAGAATCAGGTAAAGTCGCATTATTTTTCATCTTCACAGTAACTTCTTTACTAATTATGAATTTCGACCTCTCGTCCTTTGTGTACGACATGTGTGTGTATCACTGTTTTTCTTATCTTTTTAAACGTTATTATAATATGTATTTATTTATGTATACTTATATGTATATATATAATATATGTATTTATATATTCGTATTTATTTTACTGTTTAATACCACTAAATTATTGTTTCACATTACTCTCTTCATTGCACCACCTTATATTTTTATCTCACAATTCCTGTCACCCAAAGGTAGCCTGTAAGAGATTGACTTGGCGATAAGATCGCCTTTTGTATACCTATACTGTACATACTCGTATAAGTGTTACTTACTTACTTTCTTACGCCAACGCCCCCCCCTTTTGGCTCTTATGTGAAATTAGGTAGAATATCTAAACTAATTTTGTTAATTACGTGCAAGTTAGCGATGAGTGGATATGAATGATGTGATAAAGTTCTAAATGTTCACCCCAATACAGTAGATTTATTAAGTTAGTTATTGACCTTCATTTTCAAATGGATATGGATTCATCTTAGGAAGTTAATGCAAACTGTAAAGGGTCCTGGCCCGTCGCCTGTCCGGCAATTACCCCGTCAGCTAAGTGTCGCATTAGCGTTGCCTCAGCCATTGTTCCTCGCCGCTATTAGCGCGCCGCGCCGCTTCCCGGGCCCAGGTGGCGTAACGTAACGCGTGAAACAGATAACGCGTTCAGCTTGTAAGGAGACACACCTACCTGCGGGCTGGCGACACTAGCTTCACTCTGATACGAGTGTGTTGCCCGCCCGCATGCTAGTGGGATGACAAAACGAGACAAAACAGATTCACCCAGTTGTCTATACATCTAGCGTAAAGTAAGGATTAAGTAATATATTTAAAAAAGTCGTGGAAATGGATATTAGGGTATCGCTTATTTTCAAAGTTTAATTTTCTGACGCATAGGTCCTAATTTAGTTTCTCGCAGTATACGTATCAATATTCGACGAAGGGAAATTGTCTGTTAGTGAACGTGCAAGTCTTGTGTGGAGTGTGTGATTTTCTGGGAAAAGACTAGAATAAAATGTAAAGAAGATGATAGATCTGTATCAAGTCTGACTGGAGCTACAAAAAACGGTATAAATACAGCCTGTATTCATGAATGATGCGAGGTAGATTTTGAAGAAAATTTAGATAAATTTATTTGACATTGAACACGCCCACGCTCTCCAAACAATGCAGATAATGTAATCAATTAAAAAAGGAATTCAAGTAGGTATTCTGCTGTCACTAGCGGATTGAGAGAAAAGGGTTATGCAAAGAAAAATAGAAGAAGACAAAATACACATACTTACGATACCACATATTAGTTCTGAAGAAAGTCTGGATTAACCTTTCCCTAGCACATTGAAATCTGTAAGCCCCTCAACTTTAGTTTCTACTACAAAAAGAGAAACAAAACATTTAATGACGCATCAGATATGGCAGCTTTAGATAAATATCGATTGAACTTTTGGGACTCTGTCTAAATAATAGTTAGGCTCAAAAAGAAGCAGTAGATCTTAATTGCGGTGAGTATATTATTTATTAATCTTCTATACAACTATTAAAACTATTAAATTTTAAGTATTTTTGGGACAACGTGCCTGAAGTAGTAACAGTTCTTTGGTTTATACCTAGATTTTTGTGTTTTAAATATTTTTACGTTTTCTTATGATTAATTTTATACAACGCTGTTGTTGTTAAGGTAAATCCTTAAGCAATTTCGTGAATAAGTAAAGCACAAATACTACTCACGGTTGGAATTTGAAACTTGGTGGCAGTTTCCTATTAACAAAATTTTAAATTTAGTCATCTTTACCTACCTTATTGTCTTGCTATCCGATTCACCACTGTAAACGAGGGTAACGAGGTAAAATTCAGCTCGCAAAATTTTAAAAACAAATTGCAAAACTTTGCATGTTAAGTAAAATCAAGATTCGTAGGTGCCTTTGTATATTTAGTGGGAAACCATTGTTTCACAGACAGAAATTTCATACAATTTCGATTCGCAGAAAATGTTTCATAGAATATTTAATTCTTATATTTTTATTTCTAATATTATTGTTTCAAAGACTATTTACTTGAATGGAACATAATTTATAGAAAAATAGTTCAATGAATTTTATAATCTCATATTACCATTTAACAAACTAATCAAACAGTAGAATATTTTTTTAAAGAATATTGTTTGTTCGGAATATTCTTTCATGGAATTTTATTCGAATTCTTTTGTAAAAAAGTCAACTTTTATTATTGGAAGTATTAGATAAAAACGTGCCGCGGAAGTGGCCGGCGAGTGCTAGGAAAGCTCTATCCATTTTACTAGGTTAGGGCAAACCTACAGGTTAGGTTATGTTAGAACTGCGACCAACACACGCACGAGCCGAGCGAGCGAAGCGAGAGAAGAGTTTAGAAACTATCACATGAAAAAAAGTTTTCCTTGGTTATAAGTATTATATTAACTAAACATATTGAAAATAAAAATATTTGATTTGATATTATGTATAAACATCGAAAAAGTAAGTATTATTTGTAAAAAAATCTATGATTTAAAATTCTTCATAATAAATATTCTGAGTATTGATTTTCGGTGTAGCAAAAATCTATTCTAAAAAAATCTTCATACCAAGAAATAGTTTATTTAAAAAAGAAAGATAAAATAATTTACATATTTACAGATATACATAAGTTAAATACATACTTACTAAAAATTTAATCAAAAACATCGTGTCCATGTGGCATAGTGCCAAGAACGCTGGCCGCATTTCCGCGTTGAATCGCAATACTAATACGTTGTGCGAAAAAACAGCCAGCCCTCTTGTCACAGTCTTGGAGAGATCTCTTTAAGAAGACCCCTAGCACCGGAGCCCCACGGCCCGAAAGTGCCGAAAGTCTCCACGCCAAACGGCAAAAAAATATAGTCATCATTTAAAGAACTATATTTGCGCCGTTTGGCGATCTCAGCGTTTTCTGCAGCCAAACCGGCTCTCGAGACTGATCCTCTGAGATGGGAGGGTGCAAGCGTATCAACGCATGTGGCGTCCCACACTAAAGCCCTGCCGCGTTCCCAGGGGATCAGCGACATTCCATCAGGCCTCTTGCCAATGTCGATTCTAGAGGATGTAAAGTGAAGGTTATCAATTTTTTTATCCAACAGAGGCTGAATGCTGGGTCCCAGCAATGGAGCACCCAAAAGTTGTAAATAGTCTTCCGTAAGCAATTTAATTTCGGGAGAGACATTAAAAAAGCTGTCGAGAATATCATTTTTGAACGACGGCATAGTACACTCATATTAAGTAAAAAAACAATAGCGTTTTACGACGACATGCCCAACGAAAACTTTCATTTGACCATGACTGTAGCAGTTGACCCTAACGTATCAGAGACTCGCTGCTACGTGAAATGTTTATTTGGTGTAAGATGGAGCAGGAATAAAATGGGTTTAGAATGGTTAAAACTTAATGGTTTATTAAAAATGGTAAGGAATGGTAGGTACACGCCGAACGGCTGGTTATTGCGTACTAAAATACTTATTGCCTAACTATCGTCATAATGTAAAATGCTGACATGCTGACTGGATAAAATCGCTGTTCGATTACCTCGAACATGCTCCCGAGCAGGAGATGAGTACATCTCATAAAATATTTAGACAAACAAAAAAACTGAGACTTACACAACCACTGTAAAGCTACAATAAATAAAAAGTAAAATATTATGCTTTTCTGAACAAATGATAAAAAATGGTAAAATATAATTTTTAATTTAAAAAGATCAAAATTAACTAAGTTCATGCAAAGATAACTTAAATATTGAACTATAAAATTTTTAAACTACAGTATCCTCTACAGTAAATATTGCATTTTTGGTAGTAATCTTAGCATAAGAGTTCATTTCACTTGGTCCATTATTTGCACCGCGCCTATAACTAGGCCACCGGCTGGCCAGACTCTCGATGTACGAATTCGAAGTGTTACGCTCAGGCTGGCTCGGGCCAGCTGCACTGGATACTTGGTAATTTCTGGTTGGCCTCGGAGGCGGCGCTGGTCGCGCCGGCCCTGCTGCTGGTGGAGCTCCGCGGCTGGCGGCATCGCTACTCGAACATCGGCGGCATCGTCCGGTCTTCCACAGCCAGGCGAAAACCGCGCATAAGGCTGCCGCAACAATGACGTAACTGATGACGTAGTGGTGAACGTCATGTGAAGATAACTCATCTGGTATATCGACATCTCTCAAGTTGTGTATTTGGTTACCGAGTTTGGTGAAAGAAGAACTCAGTGTCTTATCTTGTGGAAGATTGTCATCAGTCGGTATCTTGACATTGATTATATGGTTTATCTGATCAATTTTTGGTATGAAAACATCCGCAGTAAAATTAATTTCATTCGATTGGTGTTGTAGTGAATACAATACGAAGTCTTTTCCTTTGACTATGCATTTTTGCGGCATGCTAATGACCCCTGTGTTAGTCAGCTGGCGGACGGAAACTTGATCGTCGCATACAATTTTAATAAAATAAACGTCACAACAGAAGTATAGGTATTGTGATGTCTGGTGTAATTCTATCCATCGGTTGGTGCAAGTTGTTGTTTCAGTTTTGCATTTATCATCTGGTTGACTCTTGGAGCAGAAACTTTCATCATTTTCGATCGAGAGAATTGGTTTGAGAAGTTGACACATGTATGATTCTCCGTGGAGTAGACATGTATTCAAATCATAGGTGGTGATGATAAAATAAGAATCTTTCTTCAGATTAACGGCGACGTACTCCGATATTGGTACTATACTGATCATCTTATTGTTTATTTGATGAGGAAGCGGTAATATTTTATATAACTGAAAGCTCTCTCTGCTGATGAGTGGAAATGTTACTTCAAAGATAACAAAGTTTTGGGTGACTCTCGCCTTTACTTTCAATAGTTTGTAAATATATGGTAGATCTGTATCGAAATTGTGTATAGGTAAGGTGAGATCGTTCAATAGTTGACTGTAGATGGTTTGAAGCTCTTTCTTGAGAAGTTGAGGTGGTAACAAGTGTAAGTTAATCTGACCATGAGATATGTCGGTGATGGTGTCAAGCATTATGCTCTGTAGTCTCTTCAGACTCTGCAATAAACTATTTGCAGCCATGGCAGATAGCGTGAAATCTTGAACATAAGACATGTTTTGAATTTCTCCTTTAAAGGTTTTCGCATTTTCTTCTAAACTAATAACTTTTTTGGTAATTAATCTGTGGTGTTTGTCGATGGTAGCTTCCATTTGTTTCATTAAATTAAATTCGGACTCGATAACTGACGTTTGGTTCTTCATTAGTTTGGCGAGATGGTTTTGGTTGCCTCTAATGGTTTCGATATCTTTGGTATACTGCTCTGCGAATCGAGAATCGAGTACTCCAAACAGATCATTCGCCAGGTAGCCGACACCGTTGATAAGGCCCCGGCGCCGGCGCTGTCTAGCGTGAACGTTAAAATGCTGCGTCAGTAAAAGTTCATAAAGTAAAGACCCTATTTGGTTCAGCTATAACATTTTTTCTAAATTAGAAAACTAGATTTAGGTTTTTTTAAATGTATATTTGTGCCATTAAATTTCGTACCATTAGGATTTAAAGATGATGTCTTTTAAATGGTGACCTCCAGAGTTGATACACATTTGAGCCCTATTTATGACATTTTGCATAACTTGCCGTAACACTTCCTGCGATATGTTCGTTATTTCTTGACGAATGTTTTCTTTTAGAGCTGCGAGAGTCTGTGGCTTGTTCACATACACCCGAGATTTCAAAAAACCCCAAAGAAAGAAGTCTGGACTGGTCAGATCGGGTGATCTTGCAGGCCAAGGCAAATCGCCAAAACGAGAGATAACTCGGCCTGGAAAAGCGTCCCTCACTAAGTCCATAGTGTCGCGCGCTGTGTGTGCCGTAGCGCCGTCTTGTTGAAACCAGATGTGCTCCAGCCCCAATTCGTCCAAACTGGGTATCAAAAACTCTCGTAACATGGTTCTGTAGCGTTCTCCAGTGACAGTTATCGCATTGCCTCCAGCGTCTTCGAAAAAATAGGGTCCGATCACTCTGTCAACACAGATGCCACACCATACAGTAACTTTTAGTGGGTGTAGAGGTGTTTCTTGAATAATGCGCGGATTATCAGTGCCCCAGAACCGAGTATTCTGCTTATTGACATGCCCTGAGAGATGGAAATGCGCTTCGTCACTCATAACCAATTTTGAAGGAAAATCATCCTCTTCAAGGTTGAGGTTTATGACGCGCTGGCAGTAATCTAGACGAGCTCGGTGGTCAGCAGGCAGCAGCTGATGAGTCATTTGAGTTTTATACGGGAACATCTTTAAGTCTTTCACCAAAATACGCTGCAGGGTCCGTCTGGAAATGCCCAATTGCGTGGCACGTCGCCTCGTTGATGTTTCTGGACACTCTTCCACATCTTCGCGCACAGCATCGATATTTTCAGCTGAACGGCCTGTTCTTGGTCTCCCAGACTTAGGTCTATCCAATGTTGAGCCAGTTGCTTCAAGGCGTGTGGCAAAGCGTCGAATTGTGCGACCAATCGGTGCCGGACGGTGGTGAAATCGTCGACGAAATTCACGTTGTGTTCTTATCACTGATGAATTATTCCGTAAGAAAATTGACACAATTATTCCACGTTCTTGGGGAGTAAAACGGTCCATGTTTATTTTCAGTGTATTTTACATTTGTTCACTACACAATTTTCAACAACAGAATGACAGAAAATGTCATATAAAAAAAATAAAAGTATTTTCTTTAGTGCCAGTACTTTTGCGCCACCCAGTAGTATTTGAATTCCTGGTAGTCGTGACGTAACTGGGATATGATCATGTTGCATGGTGACTGTCTGTCAATGGTAGTGCAAAGTTTTTCTAAATAATCACTTATTCTTGTGTATGCAGCTGTGCCTCCCCAGTATGGTACCATGTCGTAAAAAACTACTAAAATCCATTTATCTCTTATCAACTGTATTTTGGAAATAGGATCAAAATACAGAGTTTGGTTACTAGGCAGCTCGTGAAGGTCATACGACGCACTGGTTGGTGGTATCAATAACGTCATAAAGAATAGTAATGCAGTAGCAATGGTGGTAAAAGTAGTTCTCTTTCTTCTTTGTCTTGTCTCTTCAAGTTTTGGTTTATCTCGTTCTTGGTTAATTGGTTCCTCTCTTGTGTCTGGTTTTAGAATAGGTTCTGGTGTTTGGTTGGTGTGAGGTATTGGTAGCACAGATAGTTTAATTATTGGTCGTTTGAGAAATCCATTTTTGGTTTTTAGCGTGACAACTCGGATTAGGCCGTCGTCGCCCGGGTGCGTATCTATAACGCGCCCCATCGCCCACTTTCCTGCTGGTAAGTTGTCGTCATGAAGAAGTACTAAATCTCCGATGGTCATATTTTTCTGTTTATTCATCCACTTGGTTCTTGCGGATAGTTGGGATAAGTATTCAGTTTTCCATCTGACCCATAGGTCTTGAAATAATTTACTAGTAAGATGCCATCTGGTTCTAGCATCTGCTTCCGTTTCTATCACTGTCAATCCGGGCCGAGCTGATAAGAAGTGGGCTGGTGTTAAAAACTCTAAATCTTCTGGGTCCTCTGATAATGCACACAGAGGGCGGGAGTTTAGGCAGGCTTCAAGTTTGGTAAGCAGCGTCGCGTATTCTTCAAAGGTGAGTTTTTGGTAACCGACGACTCTCTTGAGGTGGTGTTTTAGACTTCGTACTGCCCGTTCCCAAAGACCTCCAGCACTTGCATGGAGAGGTGGATTAAAATGAAACTCGATACCCATTTCTGTCACTTCTGCAAGGAAACTATTGTTGAAAACAATAGTTGTCCCCCATAAGCTGCTCTCAATACCAGCTTATGGGGGATCTACCAGCATGTAGAGTTAACCCAGAGGAGGCTTTCTTCCACTGTGGTGTTGATTTTACAGGATTTGTTCAAGTGAAGGCCAACAAAGGTCGTGGAATAAAAACTACCAAGGGCTACATAGCAATCTTCGTGTGCATGGCGACCAAAGCTGTTCACATCGAGCTAGTGTCTGACCTCAGCACCTCAGCGTTTCTGGCCGCTTTAACCAGAATGGCAGCCAGGCGAGGAACACCACGTCACATATATTGTGACAATGGAACTAACTTTGTGGGCGCAAATAGAGTTTTAAAAGAAGAAGACCACATGTAGCAGTTGACCCTAACGTATCAGAGACTCGCTGCTACGTGAAATGTTTATTTGGTGTAAGATGGAGCAGGAATAAAATGGTTTTAGAATGGTTAAAACTTAATGGTTTATTAAAAATGGTAAGGAATGGTAGGTACACGCCGAACGGCTGGTTATTGCGTACTAAAATACTTATTGCCTAACTATCGTCATAATGTAAAATGCTGACATGCTGTCTGGATAAAATCGCTGTTCCATTACCTCGAACAATGACCGAGGCAAAAATAATATAATAAAAGATAATTACGGGGTGTATTCTTCAAATAAGTACCTACCAATGTATTAAAAAGTAAGCGATAGCCGTGCTGCGCCGCGCGGGTGACCTGCGGCCACCAGTTCACTCCTCGTCAGATACTCGGCCTCGCTAGAGTCATGTTCCACTTATGGACAAGGTGCAAAAGGCAAATGTTAGCAGCGGTGTCATGGCGCGGATACTCCCACTAGTCGCATTAAAATAAGTCCGTTGCGTAAATTGTACTTATTATCTTACGCAAGTGCGTTAAGAATGCTCGGTGATGGCAAGAGTAAGGGACAAGCTAAAGAGGATTTTTAAATGTAAGAGAGGCCCAAGTGATATATCTCGGATTAATTGGATATAATTAAGTGTTTCTGGCTGAAGTAGCTCGGCTGATGATGAGTAGATTAAGGTAGGCATAAACTTTATTTAAAAGCAATTAAATCCAATTTAAGTGGTCTCTATTGTTCCATAATCAATCTCTCCCAGTCAACCATAGGGATAAACAGATATTTTCTATTGTGTTAATTTTGAGCTTGTTTACTCAGACAACTCCTGATTAATATGACAAATATTACAAAAAATACTCCCACTTTAGCAGCCAGTCTTTTGTAATTTAGTCTATAAGTAATTTCTAAAGTCCTCGTATAAACTTAAAACAGCGCCCCTTAGATGTGAGGAGTGCGATCCATCACGCCCACCTTTGTCTGTCAAGTGTCGTGGAGTAATTGTTAATGTGTGCCTTTCATCTTCTCCAGTTACTAGACATCATTAATGACGTACTTGGTGTACATTGGGAAGTGGCTAAGGCTTTCGGTTTGAAAATCCTAAATCCGGCCAATGAGCAGGCTTCTGTGCAGACATCATAAAATAATAAGATAGTCGTCCGATAGTGACGTCCTATTTCTATGTCAAACCAAATTAGACTTTATTATTATGTATAACGCTCAATGTTACTAGACACTGAAACGCGGATACGCAGTTACGTACGATTTGCGTACCGCTTTTGGAGTAACCGAATATAACCGAGATCCTTGAACGGGGACTGCATCGTTTTTAATTGCGTTGGGGTCTGAGTTAGTCCCAGTAACTGTAGTCCTAACAAGTCTACGTTGAAAAGCTCGAAGAACCTTTGTTTTCTTTAGTCCTCTATTCCTGATATACAGATCAGATACAGATCTCATTAGGTCTCCTTCAATTTCTCACATGGCTCTCAGCTAGTCTTATTTTGAAAATGTGCCAGGGGTGATGAACAAATCACTTACTAGACGCATACTAGTAAGTGATTTGTTAAATTTTCATTTACAAGATCACACATTTTCTCGTCAGAGGCCGAAGGGATTCTTCCAATGCTGTGCGTGTGTGGTCAGTAGAAATCGGCAATTGTAAATACTTAAGAATATTAATTTAAAGCAGTGGACTGTAAGCAGATCTAAGGAGGTTTGTTAAGGTGAAGATATAGGCAAATGGCCTTGAAGTGTGAAATAAATTGTTAACTCGTAAATATGGTGATAATTTCCATATTGCTCTTCGTCATGCACTAGATAGCCCTTAAAATTATTTTATAAACTGCCGTTGAAACTATTATTGGTGATTGGAGGTTTTGGCGGGAAGTCAAGGGATTCGGTTAGGGTTTTCTTTAAATTATTTTGCAAATTGATTTTAGTGGACTTTATAATATGAAATTGGTGTTGTTTGGTGTTATAAATGCTCATGCTCATGAACAATATGTGAAATAGTTAAAGTGGACAGTCATAGTACGGCTGTAGTGATATTTGTTTCGCGGACTGTGTGGGCGTCTTCGGGCGTCGTCCGCCACTCAGTCGGCTATGAAAACCAGTGGACTCGTATAGATTTGTCACCAGAAGCTACCTGAAAGCAATCAAAGGCCTACACCAACCTTTGATTGTAACTTGTTAGGAAAAAGGATTTCCCACGTTTTTTTAACTTGTTCCTGGCTAAATACGCAGTAGCGTCAAGCCATTAATTAAAAAATAAAATTATTGGTAATCCGTCTAGCTTTAAAACTTGCTGTGGCCACTTTTGGCGGAGGCAAGTTTTATAGCTAGACGGACTAATGTATTTACACTTTCAACGGTGGTTCATAAAAAAATTTAAAGGGCTACTAGTGCATGACGAAGAGCAATATGGAAATTATCTCCATATTTATCAAATGAGGGCGCTACTTGAAGGCCATTTGCCTATATCTTCACCTTAAACGGCGGGGCTACCACGCTGATCTGTCGAACGAAGGCCGCTTCCCGCTGCCTCCTGTGGCTCGCGCCGCGCACGCTCCACCCACCCACACTCAGCAATGCTGCTTCTATTCATAGAAATTCACACAATGTCTCCACCACTCTCGCTGCAGGTTTCACTGACTTGATTGTCCGAAACACAACTTTAATGGCGTTTATTATGTTCCTACAAAACTTCTTTTTGGATGAGGGTTACATTTTTATTTGCCATCATATATTATATCATACATAAGAGTGAACTCATATTTGATATTTTTCCTATGGAAATTGACAAGTTTTTTAAGATTCCAGCATTGATCGGAAAAAATTTTCACATTGAGCGGCTACGACCTTAATTTTTTGAGTCGATTGGACATTTATACACGGTGTACCATCTATAATATTTTAAGTATTTTGCTATATACTTATATGTACCATATCTCTGGGGGAAACCGGCGTGATATACGTTGTAAGTACATACTTTATAAAACGTGATAAAAGTATTGAGGTTGATTGTCCCTGTTACCCGTCCCCACGAGGGTCCTGGCTTCTGACTTGGCTGCTTGCATCAGCTGACCTCTAAGCTTCCGCTGTGACACAACACACAGCAACTACGGGTTCGTAAAGCGGGCCAAGCAGCAGTACTTAAAGTCCAACACGGAATCAAGATAGGTAAAAAATCGTCTTCCTCAGTATAGCGTGTTCCCGATTGCATGAACATCTCCACTAATATCTTCATTATGTTTCAATTTCCTTTAAACCAGCGATTCGACCATGTGACCAATATGGGTTAATATGTACCTAATATAATATCTAATAATAACTTCGTCTCTCCAATTTAGGATATCAACATATCCCTCACAATCTATCAAAGGTTAGATCATCTCCAGTAGGCATGAAACGTTACGTGGACTATACATATATCGCAGTGTTTTGTTGTCAACAGTACATGTCCATAATGTGCATACTTAATTGATGGATCATGTAACAGGCCCACGATCCACGACCCGCATGCGCGAGCGCAGAACGGCGCATCCTGCAAGGCTGACCCTTTGGCCTGTTGCGCACTCGCCCTTTCGTTCCCTTCCGCCATCAACTCTCGCTGAACTCACGAAGTGCATTACCGCAAACTAACAGATAGGTACAAAGTGAAGCTTAACTCATAATATGTAGTTGGGCTGATCAATGACTTCTCATTGGAAATTCATATATTTATTGGTGCTGTGTGGTTTCCGGCCAGGAATATGATCGTTCCTCTTGTTCCTGTGATCTAGAGTAAAGCTTTTATAAAAAGCGCTGCCTCCAACTCAGAAGAAGCCTTGTAACCTAAACAAATTATGATCAACACATTCACAACACACATCTGTGTGTTTAGTCCTCAAGGCAATCATAACTATTTAGTC
Source organism: Acrobasis repandana (assembly GCA_963576875.1). Classification (NCBI taxonomy): domain Eukaryota; kingdom Metazoa; phylum Arthropoda; class Insecta; order Lepidoptera; family Pyralidae; genus Acrobasis; species Acrobasis repandana. Next base: position 28,704,116 of record OY756214.1, on the reverse strand, counting down.
TCACTAACATTCTGGGGAAGCCAAATTAAAATAATATTTTATGCAACAAACAAACTTAAAAGCGCCAAACTTAAAGGAACGTACCATACAATTTGGTTAATAAGTTTAGAGACCACTTAAATTAGACATTAACTTTAAGCAACGATTTTTTTTTTCAAGTTCAAGGCAAATTCTCATCGTGAAAATTTGGTAGCAGTATCACTTTTGGCACGGTCAGCGGCGCCCTCAATTTGGCTACGCTTATGATCGTGTATAGGGTTCCTCGGGGCAAAGAGGTTCCTTTAACGTTGCTAGATGGCGGTGGTACGAATCTGAAACGCGCTATAGTTTGCTTTTCGCGATACACTCATATACCGAAGGGAGAGAACAAGCGTCGTGAAACCTTATGACTTGACTTTATTTTTGAAGCATTATTCGTCGAGAAAGACTGAAGTGCTTAATGTAAACCTTGCAAACCCTACTTAAATTACGACCATTTTCCATCTTGCCCTGGCTGGCGATTGAAGCCAATGCCGACCTCCGTAGTGGTGGTTTAGCATGTTAACAATTACGCCACGGGGGTCGTCAAAGATATATATTATATTATATGAATATATATATTTAAAGGATTTTAAAAATTAACACAACATTCCCTAAAAAGAGATAACGAAAATTAGCACACACTCTTGCGCCAATAGCGCCTGGGGTATTTTGGATCTATCATTTATTTTTATAGCTGGACACTATGACTTGAGATGGTTCTCCTTACCTTTTTTCTACTTGCCTCTCCAATGCACTACCATGAATAAATGAAAATAAATAAAGATTTTTCATTATGTAACGGGATGGAAAATTGTTTGCATTTTAAATTTCGAACAAGAGTCAACTTGGTAAATTCACAGTTTCTAGGGAACTGCTAGACTACATTTGTTCCCCTGTACCTACTCGCCTACAAGATAAATAGCGTCATCGCGAATGTACAGGATGTTCGTTTGTTCCGCTCGCGGCGTACAACTTCGTTACCTGTGCGGCTTTTCCTTTCTTCGTGAACAGGTGTAAGTTTTGAAGTTTTAATTAACATTTTAACTAACTAATACTGGAACTTTACGTACCTTGTTTAATTTTCTGGTATGTCTTGCTAGTCGCATGAGTAGATTTTTAAATATTTAATGTATGCTCGGCCAGGATACAGTTATTTCCAAAGTTAAATAAGAAATATTAAATTGCAGATTCATTACTTTTTAAATTGAACCTAAACTGCAACCTTCAAGTATATTAGATTAAGATATTGTTCCGAGCATTGTAATGCTGTAAGTGATCATCAGGTCTGTTTTAGTCTCCACTGCAGGAGCACGACCCTCTCTGTACTACCAGAGCCATATGTTAGCCAGAGCAGGCAGATGATTTGGCCTATAAATATATAATTCCTGATTCTAGTTTCACTCTGGGATTCTTTCTAACAGGCGATAGGTTAGTAATTAGAATACCAGGTAAATTCCCATTCCTTTGACCTTGACCTTTTACGGGACGCAAGAAGCAACAGGTAGTCTATTCATCGCAGTCTATAAGAAGTTTGAAATATCTGATCCTAAGGTAAAGCTAAATTTACGACACACGGAAAGAACACTTACTGCTTAAAACAAACCACAGTCCGAGGTAGTTATAGCACAGTAAGTTCTTTGAAGAAACGTCGATACCGTCCGGCGGTAACGTGGGAACGCAACAATGTCCGAATGTGATACAATCACATCTGAGATATCAGCACAATGGACAATTTCATGTTTTCATAATTATTTTCGCCTTGAATGAAAATTAAGCTTGAGTAACTCATTTTGTTGACTACATGAGGAAGATACTAGTGGGTACATTACAATGATTTTTATGTTCCTTTATTGGACGTTTTTTATGTTCGTTATATTCGTATAGTTTTCACAGATTATGACTTTGTGTTTTTCACCTTCCTCTTATATGGTACATTCAGTTAGACGAATCGTTTGTCAAGAGTAGATAATAAGAATGAAATTGGCCTGCAATGGATGTCTAGGTAACTAAACGAAAAGGTGCTGAGTTTTGACGAGAGCTAAATTAAACCATATCGCTAACCACATTCAGTAGATATTTCGTTGAATTTCTTTGCTGAGTGAGACTTCTGTAGATGGGTACTGGTTCTTATTCTGTGGTCCTTCTGTCGCTTCTTATGACATCCAAAGGAAGCCTTTTTAGAGCGAACACACATGCACAATACTGCTTTTTACCGAGGAGCAAAAAACGATGACTTATTAGAGTCATAGATTTTAATAATACAAACTTCGCTAGTGAACAACGAGACGCGAAGAAAAAGAAGTATACTTAATTTCCATTGGGTTAAATTATTAGTATAAACATGATATCACCTCCAATAGTTTATTTGTTGTAGCATCACTTGCAAAATGGCCAGTCATCATACATTGGCAGTCCCTTGCTCGCTTATATTGCCTCCTCGCAAATCAATGGATGACACAACTTGCTATTTAGCGACGCGTTGAAGGTTTTGTTCGTGGAGACTTCAGTTGTGCTCCACAGACAGCGAAACCAATCCAAAAGCTCTTTAATAAGCCCAATAAAGCCGAAAGTAGAAAAGACCAGTAAGTTTGAACAATTTATTTTCTGATTTTTACTAAGAATGTCGTTGAAATATATCTTGCTTTTGCAAGTTCTGCGCAGTATAAGTATATGCGCAGAAATAAACTTATCAGGGCTCAGTGGAAGGCACTGACGGGGCCGTCCTCCAGTATTCCAGCACAAAGTTGTAAAAGGTTCAATATAAAAGTCTTACATCAACCTTTTATCGTAACTTGTAAGGAATAAAGAAACAATAACACTAAAGATAGGCTCTAAAGTACTTGTGTCCAGGGACATAAAAAATTTACAAATAAATAAACCTATTCTATTTTACCATTAAGAACAGCACAACTTAAGTGGGATTTGGCTAATCACGTTGGTCGCATGCATCCGGAAAGATGGACTTACATAACACAAACTGGGGCCCATCAGTGGCTACAGGAAACGAGAAGGACCAAGGACCAGATGGGCTGATGAACTGAAAGTATTTGAAAAGCATTGAAAAAAAAGACAAAGATAGAGAGCACTGGCAGGAAAGAAGACTGGACTAGACTGGCTAATAAATAAATAAAAAATTACGTCGTTCGTAAGCATTTGCAAGGAACCCTGGCAACGTGCATAGTTGGTTTATAAAAGTGAAAGCTAGATGTAAGCTCATATGTCACGACATCTAGATTGTGAGTGGTGTGGTGATGTAACGCAGACCGGCCGGGCGGCATGCCTGGGGCTGCGCTGCGCCCGCGCCGCGCGCTGCGCCCGCCAGGGGGCGCGGTCAAGGAGGGTCGAAACCACGGAATACACTGGTCGAAACTATGCTAAGGATCATACTCATGCAGAACCGCGGCACCGCGCACTATACTCCATCTTTCTTTCTTATAGAGTGTGTTAAATAGCTTACACTGGTGTCAAACTTAGAAGACATTTGACATAGGTCAATGACTGTCATCAACATCCATCATCATTCCACTACACACTATTGAACTAGCGTGCAGGTTTCCTCACGATATGACTAGACTCCGTGGGACTGCCTCCGTGATTCAGTGGTCAAGGCGTCTGCCTTGTGATCATGGGTTTGAACCCACGACAAATAAATGAATAGTTTATTTTTCAAGTAACATGACTCATTTTGTTAGTACTGCTTATAAACTAGGGATTAGTAACATGTGGGTATCATATAGAAAACATTATAGAGGCCACTCCTGCACCACTCCCCCCGACGTGGCGCAGCAGTGGTTAACGTACCGGCAGTCCAGTCTACTTGCAATCATTTTCAGGATGCTGTTGTCACTGGCTCGCACCCTGCGCACCAGGGACGCGCATCTTTTGCGCATTATAGTATAAAAGCACTGTGTTCGCGCCTCAGCGAACATCCCTGATGCATTACAGAAGCGAGGCAGCCCCAACAGCATCCTGAACGCATTATTATATTGAACACGGAGAGCGTTGTAAGCTTTTGGAGTCTAGTCCACAGGCCACACGAATAGAACGATGTACAGATAGCTCTAAATAAAGTTATTTTTACTTCCTGCGAACAACCAGCAAACCTGCGGGCCAGCTCAAATCCCACTGGGAAGCATACTTTGTGAAAGTTTTTTCAGTCTGGTTAGGATATTGCAGGATTAAATCACCTGATTATCCGAAAAGAAAGATGATTCCGTGCTTCGGAAGGCACGTAAAGCTGTTGGTCCCGAACGTCATCTAGCGTTTGTACCTATCCTAGGATTGGTTCTGGTCTACCCTTTGGGTCGCTCTGTGTAAAAACCAGTAACCTCGTCAAATCACCTAGGTTAGGTAGCGGACCCCGAGCTCTGGTGCATAACCGCTGACGATGCAACCGGGAATACGCTCGGATGATGTTGACTAGACTCCATGGAAATAAATGTAGTGACTTTTCCCATTCCCTGCTATTATTTTATATGTTAAGGCCGTACCTGAATTTTCCAAAGTCCAGTGCTGCCCCCATTTAAAATTAATCACTTCGAAGAAAACGGAGACATCATTTAAAATTTTACTACTACCAAGTCCTAGATAACCCTTCGAAGTACTATATGAACTACTGCTTACAGTTTAAAGTGAGAACGTTAAGCTTTACTACGCACATTTGCGAAAAACGGCCACTTTTGACAAATGTGCGTAGTAAAGCTTAACGTTCTCGTTATAAACTGTAAAGAGTAGTTCATAAAATACTTTGAAGGGTTATCTAGGACTTGATAGTAGCAAAATTTTAAATAAAGTCTCCGTTTTCTTTGAAATGATTTATTGTTAATGGGGACAGCACTGGACCCCGGAAAATTCAGGTATGGCCTTAATTTAAATTGAATTAAAATAAAATTGATGATCTCTATACCTACAAGTAACATCACTGATCTGTGGCAACCAATTTACAATTTCAGTATAGATGTTACGGGCAACTTGATTAACAGGGCTGTATTAATAAGGAGCGAGTATTATAAATAGTTCCCAAGAGTTTTGGGAAACTTGATAAAATTATTACTTAGACCGGTCCATAATAATAAAGCCCGTCAGCTCGTGGTCCATTAAAAACATCAACGTAAGAAATAGATTGAACGTATCACTTGGACCGGGCGGTATGAATACTTCCCTACTAAGCCGGGCATTTCGATTATAAATAACTGTTATGTAATCAAATTCTTGCACAAACTTAATCTACATAATATTTCTTGTGAATTAAGATTGTGCAAGATTTTTTATCCTAATATTAATATAAGATTATTAATAACTCAGTATTAATATTTGTACCAAATTTAATACAGAAATATATTTTAATGTTAATAAAATTAAGGGTAATAAACGTTAAATTATTGAATTTCTTTAATTTAACGTCTATGATGTTTAATCTATTCAAGCCACTATTGAGGGTTTGCCAAGACAACTTTTTAGTAACCCGTTTTCGAAATATTAAACTAACTCTTGTTTAAGTACTTATAGCTTAGCCCTCTAAAAGCTAAACTGTTAGCTTGAAATTTAAAAAAATCGTGATCGTATGTACTGAACTTCAGGAAAACTATGCCGGCTAAAATAACTTAGTTAAGGCCGTACCTGAATTTTCCGGGGTCCAGTGCTGTCACCATTTAAAATAAATCATTTTAAAGAAAACGGAGACATTACTTAAAATTTTGCTACTACCAAAGTCTAGATAACCCTTCAAAATATTTTATGAACTACTGTTTTCAGTTTATAATAAGAACGTTAAGCTTTACTACGCACATTAGCCAAAAGTGGCCGTTTTTCGCAAATGTGCGTAGTAAAGCTTAACGTTCTCACTCTAAACTGTAAACAGTAGTTCATAAAATACTTTGAAGGGTTATCTAGACTTTGGTAGTAGCAAACTTTTAATTAATGTCTCTGTTTTCTTTGAAATGATTTATTTTAAATGGGGGCAGCACTTGACCCCGGAAAATTCAGGTACGGCCTTAATGTAAGGTGACTGCCGCCTTACTTCGTACAAAAATTCGTACAAATTACGTAATTCTTATAAAACAATTACTTAGTTTAGTTTTAAAATTTTAACTTGTTTAAAGTGGATAGTAAACATGTCAAATTATGAAAAATAAAGTTTTCATGTTGTAACGTGTAACTTCGGAATTGTTCTCTGAGCGTGACCCGACACGCACTTTACCAATTTATTTTAAACAATACAACGCAAATGAGATGAAGTATTTGCGAATAATGTTTGCCAATTTGTTGCAGTTGTAGGTATAGGTAGTATAGGTAGTTTTTTTTAAGTTTCAATCTAATGTTAATTGTAAAATTGTACATTGTGAAAATGATTCTGTACCTGAAAATAAACAATATTTATTATTATTATTATCCTGCTTATCTTTGGTTTTGGTTAGGTTACGGTCCATACCTTGACCGTAACGAACGCCAGTCCTGTGCAGTCGTCACGTGCCCGAATATCGGCGTTCTCGTAAACAATATAAATACACCAGTTTGTAATTTCACACGCTTTCGCTTGTTTGAGAACTTTCATTATTACCGCGATCTGAGATTTGATCGACCTGCGTTAATTACCCATGTTGCGTTGCGTTGCTTGTTTCACTCGAACTCTTGCAAGTTTTATTACAAAATTTTATTTACCTTGCAAAGGTTTAGTATGTATGTTTAGGAGCCGGCCACATTCATCTATTTATATAACGTTTGGGAGAAAGAAACCACTTCGGACGTATCAGCCGCTTCTCTTCCCGCGCAGATCGTGTGAGCCGATCGATTTTTGTTTGCACCCTTCAAACAAAACTTTGACAAATTATTTAATGACAATTATAATAATATATATTCCTCCTATTTAAACCTCAGTACATCAAAATAGGAGATACGAGATACTTATCTTAAGCAAAGGGAGAAAGACTCCCAATATGTTTAAAGGATGACTGTAGCTCATGCAGAGACTGAGCAAGAGAATTACTGTAGCTCATGCAGAGACTGAGCAAGAGACTTACTGTAGCTCATGCAGAGACTGAGCAAGAACTTACTGTAGCTCATGCAGAGACTGAGCAAGAGACTTACTGTAGCTCATGCAGAGACTGAGCAAGAGACTTACTGTAGCTCATGCAGAGACTGAGCAAGAGACTTACTGTAGCTCATGCAGAGACTGAGCAAGAACTTACTGTAGCTCATGCAGAGACTGAGCAAGAGACTTACTGTAGCTCATGCAGAGACTGAGCAAGAGACTTACTGTAGCTCATGCAGAGACTGAGCAAGAGACTTACTGTAGCTCATGCAGAGACTTACTGTAGCTCATGCAGAGACTGAGCAAGAGACTTACTGTAGCTCATGCAAAGACTGAGCAAGAGAAGGCGCGGGTTGTGGTTGCCTTTATATTCCCAGTTTCAAACGTCATTTTGCGTTATATCCGCATAAGGAGTACCACGCGCGTATTGCTGACTGTAAAAATCATTTCACGTCCTTTATAAAGAACCTCCATCATTTATTACATACGTTGAAGGCAGCCAACCAAGGATGCTCAAGATAGTGTGAAGTGGAGAAGGAAAAGCCGGAAAGGGGGACCCCGGGCTTCACAGCTTTGCTGCTGTGGATGCAACTGGGAACAGGCTGAGATGAGAGAGAGAGTTGAAGGCAGCAAATAATAAGGTGTTTATTTTATTTTACTTCCTACGAGTACACGCATTTGCCATCTTACACATGAAGTGTAAAGGATTAAGACTATCCTGGTCTGTCTGAATTTGAAGGTTTCCTTTCATCTTGTGAAAACCCTTTGTGGCTCACGGTTTTCTTTACTTGTCGGTATTTTACAGCTTTTCAGCTTCGCACGCTCGCAGGGATGCCTATGTATTATTTATGTTCGCTATGTTTGTGAAAACCGCTTTAAAATCGGCCCAGCAGCTTCAACGTTCATTCAGTACAACAGACACACATACAACGTGGAAGGGACATACCCGTAATAAATCAAACCACGGGCTATAGTAGATCACTTAAGTATAATGAAATTAAAATAACAGTCAAAAAACAAAAAAAGTTGACATTCCCATACAAATCGCCCGGGCGGCTGCACACTTTTGTATGGAAATGCTAAAAAAATTTTTTGGTTCTTGACTGTTACGAGTATTTTAATTTCATTACACTATAATGACCTAGTATAGACATATTATATATATTATGTATTATAGGATAGTATTTTTGATTTAATTAAATTAATACATAGCCTTTCGACTCGAGAAGAAGAAGATAGACCGTGATTTGGTTTATTATATTACGGGTATATCCCTTCCACGTTGTATACACGCTGGGGACTTCATTTTATAGAAAGTATGGATCTTACATGGATCCATCACGATAAAAGTGGTCTTTGAATCTTACCCATGGTTCTTCTTCTTCGTCTAAGCGCATTCCCGGTTGCATCCTCAGCTGTGCCGCTTCGGAGCCCGGGGTGCACTTTCTCGCTTTTTCTTCTCCAAATATAATATGCATGTCAATGGTCACCCAGGGATGCCAAAGACCTTGTGAAATGGAGAAGAAATAGCCGGAACCCCTTTAATGATTTGGCTATAGTTTTACAACCGGCCGCCGCCCGACGTTAACCCTCCTTGGGAATGCAATTGTAGCACGAGATGTTTGTGCTTAGTCCTTTAGTCACCTCAGACGACATCCACAGGAAGAGATGGAGTGGTCCTATTCTAACCCGGAACCACACTGGTAAGTGAATCTTACCCATGGTTCTCTTAGCAGAATGCTCTATCTGCCTCATTATCAAAGTGATCTTTTCGAGTTTCTTTAGGAAATAAAATTCAATTTATTTCTTAACCGTATATTGCTAAGACTTATAAAAAAGTCACAATAAAAACATAAAAAACACTTGTACTTCACGTTCGAAACAGTTCCGAACTTTAAGCCTCGTTAGACAACGCCGGGCATCGAAACCAGTACTGACCCGATGCCGCGGCAAGTTTTCTTAGAAAACATAGTTGTAAATTCGAAATAATATAAACAAAACAATTACATACGAACGTCTGTCTCTCGACAGAGGCAAGTATTAAGTCTTTATAAAGCCTCAAAAAAATTTGGAAGAGCTGATAAAGCTAATACACAAATATATACACGAATCAATTATTATTTTCAAAAGAAACTTTTGAAAAATAATTTATGTACTAAAATAAACTTAAATTCACAAGTCCAGTTAGGAAGTGGATATAAAAAAAGATATTGTAAAAGTTTTCGACAGACATTTTTGGTATCACACCTTTATATCCGCTTCCTAGGCGCACGCAAAGCCGCATGTGTCCGCATTCGCCAGCGAAACATTTTATAATAAAAATTAAATTCGCTGCAAGCAAGATAGCATTCGCCTTCGCGTACGCCTTACGTCCAGGTACTCACCGAAAATAATAACATATTTACAAACAAGACTCTTGGTATCGATGGTAACAATTAGTTAACAAATGACTATGCGATTACTTTATATGTACAGTGGGGGGCAGAGCGTACCTATCAGTCCCAGCCGTGGTGGTCGTGGTGCACTTGCACGGCCACCTTTTGCCACACTGGTTTGTACACCTTTTTCCAAGCAGGCACCTCTATGGTTTTCCAAATGGGGACTTCGATCTGCTTCCACTTCTCAACCCAGATCTTCTTCTGCACAGGAACCCAAATCGCTGTCTTCACTGTCTTCCAGATTTGTACTTTCTCCTCAACCCACTCTTTCTTCTTTTCCGTTACCCACTCTTGCTTCTTCTCAGTCCTCCATATCTGCTTCAATTCCTGTTTCCACTCCAGTTTCTTCTCAGTGACCCACTCCTGCTTGTGCTGCGTTTTCCACACCTTGGTCCACACGGGTTTCCAGATCATCTTCTTTCGCCAGAGGTCGTGGCTGGTGTACTCCCAGCCGTGGTCGTCCTTTCCTAGGTACTTCTCTCCAGGAACGCCTTCTTTGACCCAAGCGGGGACATAGTTCTGCTTCCACTCGGGTACCTTAGTAAACAAAATATACTGCTTTATAATCTTTATTACTACGAGTACTACCTATGTAAAATATTTTTCAACACACTTGCTCGTAAGTGGCTGTAATTTCACCGGTTTCAAATATACAGGATGACATAAGCACCAGCCAAATTTTTGGAGCAAGTTCAGTCCATGATACTGAACTACTTTCTGTAAAAAAAGTTATTAAATATCGATAAAAAATGTTCGTCCTTCCATACAAAATTCTTTTGGCTGAGCGCTGATTTGTATGGGAAGGCGCATTTTTATTTTAGTTTTTCGTTAATTGGTTTTTTTGGAAAGTAGTTCAGTAACATGGACTGAACTTGCTCCGAAGGCTTGGCTTGGCTTGGCTGATGGTTCAAAAGTCAGCCTGTATAAAGCCGCTCATAAAACACGCGTGTTTCATAAACACAAATAGTGAATTTATGTCCGATTTTATGTTCCGTCGTAACTACTAAACGGCTAAACCGATTTTGTTAAATTATACGTGGTTAGATTCGTCCTAATCACTAGAGTGTCATAGGCTTTATTAAAACTAGTAGTTCGTCACAAACTTAGACCTCGCGATTTTTTACTAATATTTCAAAAACTACTAAACCGATTTTAATGCCCAACGAACTTGAAAATTCTATTGATATTTCCTACATGCCTACCAAATTTCATCAAAATCGGACCATCGGTTCGGCAGTTATCGTGGAACAATCATACATACAAACATATATATATATACAAACAATGTGTTTTTGCCCCAACTTGAATTCTAGCCCTCGCTCGCTCCGCTCGCTCGTTCAATTACGAGTAATTTAAATGATTATGGCAGAGTTTTGGTGCCAAATAGCGTGGCATAAAAAATCTTTTATTTCCAAAACCTATCGAGTGGGGTCCAAGTCCAAGCAACTTTGGAATGAACGACTAGGAAAAGGCGTTTACATATTTTTGCTTCTTTTGCAGTATTCAAAACTATTTATTTCTCGTCGATTCTTTTACAATTGTAAATACTATCAACATTTTAATAAGCTTTAAGCATATACGAGTGTTATGGTGTTTGAGTGTTGTATGTGAGTCTAACCTTGAAACCAAATATTAATAACTCTAATTGTTGGAGGAAAAAAAAATAAAGCTATATATTATATTATGTTTATGTACTACATAAGTGATATTTATAGTTAGCAGAATTAATATTTGTTTAGTTAGACCATACTTAGACAGTTAGCAAGTACGTAGGTACCTAAATATATTTACTTGTAAATAATGTATATATGTGATAATGTGTTTCGGTCATTTCTTCTCGTCTTAGCAAGGTCTTTGGCATCATTGGGTGACCATTGAAATACATATTATAATTGGAGAAGAAAAAGCGGGAAAGCGCACCCGAGGCTCCGAAGCCGCATAGCTGAGGATGCAACCGGGAACGCGCTTAGATGAAGTATATAGTACCTATATAGTATTATACCTGTATGGTCTTCGTGATGGGGACCTGGATCTCCTTCCACACAGGTTTGTTGACCTTTTTCCAGTCGGGGACTTGTACTTCTTTCCAAATTGGAATTTGCACCTCCTTCCAGATGGGTTTCTGCACCACCTTCCAGGCCGGCACTTGCTCCTCCTTCCACTGTTGCACTTTTTCGGTTTTCCAGGCTGGGACCTTCTCTTTGACCCACTCAGTTTTGTAGGCTAGCTTCTTTTCTGTTTTCCATATTTGTTTCCATTCTTCCTTCCAGACGAGTTTTTTCTTCCAAATGATTTCGGGCGGCGGGGAGTGCCAGCCACCGGGGGAGCGCTTCTCCCGGGACAGGGGCTGCTCGGGGTGGAGCGGCGCGGCGAGCGACGCGGCCGCGGCCAGCACTACCCATATCTGCGGAACACACCACACGTTACACCACACAAACATCTACAAATAAACAACTTCATTAAAACATTAATCAACATAAATAATATATTAACTACAATTAAAATTTAATAAAATAATTATTGAATGACAATGAATTATATTAAATAATAATGAGACACTATTGTGCTAATTATTTACAAAGAATTTTATTAAAAGTCGAGCTTTCTACTTTCTTGAATTTTAATATTTCATCTCTCTTTCCGAGTTACCAAATCAATTTAAAGTAATCTTCAGATTTTAGTTAATATTGACATGCAAAAATATTTTCTGTGGTATTTTAAATGAATCAAAAGGATGTGTTGCTATTTGGTGCGCCTGCGCAATGTAAATAGCACCATGCGTCGTTAACACAGCTGCCGGCGGCGCGCGCCACTACTTCGCGGACGGGATATCACCAGCAAATGCCTATTGGGATCGCAGTACTGCATTAATCTATCCAGTATTACACTATTTTAGTATTTTGAAAAAAAAATATAACAAAGTTTTGGCGCCATTTCGAAGTTTTTTCCTAAATCCTATCTTATAACTCGTACACCGTCCATACTCGTAATGGAATTAAATAATAGTGTCACTGCACTGTCACTGATGTGTATCACACTGCACTGCACCCACCGTGAGCGCGAGGGTCCTCATGTCTGCGGAGCGTCCGGGGCCAAGGCGGCGACTGCGCCGGACTCCGCTGCGCACTGGTTTTTATCCGGCGCCCGCCGCGCCGCCCGCCGCGCCCCCCGCCGCGCCCCCCGCCGCGCCCCCCGCCGCGCCCCGTACTCATCGCTGGACTTTCTAAGAAAATTTAGATTTTCGCGGTGAATCTCAATGTTATGTTCGATTGCGTGGAGATTACCATAACACCCTTTTAGCAACAATTTGCAATCAATAGCTCCTCTCCCACATCGCTCGCACGGGTAATGCTAGTCATACATACTACTTATATTTTTTTGTATTTTTTATATAAGGACAAGGACTTGTTTTGTCTCATACACTGAGAAAGCCTCCAGCAGCGGCTAGCTCAGCTTCGGCTCCCAAAGTGCAGATTTCAATATTGTTTCAATGTTTCATATTAGTTCAGAGGCGATCGCAGCCACATCCGTGTTCTGTAGCAGGCCCACAAGGTGTGTCAATGTGTGCCCGGCACATACATACTATCACGTCTTTATTCCTAATGGGACAGATGGTATTTTGGGACTTGTGGCTTTAAGCAGACAAAGCCCAAGGTTGCAAAACCCAAATACTTCTTTTAGCGTGATGGTGGGCAAGAAGGTGGGAAAAGGACTCAAAATAGTGAAGGGTTGCTAGCCGCATCGCCTATTAGCACGATTTGCATTTTCATGCCCAGTGAGAAATGAAACTGCGATACATTATGAAGTACGGGATGGTTTGGTTATATGTTTATTGTTTGGTTATACTATGCGAATACATTATCACATATTTATTCCCAAAGGGTTAGACGGAGACTAGGGAGTAACAACAGAAGAATTAAGACCCCAAAGGCCACTTTGAGCGTAATGGTGGGCATGAAGGAGGAAAAATCCTATGGTCACGTGTCACCTATTACCATGTATCGGCTTTTACGATCTGCCCGGGAAAAGTAGCAGGTGGTTCATGATACGTTATTTTTTTCCTAGACCAGACTGGATGTATTGGTTAACGAGCCCTTGCTTGGCTTCTTTTGTAACTTGTGTTACAAAAAAAAATCCCAGCTACTTCTCCTCTGATCCTAGTTAATACATTATATATTATATATCCTAATACATTAACACGTTGATTGCCACATGTCAAAAGCCTTATCTCACCATGGTATAATTTTAATTTGGCAATAGGATATAAACTTATCACTATTGAGATTCCCATTTTTCTTCTTAGACTTCATCTTCTTTTTATCTTGCAAAGGGTGGTCTTTGAATTTCGCTCACATCGGCTCTGTCTACACCTAGAGAGATACTAATGTGATACTATGTAAGTTGAATTTGACTTTTTAAAGTGTAGATTGCATATACCACAAAACTGACCCATACGAGTATCTTGCGTTAGTATCGTCGTACAAAAGACATCAACGCACGCGCCGGCCCGAGCCCGCTCTCGCGGCTGCGTCTACGCGACCTAAGCTAACAAATATCAAGATTTATGACGTTTGCTTACCGTTTGATTTGTTAGTATATACTGTGATTGTCTATTTACAATTATAATGTGTTGTTGCCTTAGAGTTGCTAAGCTAACAAGACGCTTCGTAGTTGGAAAATATCTGTCAGCACACCGGGGGTAGCACCTGGACCCTTTTGAAGCTCGTCAATGACTAAAGTTTTATGTAGTAAATTGGATTTTAGTTCAGGTTTTCTGATAATTTGACTTTGACTTTAATAATTAAAGAGCTGGCTGCTATTTCGCTCAGCGTATAGGTACAACAAGAAAACGTTGCCAGGATTCTTGCTAGGTACGTTGCCTCAATGCGGTGCATTGGGAGAACTATTCTATTTGTGACTTTATTTTTTTATTATTATTGAATTTAAAATGTATTAAATAAATAAACGAATTTAATTTTCTTAATGAACTCAATGTTAGGTAAATGTATGATACTCGTAATAAACTCTTTAGTTATGTATGATGATGAGAAAATAATTTCTTATTAGAAATGATTGTGCTTGAAACCTTGAAACGGCTTTCAGCCCACAGAATCTATTTAACCGTGACGAGAAGGGTAGCCTTTGTCTAGGTCAGAAGATAAGTATTTTTTCCAAAGCAGAATGGCGTAGCTTTTTTGTGAATTTTATATTTTTCAGTTATTATTTATTAAAAAGTACCCCAGGTGTTTATCCAATCCTCCAATAGCCAATCCGGAGGTTCTGGGTTCGATCCCCAGCCAGGGCAAGTTGGCAAATGGCCTTTTTCAAATTGTCCTGGGTCTTGGGTGTTTATCTATATATGTATTTATCATAAAATATAGTATCGTTGAGTTAGTATCCCATAACACAAGTTTAAAACTTACTTTGGGGCTAGCTTAATCAGTGTGATTTGTCCCTCTATATTTATATTTATTTATTTATATTTTAGGTATTGTCTCCGTATCAGCTTGGTTAAAAATGCTTTGGTATATCTATGTGCTCTCCTCTAGAGGTCGCATTTCTCAACCGATTCCCGGTAAACATATGAAAATCAATAGTAGAGTTATTTTTTTTAATTTTTTAAAAATGACGGAGTTGGCACAAGGGGCCTAAGCGCCTTTGGATTTTATGGTGTTTTGTAGTGACAATACAATACAATACCCTTTATTACACAAAAGTAAAAAACAGGACATAATTATCTTAAAAACTAGGAAATGCGCAAATGACAAATAAATAAATATAAAATAAATAAATATAAAAATATTATGACATACAATAGACGGATATTTTCACCAGCATTGTCAAAATATGAATAGTCCAGTTTATTTATAAAGAGATCTGATCGACTTGAGAGTCTAGAGTCCGATTCCCACCATAGACGGTACTTCAAGAGGCTTTTGCTGACGATTACGGCCGAGGTTTCTCATTTACCACCCAGGGAATGACCGTGGGCATCTAGAAATGGGACTTAGAGTATTTTCTGTTTGCTTCCCATTTTGTGGATGCGAGTCACTGGCTGGTGGAAGTCCATTCAGGGGCCGCAGGGCTCGCAACCTTGCTTTGCAGAACTCAAAATACTAATGTAGGTCGTGACTGGCTCCAGTTGGTCAGAATTTTGGGCACGCAATGACTGGAATGCTTAGACGGCCCAATAAGGAAGTTTTAATATGTTTTCTTGGAGCCCTTCGATTTTGATCTTTTGACAAGAATCAGGTCTATGAAACTCCTTTTGTTACGAACAGAGGAGGTAAAAAAACTAAAAAGATTAGCGGAACGAACATTATTATTTTAATACTTCATGAAAATTATATGGTGTGGAAAGTTCCTTCGATCCGCAAGCTCTATAAGCTCGCCAGGTCACAGAGCCGCTACTTAATAAAAGAGGTTAGTTATTTTTATTAATTAACTTGTAATATATAATAAAATAAAAAATAATTATCAAAATCGATTGACAATTTCCGAAGACATCGCATAACATACATACTCGTACAACAAAAAAGAAATACGGCGGTTTTTTTTTTATCGATAACCTTCTCCTTTTTTTAAGTCGGTTAAATAGCCAAAATAAGTAAGAAACATACACAGTCAGTCACCATGAAAAATGACCAGGGGAATATATAATATCCAACAGACGAATTGCATGTGACCTGAAATAACGATGCTTGTGTATCAAAATTATTTTTTTTATATCATAAAATATAAGATTTTTCGTACTTCTAAATACGTTTATTGGGAAATGGTTCAAGTAGGTCACCCAGAGTCATCGTCAATAAATTTTCGGAGTTGGTTCTTATCGGTGGATTATTTTTTTTATCCCTATGACACAATATACTCTCTTAATTGAACAACAATTACAAAAAACCAACTGCGTGAAAAAAAATCCAAAAATACGTCGTTTTGATTATTATTTTTGATTTACAATGTGTCAGTTTGCCATCAAGCCATTTAGGCTGCAGAGCCGAGCGTGCCAAACGAATATATATACACTCAGAATGCTATTAGCACAGAGTTATAATATACTGCTATTAGCTTCAAGTTGATCTTTTGTGCCATTTGTTATAGGTAAAGAAAGGTTTAAATAAATGTATAAGAACATAAATTATGAGCAAAAGATGCGCGTCCCCGGTGCGCAGGGTGCGAGCCAGCGACAACAGCATCCTGAAAATGATTGCAAGTAGGCTGCACAGCCGGTATGATAACCACTGCTGCGCCACGTCGGGGGGAGTGGTGCAGGAGTGGCCTCTATAATGTTTTTATATGATACCCACATGTTACTAATCCCTAGTTAATAAGCATTACTAACAAAATGAGTCATGTCACTTAAAAAATAAACTATTCATTAATTCATTCATAACCCTCCCTCTGGCGCAGTCAAGCAAAAAGATAATGTTAATAAACATATGATTATGACTATAATTTTGGATTTAATTTAATATATACAAAACTGCGGAAGGAAGGACCATGTAATAGCACTATAAATATTGGTCAACAAGAAAGGTGACACCGGAGGCCAGCCGCTCGGGGGTCAGTGTCGTCGGAAAGGGCAATTTTTCCTCCCAAAGAAGTGACAATGACGGGTATGGCTTCAAAATACCGATCCGTAGAGCCAACAACACTTTAATTGTCCATAAGGTGATTCATATGAGCGATGTTTATAAGGCCCTAAATATATGAAAGTGGTGTAATATTATGGACAATCTGCATTTTACTGCGAAAACGTAGAAGTAGGTGAGTGTATCGTGCAGCTAAGATGTGATATTTAGGTCATAGTGGGTTCATGTACTATATTTTTTTGCCAAATTTATACATTTAGTGTGTACTTTATTTGTTACTAGCTGAAGCACGCGGCGTTGCCCGCGTGCTTCAATTTTTTAATAATCCCAAGAGGAACCTAACATTTTCTTGGAATAAAAAGCATTATTTGTTTTAATCTAGTTATTAAGCTATATATGCCGTTTTGGTGTAAAAGTGGAACAAAACGGGTACACTGACCTGCAAGGCTGCAGACAATGTTTAGTTACACAGGATGTGGCTTTTGAGTCTTCTAATGCAAGATTCTGCTTACCGCGTACGGGATAAATACGTGGAATGAATTAAGGGAGGAGCCCCTTTGGAGAGGAGTTGATCCCAGTTAGGTGCAGCTGCTACTATTATATTCTGTGGTGATTCCATCCTCATTATATCCTCTATAGTCGCAGCGCTTATAAACATGATTCGCATGTTCACCCGTTCCCTCGATCGCCTTATATGATTTTAAACAATTAATATACTTATAATATAGTTTTAGGGATCCTGGAGCGCCCTAGAGTCCTTTAAATCTTGGAATATGCTAATTCCTTATAATTTTTGATTTCCTAAAGGCTTCTGACCATGAAAAGACGATGGCAACAGAAGTATTCTTTCGTAGTGTAAGTATTTTGTGTGTCGTGTGCAGACGCCGAGTAATCAATAACCTGAACGTTGGAGGGCGCATTTCGAGCGTTCAAGGTCGCTTCCTGACATTTCGTACAATATGTTTTAACATAAAAATGTTGGTTACGTGGTCGAGTTCAGTCCGCTTTTCCTTACAACATTTAAAAACAGTTTTGGTGTTCCATACAAATTGAACAGTCACGTGATCAGGTTACAACGAGAAAACGTTACTTTTGTACTTTGATTTGAAAGTTGTTCAGCATCATTGATTGAATTTGTCGTTAATTTTTTTTATCATTTATTATTATTGAATTCTGTATTATATTGTAACTGTTTATAGGTAAATAGGATGCAGTTTTAACGTAATAATAAATAGTAACTAAACTAAACTAAAACTAAGTAACTGTAACAAAACTGAATACAACTTAAATACTAAAAATAAATTACTTATAATATAAACGTTCAATTGCCCTCTGAACGACAGGTGTTGGGCCCAAGCAACCTTACCAATACGCCATGGTGGTCTTGGGATAAGGAAAATTTTCAGTGTAGCACTTCCAGCCTTCCTGTCTTCGGTTCATAGCACGGTCAATCTCGTTGGTAGTATTTTAGGCCCGTCGTTTCACGACGTAGAGATTGCCTGCTTTCCCTATCCCTGCCTGGATTAGTGTAACCGGTCCGAGTGTAGATTTGCCCCTGAATCTGGCTTCACAGCGGCAGTGGGACGAAGCTCTTTGCTTGCAGACACGGAAACATCTTTTCGAAACTGCAGCCAATGAGACAGAGCGGTCTCGACTCCTAGCCAGCTGTAAGCCAGAGTCAGGTTACTGGCTCAATGCCATTCCTTCCATAGGCGTAGGCACGCTATTTGAGAAGACGACATTCAGCTTGGCAGTGAGCTTGAGGCTAGATGCCAGGACAAACGAGCCCCATCGCTGCCGCTGCGGGAGAAGTGTCGATCCCCTGGGTCACCACGACCTGGCGTGCCGTCGCAGTGCAGGACGCATTTTGCGTCATGCCGCCTTGAATGACGTCATCCGTCGCGCCCTTGCCTCGTCCGGTGTACCAGCAATTTTTTCAGCGGATTAGCTCATTGAAGTGGCAGTGGGCGGGGCACATAGCGTGAAGAACCCATGGCCGATGGGACAGAAAGGTTCTCGAATGGCGGCCACGTACCGGCAGGCGCCGCGCAGTGGAGGACACCCACCTGCTAGGTGGTCAGACGACCTCAATTCAATTCAAAATATCTTTATTATCATAGGATATTTATAATATCTCTTAATAATAGTCACTTTGTTTTGTTTTGCACAAATGTTGACGTCAAATCGTTACTTACAGCTAAGTTTATGCCGCTTCCTAGGCGCAAGTGCAGAAGAAGCGGCAGCAAACTGCACTGCACGTTTTCTCCAAAGACGTCAACTAACTTAAAACTGAAAATTAGTTATATGGATAGACTGAGATTACATTGTTTGTTATGTCATAATTAAATTGAATTATAAGAATTACGAAATTTAAAATAATGTCAATTTGTAAATTTAGTATGTACCAATGTACCTAAATTATGACATGTCAAGTTTACAAACCTTTAAGAGGGACCCGCGCCAAGCTCAAGTAAGTTTTTTTGACCTGAGCAAAGTGGCAGGAAAACGCTGGATGCAGGCCGCTTCCGATCGGTCGTTTTGGAAATCCTTGGGGGAGGCCTATGTCCAGCAGTGGACTTCCTTTGGCTGATATGATGATGATGATGATGACACTTTGTTTGTTTATGAATTGTACGCAAAAAGTTTTTTATTTTTTAATTTGGGCATTTGGGCTTAGTACTCAAAAATATGAGATTTTTAGGCGACTCTCGCCTCGACCTCGACACCCGGGTTTGCTTTATAAAAGTATTCTATTCTGCCAACAAAATTAGCAGTAATAAATTAATATATTTTGGGATAAACATTTCTTTTAAATTCCAAATAAACCGTATGAACCAGTAGACACACACCAAACACGGTGTGACGGTGATCAATAACAATGAGATTCTTTCGCGGAAACATTGCTTTATCAATATTAACATAATTATTCATAAATAAAATTAGTATTGATAAATAAATATATTTTCTTTTTGCTAAATATTTTCCTTCTATTTCTAAACCGCTTAACATTTGTTAGTGTGGTTATCACTATGATGTAAAGGATTTCCTCCCCAAGGCCCTGGCCATAGTGCACAACCAGTGCGGGCCGCTAGTATGAAATACAATCACCAAGACGACAAGAAAAGGGCCCGCCCCGCGCCTTGTCAAAGTTGTCAAGGTCAGTCGTCGTACGGTTGGTACTCGGTGCGCTTCGGTCGACAAACAAACACACGCCTCTTGACCTCCGGTCAGCCTCCGACGCTCTCAAATATTTTGTTTTGGCACAGAATACATGTAATAGATATGACGACCTCCGTTGCCAAGTGGTCATCGTGCCAGACTGTCACACCGAAGGTAGAATCGAACCCGGTCAGGTCAAAATGGAAAATTATCTTTTTCAGATTGACCTGGGTCTTGGATGTTTATCTACATAAGTCTTCTTCTTCTTCATCCCATTGTAACTCAATGCTGAGTATATGCGTATATGTATGTAGGCTTCTAACAATGCACCCCATTTCATAAGGCCTTGAGCTTTCCTCATCTAAGTCTTTCCGGCAACTTTGACAAGATCATCGTTCGATCTTGTATTTGGTCTACCAACGCTTCTGCGGCCAGTTCTAGGTCTCCACTCAAGCACTTCTTTCCCCAACTTTGGTCTATGGTTCGGCATATACGGCCCGCCCATCGCCAATTTCTTTGCGCTACCACCTTGTCTATGTCAACAAGAGCCCTACGAATTATCGTTGAGTTAGTATCCCGTAACACACACAAGTCTCTAACTTACTTTGGGGCTGGCTCAATCTAAGTGATTTGTCCGTATAAAAAAAATCGTATCATGTGACTCAGTGTCAGAGTCTTCGCAGTACTCATTCAAAGGGCACCACGCACTGCAGGGGCTTTCCACGTTCGAACGAGCGAGACTTGCCCAGGCAACTAATAAACACCCAAGACCCAGGACAATTGAATAAAGGCCATTATCCAACTTTTCCAACCCAAAACTTCCGAGTTGTGGACTAGCGTGGTTAATAATATACCACGGAGGTCATAATTTTCAAACTCTTATTTTGTATCCTTTATCCTCTTTTGTTCTCGACACACGTACCCTGGGTAGTATTAAATGGGATATTTTTAAATGCACATCTATATAACTGATACAACATACCAGATAAATGACTGCTCAGCAAAAAAACTAATTGATTATCTAAACATGTCTTACAAAAAACACTAAAAAATCACACAAAATACGAATTGCTATCAAAAATATTAACTCTAAAGTAGGTATACAATGTATAATAATTAATTGCACATCAAATAAATAATCACTCATCAATTTAATCTCATCAATATATACTTTTTTACATCAAATAAATCAACAATCTCATCATAAATACTGACTGCACAGCAAATAATACTGACTGCACATCAAAATTACTAGGGTAGGGAAAACCTATAGGTTAGGTTAGGTTAGAACTGCGACCAACCTAGGAAAGTTCTATCCATTTTACTACACCACAAATATAAATTGAAGATTGTTTAGTAATATTTTCAGTTGAGTATTTTGCTGTGCAATCAATAATTTTGATTTGCGTTTAAATACTACCCTTATTTGTTCAGTTCAGTATTCTTGGTGACTTTAGAATATTTTGTTCGAAAAAAGGGAATATACAGATATCAATTTAAATACATGCCGTATTAAATTAGCAGCGACAAACTTGTGGTAGCGTACTTCTTTACTACTCGTAGGAGTTTTAACAAATTGTTTCACTTAAAAACATTTCGGCACCTATAACTATACACCTACACCTTTATTACTGACTTCGCAAGCGTTTATAAAATAATTGCACTGTCATCATAACAATATACGCCATTTTCACGATTGCTAATGTTCCCATAAATAACTTGGTACTCCATACGTACACGTTTTGAAAGCGGCACAGGTACTTACAATACGCGTCTTATTATGCCATACACACGATTATCCGGTCTCGGGTTATATCACAGAAATCAGCTCACGATTTGACTTGAATTTTAATGAAACTGAGTCAAAAGTACACGCACAATATGTGACAGTATTTTAAACTTTGCGGAATACTCTGGTTTTCATCTGCATTGTAGAGTGACACGGATAGCGTTTTTTTTAGGATTCCATATCCCAAAAGATAAAAAATGTACAGATGTCGTGCCTCAAACGACTACCGAGCGCACATCGGAAATAAATCTACGGAATTCGAAAAAAAATCGTTTTGCCTTTTTTCAAAAACGATAGGCTACCGGAAAATCCCTTAACCCGATCGTCTTTGTTTTAGCTCATATTGAAGCTGACTAAATTGTCCAGAGGAGTTTTTCTCAAATTTTGGATATCATATTCTTTGTTTCCGAGCGCCAAAATCAAAAATACGGAAAAAATTGTTCTTTTTTTACTATTTCGGCCATATTTTTTAGTTTTTGACTTTCTCGATTTTTCACTTTTTTTTAATCACAACTATCCGAGATATAGGGGATCGCACTTTTTCGTAAAATCGAAGCCTACACTGGAGCGAACGAAAAGACATTTCCAATGTCAATAATTTTAATATATGTTTTTTATAATTTGAAGATAAATATTTTTGAAGTTATTTAAGAAAATAGGCGAAATTTATCCACCACCCTTATCTCCTAAACAACTGAACCTAAAATTTTTAAAAAATTACAATATCACTATATATTACTTAGTATTTTCTGTATTTTTTTTTAAATTTTGGAATAAGTGGTTCTTACTCTCTTACTTAGTTCTTGACCTATAAATTTCAGGAAAACCTATTACCCTAAACCTATAAACCTAAAAGTACGGAACCCCCTTCACGCGAGTTTAACTCGCACTTGACCAGTTTATTTTCAATTAAACCCTCAATTGATTTGATCTGCTTCTAAGTTAAAAGCATATACCTACCTATGAGGTTTAACATAATTATGCTTAAAGACAATAAGGAGGTCATTCAGTATTACATACACATAACATTCAGCAACAAGCCGTTGGAAGTTGACATGGGAAGTTGACGACCCCGTGGTGTAATGGTCAACACGCTAGTCCGCCAATCCGGAGGTTCTGGGTTCGATCCCCAGCCAGGGCAAGTTGGAAAATTTCCTTTTTCAAATTGCCCTGGGTCTTGGATGTTTATCTATATATGTATTCATTATAAAATATAGCATCGTTGAGTAAGTAGGTATCCCATAACACAAGTTTAAAAAACTTACTTTGGGGCTAGCTCAATCAGAGTGTTTGTCCTTATATATTTATATTTATTTATTTAGATGTTTTTCAGTGCTGTACTTGACGATATTTAAGGCTAGAAGAATTATGACAGATGCAATTAAATTTCTTCAGTATTTTTATACTGGCTGGACGAGGTCAATGTACGTATATGTAATAACAGACCTGTGTCACTCTCCATTTAGGTATCGAAAATGTAGCTACATTATTATTATGCGCGCAGGCGGCCCCTCCGGGTGGTAAATTCAGTTATAAGAATCGTATGTCTAGAATAATAAGAATGAAATTGGCTTGCAATGGATGTCTAGGTATCTTTACGAAATGGTGCTGAATTCTGACGTGAGCAAAATTAAACCAGCCACATTGAGTAGATATTTCTTGGAATTTCTTTTGCTGAGTGAGACTTCTGTACGTTAGTATTATTTATTTTGTAGTAATAAAAAAAACTGTTTAACTCTATGATGGATATTAAAGTTTGCAATTCTGAATAAAAACGTAATCCGCGTTATTTATGAAAATTATTTTTACATAAGGAATAATTAACCTGTCGAAATGTGTGATGAAAAACGACAGCAAGTCCCGTTGCAGCCCCGCGGCGCGGGTGCCGCCCCGCAGTGGGTCAAGTTCTCGCGGGCGCAGCGCTGCATACATTTCCGCTTAATTTATTCATAGCGGAATGTGGCGTAACCCTATTTAGGCCCAGCCAGTAGGGTTGCACCCTAGTTGAATATTTATCAAGTGCGCAAGACCTTTGTCCTGGCGGCGGCGGCGTCCGAGCGGCCTTCGCAGCACCACAGAATGCAGCACGCTCCATGGCGTTTTGTTGTGGTTTTCCTGTTTGGGACTGCACGACTATTAGACGGTTACTTTGTTATAAGAAATACGTATACAAATTATATCGAGTAGTTTATTTGTTGTAGAGTGCTATAGTTAGGTAGAGAGTTATATTTGTAAGACTCTTAAAACTTTAATAAAAAGAATCGTTGACCACTAAGTACAAGTTAATTATACAAATAGTTTATTTTTCCAAAGAAACGTCGGCCGTTTTATTTAGATTTTTATTATTTATCGACATATTATTAAATAGCGGTAGATAGGTGCGATATGTTTTCACCCCGCTGGGCACCTTTATTTCCGAATAAAGAAGACGGTTTGCTGTCGCAGGTCAATGAGCATTATATAAACAATCTTATTCTATTTCTTCTTTGCTGGTCTGGGAGAAAAGAAAAAAACATAGAATTTACCAGCTGCTTCTCTTCCCGTGCAGATCGTAAAAGCCGATCGAGGGAATGGGCGAGAATCTGAATCATATGAACAGGCGATGCGGTTAGCAACCCATCACTATTATGATTTCCCTTTTCCACCTTCATGCCCACCATTACGCTAAAAGTGGCCTGGGCTTTACCGCCCTTGGCTCTGTCTACCCCGTTAGGGATAAAGACGTGATAGTGTATCTGTATCTGTTATTCTAAGTGTACTTAATTATCCCATAGATGTTATTATTGTGTGTAACACAATGGACTTGTCAACTCCACTTGTAAACTGTGATCCTCTTTACTTCTTTAGCAACAAGGAAATTGGTGCGGGACACGACAGTTGTCCTTGACCTTATTGTCATAAACGTCAAAAATTATAATGAAACAAAGATTTAGTAATTCGGCCAGGGAATCGATAGGTATTTTGATCGCCCTTCGATTCGTTTAAGTATTTTGTTTCTAATTTCACTTCGCCAAACCTTATTGGCCTAAACTTGTAATCCAAAATAATTGTTTAGCCTAATTGATGTTATTCCACAATAATAGTAAAAAAAATAGTTTTAATTTTAGAATCTCTAATATTAGATGTCCTAAAATCGTTTGGCTTTTATTTCTTTACACGTAACGATAACCTCGTATAACTATGTTTGAGACAATTATTTACGTGACTACAAAGATGGTGGAATTTTTAAAAAAATGCTCAAAAAAGCTAAATGTTGTGCTATAAAACCCAAACTCCAACCCGCGTAGGCGCGGAGGGGCGAGGCGGCCCGCGAGCTGAGGAGCAGGTGGCTTGGAGCGAGCAGCCTCGGCTCGGCGAAAGTTCTATCCATTTTACTAGGTTATGGAAAACCTATAGGTTAGGTTATGTTAGAACTGCGACCAACACACGCACGAGCCGAGCTTGTGAAGCGAGCGTGCCGTGCCCACGAGTGCTAGAAAAGTTCTATCCATTTTACTAGGTTAGGGAAAACCTTTAGGTTAGGTTATGTTAGAACTGCGACCAACACACGCACGAGCCGAGCTTGTGAAGCGAGCGTGCCGTGCCCACGAGTGCTAGAAAAGTTCTATCCATTTTACTAGGTTAGAGAAAACCTTTAGGTTAGGTTATGTTAGAACTGCGACCAACATACGCACGAGCCGAGCGAGCGAAGTGAGCGTTCGCGGTAGCGGCCGGCAAGTGCTAGGAAAGTTCTATCCATTTTACTAGGTTATATATTGAAACATGTTTTTGTAAACAGCTTTATCGATAACTTAATAGTCTATATGAAATGGTAGTTCAATATACCGTTTTTCTAGTAACAAAAACAATTTTAAAATATTTTTTTTTTCATGAAATTTTGGTCGATAATATGAAACTGCAGTGATATATTCAATTTCTCAAGAAAAATATATATTAAAAAACTTGGAATAGTTTTCTGGGAAATGAAATTCGATGTCAAAAAATCTGTATTCTAATGACACCCTTGCTGCATGCTTGCTACATGCTTGATTAGGCGTTACAGTTTTGTGCCTAATCTTTTTGTGCGAAATATTAATTTGTAATTGTGAATATTAGGAGTTTTTCATTATTGAGCCTAATGACTAATTTGGGAAGTAAATACGGCGACTAATAAATACGGCGATAAAATCTTAGGGAAATCAAAAATAGGCCGTAGTAAATTAGGAATAATAAAAATTTACGAAAAAAATTTGTTCTACAAGTTTGTGCACCAACCAAAATTGACAACATTTCATTTTCAAAAAGGTATAAAAAATTGAAAACCATTTCGAGATTTTGCGATTCTGAACACGTAATAGTATATTTCATTACAAGTGCGGAAAGGCTGTCATTGCAAAGAGTTCCGACAAATGTCTACCCGAGCCGAGGCGCAGCCGAAGGCGAGGGTTGACAGTCGGAACAAGTTGCAACGACGGTTCCGCACGTGTACTGAACGACTATTTTTAATACAGTTGCGAAAAAATGAAGCAATTTAATAAAATAATAAAAACACAATAAACTCAACTAACTAACCATTTATTATTATAAAAGTTATAATTCACATATATACATTGAAATTGGTACAGTTTTCTATACTAACTGGGGAAGTTTTAGGTTGCATATTTACGGTTTGAGACAAACTATTATTAATTTCGTATGATTGTTCATGTATATTTGTCATACAATGGCGTTTGCTAGTTGATGGAGTTGATTCTGATGAATTATCATTATCAACGAAGGTAGATGGACGAACGTTCTCTTTAACATGTGAAGGAGACGGACTGGACCTTAAATTAATGGATTGTGTGATTTTTTTCCCAGTTTCTAGTTTGTTGTTTAATGAATCACCAATATATATACCACCAATATAATAATCTGCAACTTTGTCTGATTTCCAACCTCCTAGTCGCTTTAAGGACGTCAAATTGGCTCCTGAATCTGCCAATAATGTAGCAGAGGTCCTCCTTAAGCTGTGCCCAGTATAATACTCAGCATCCGGCAGACCAAGAAACGTAGCTATTTCTTTTGGCATATTACCAAATTTATTTATCCCGATTGCTTGAGCTGTACACTTCCCTTTTTGGTAATTTTGAAAAAAACGGTCGGTTTTTCCTTTTTGGGACCGCTGATTCATATATTTTTGCACTATTCTAAGAAAATCTCCTTTAACAACAAAGTTTCTCGGTATCTTATTTTTTGTGTTCGGAATCTTGATTAGTAGCATTTCTTCATGGGCTTCAATATCTTTGAAAGTAATATTGGCTAACTCCTCTCTGCGGCAAGCTCCAACAACGCCAAAAATCAGAGCAACCTACAAAAAAAGGGATTTGATTAATATTTTTTTAAATAATGTATTGACTGTATTTTGCGATTTCGTAAACTGAATACTAAAGAAAAATATAATTTCTTATTAATAAATTACCTTTGTGGCTAAATAACGATCATCGGGAGCTTCGTTCAAAAACCTTTCCACTTCATTCGATGTTAATATTTTTGACTTTTTACTTGTAAAACCGTCTGATTGTCGTTTTAAGAAAGCATTTAATTTTGGGTATTCACTTATATCCACGTTGTTCCTTATTTTCAGCATACTTTTTATCATCGAAAACCTCGACCATAACGTAGAAGGTTTTAATTTTGCTGAGAGTTCAGAGAAGTATGCCAACATAACATTTTCTGAAAAGCTATTTGCTTTTTTCTCTTTTCTCCACGCAATAAATTCGTCGTATGTAGATATGTAGCGACTTTTTGACTTTTCCGGTAAAATGTTCTCCGAAGCATTTTGTGCAATTATAATGAGCTCCGGTGGTGTTAATTCAAAAAAACCAGGGTCGAAATTACTCATTTTGTGCAACAAACAACTAAACTCGCAAAGAAAATTTCTGAAAAATGGCGCCAACCGTAGCATAATATAAGATTTTTTTTTTCTTCACCCATTCTGGTAGGCAAAGGGAACTATGCCCATACAGCCAAGTCTTCAGTAGAATTTTTTTATTGATGTGAAATGAAAATGAAACTTAATGAGATGAAATGAAATGAAACCTAACCTAACTCATTCAATCAAATCATTTAATCTGATATTGAAACAAATTAGTAGCTTCTTTTTAGAAATATACGTATTTGCATGAATCATAAAAACTCCTACGAATTTTTTTAGTAAAAACTTCATGTTTGGTTTTTCTTTTTAATAGACATTATTTTGACAGTTGTGAAAGAGAACGCACGAGTTCGGGAAAGGTAAAAAAAAAGCACGAGTATGTAATAGCCCACATCTCGAACGCTATACGTCCCTGCAATACGCCACTTTTTGAGCAACTGTATTAAAAAATATTTTTTCAGATTTTTTTGCGTTATATTCTTAGAGGTACCTACATAAAAAAAATATTTATTTATAAGTTCCGTAAACTTTGTAATTTTTAATGTTTCTTATTTGGTGCAATAAAGATTATTGTGTTGTATTGTATTGTAAAAAATATGAAAAGTACAAGGGAATAGGCATTTTACAGGTTACGTCTTTGCTTTAACATATAAAATTTAAAAAAATAATAATATACTGCATCAATTTGATGAATTTGATATTTTTAGACGTTGCGTTGTTGTTGTTTGTTCGGTGTTAATTGAATTTCGCTTTATTTACTCATTTTCCTCAATTTCAAAAGGAAACTCCTATCTTTAATTGCAAATAAACTGTGTATATTAGCTACATGCCAGGATTCTTTCATAATGAAGGCTTTTGAGGGGTTTTCTATGGCCGACAGTCGCAACTTGGCTGAAGTGGACCTCATGATGCTACTGCAAATATATGCAGAAAAACGCCAGCTTCCATGTAGTAGAAATTCGAGGGGCTAAGGAGATTCCTAGTTTGTTGAAGTGAAAAGACAAACTCCACTTTTTTACACTTCTTCTTCTTGTCGAGTCGAAATGGTTTCTCTGTAGCTTACATTTCAAATCATTAGTTACACTAAAGGCAGAGTTACTCCAAAACATAAAGTTTAAATGAATATAGTAAAATTAATAATTATTGATTACTGTTTAAAATTATAAATAAAACAATGTTATAAATTGGTTAAACAGCTTCATTTTCTTTGTGTAACTCTACCATTTCATTGTTGTTTTTGGTGTTGATTTTGGAAAAAAATATTTTCCTGGACACAATAATACTCTGTTTTTGTATACAGGAACAAAACACGAAACTAGGGGATTTAGTTTCATTGATGGTCGATTTTCCATCGCAAATTTTAAAAAGCACAGACGAGGCCAACGGTTTCAAATGTATATCACAAAATAAATATTGTCTAATGATTTATATGTATTCACTGCCTCCGTGGTCCAGTGGTCAAGGCGTCTGCCTTTTGATCCGGAGGTCATGGGTTCAAATCCCACTGGGAAGCAAACTTTGTGAAAAGTTGTTTTTAGTCTGGTTAGGATATTGCAGGCTTGAATCACCTGATTATCCGAAAAGAAAGATGATTCTGTGCTTCGGAAGGCACGTTAAGCTGTTGGTCCCAAACGCCATCTAACGTTTGTACCTATCCTAGGATTGGTTCTGGTCTACCCTCTGGGTTGCGGAGGTCAGACGGCAATATCTCTGTGTAAAAACCAGTAATCTCGTTAAATCACCTAGGTAAGGTAGCAGACCCCGGGCTCTGCAGCGTTACCGCTGACGATGTAACCGGGAATACGCTCGGATAATGAAAAATAAAGAATTTTATTTTTTGCCATTTATTTGGGTAAGCAAACAATAGTACATTGTATATTGCTACAAAAAGTTACAGAGTGACAGATGAATGTGCCATCCAAATCGCCAACCACTAATTACCACAAAACTATTAATAAAATTCTATAGAAAGTTGAGATGGGTTGGGTTGGGCTACATTTAATTTTCTATAATTGATATAATTGACATTTCTAATGTTTTACAAGTTTAGTTTACAGGTTACATATTTTGAATATTTTCTTATATTGCTGATTTAAACGCACCGATGCGCGTTGACAAAAATTTCAACATTATTAAATAAATTGTTGTATGAAACAACCATAAGTACCTATATCTTTTTTGTCTAAGTTCTGTATGGATAAAAAAATAAAATATGCATATAAAATTTTTGAAATGTTGTCAATTAGGAACACAAAAATTTAGGGGAGGCATAGAGACCCATTTTTGATACGTGGACTTACTAAACGAATGATTTTTCTTTTTCATCCAAAAATATCGTTCGTTTAATAACTTCGCATTCCGAAGTCAGTATGTCTTTCCATTTTCCTTTCACACATTTTATGCACATTTATATGCTTCGCCATAATGTCACCTGCACCACGCTGCTAAAACCAACTGTCATACTCAACTGCCCAACCCTTTATACAAATAGATGACTTTAACTTGACCAATGGCAAGGGTGTACAGTAAGTTTTGCCACATACATCGTCCTTAACCGTATGAAAGAGCCATTCTCATTTCATTCATTTCATTTTAAAGCCGTACCTGAATTTTCCGGGGTCCAGTGTTGCTCCCATTTATTCCCGGCCAGCCCCGGTGCAGCGACTTGTTGCCGCCCGCCTAAAGCTGCTCGCTCCTTCACTGGCCACCCCGGGCATGCGTGGGCGTCGATACAATCCGCTAGTTTCCAACAAGTCAAATCTGATACTTTTTAGGGTTCCGTACCCGAAGGGTGCAAACGGGACCCTACTACTGAGACTCCGTTGCCTGTCCGTCTGTCCGTCTGTCACAGGGCTCTATCTCTTGAAACATAATAGCTAGACACTTGAAATGTTCACAGATTATGTATTACTATAGCCGCTATAACAACAAATACTAAAATTAGGAAAAAGTTAAAAATTAAAGGTGGTAGTAATACAAAAAACGTGCTTTTTCAGCGTTTTTAACTCGATCTTTATAATGGCATTAACTAGATACTTAAAATTTTCACCAATTATGTATTACTATAGCCGCTTCAACAAAAAATACTAAAAATAAGATAAAGTTACAAATTAAAGGGGGTCGTCATACAAGAAACGTGTTTCTTCAGCGTTTTCAAACATTGTACGGTGGTACGGAATCCTTCATGTATAAGTCCAACTCGCACTTGCCCGTTTATTTCTTAACGTCAAAACAAACATTTTCTATAAGATTTGTATGAAATATCGGACTGTGACGTCATAGTTTCTTGGAGTCAAATAGCGCTCTTAATATCCGTTTTTCTGCATCAATGAATTTAAAATCACATTCAAAGTGGATATGATCACTGACAAGTGACATTATTTTGTGACGTTTTGTTTTCTTAACAGTACCAAATAATTTCTTTTTGACCCAGGAAAATACCCAATTTTTATGTCGACTAAAATAGCTCCGTCGCGCCAGCTAGCAGACGTCTCTCGTCGAATAAGGGACCACAAAGAGTTTTTGTTTGACCAAAAGCTTTTCATGTGCCCTTTGTTCATTGTTATTATGATATAAGTATAACACTGACACTATTGAAAGGCAGATCCAGTCTATGACGCTGATCAATTTTCTTCGTGTTATATGAGAGATAATTATAGAAAATAAAAGAATACAATGGCTATCCCACCACCGATTTCATATTTCGATATATCATATGCTTAGAGCTTTTGCTCAAAACATAGATTTATGGACTTGGACTGCATCACAGATTGTTGGTTTATGTCTTTAATAATACTTCCAGTGTGTAAACATGAACGGTTGAAATATACAAAAGAAGCCACGAGGAATTACTTTTTCAACGGATCCATAGCAGCTATGAATCGATCGAGATCTCAGCTGCTGAGATCTCGAAAAAATATTAACATTTTCGAGGTCCCAGTGTTGTTTCAATAGAAAAATAGCTCCTTATACCACCGGGATAGAACTACTGCAGGGCAGGTATCATCAAAGATGATGGTTTTCGTTTTGTCTTTTTCAAGTGTTAGACAACTGCATAATACACTCGGCATCCGTATTATTATCATGAGTTTTTACAATTCCAGATAAAAAGTACTCTTCAAGTAAGTAAATGTTTAATAATGGTTTCATAATAATCAATTTATTTATTTGATTATTGCACGCCTCATAAGCGAAGCGCATGAGGTAGTGCTCTACTCTCGCCTTACAAAAATCAAGTGATTTTTTTAACTAAATGTGTCTCTATTTATTTTCTATCGCACTTGTACAATAATATTTACACATAAATGTCAAGGAAAAACACTAGTTTCAACACTTATGACATTTTTAAAAAACATTTTGCCTTATAAATAAATAAAAACAATGTTTAATAAAATCATTTTGTGGACGTCCGTGTGTCTGTATGGAACTGGCGTGGTCACGATAACTCCCGAAAAACTTATCTGATCAATTCCATTTTTTTTTATACGCTTCAGTATTATCCAAAACTAAGTCCTTTCGAAGATCACGGTCTAATTCAATGTAGTTTAATCGTAATTTCAATTTAATTGTGAAAAATGAGATTATGGGGCGTGCACTTTTGGATTTTCCAAACTTATTTACTAAATGTTTTATAGAAAAAATTTAAACAAACTTGTTCAGTCCAATGTGTTGAACAAATCAATTGTTTTACAAACTCATAATCTATTAAAACTGTACTAAATTAAAACTAAACAAACTAAAATATTATAAGCTAAATTAAAACAATAAATATTTATATTTTTAAATATGTTTTATATTTTTAAATTTTGTTTGTTTTAGAACATGTGTCAATCAAAACATTCATTTGTAAATATTTGTATAATTATATATTACGTACAATAGCGTTTCACATGGAATTAATCAATTGTGCAAGTTTGACCCAAGCCTACGACGGTCAGCCCGCTTATATTGTACATGATATTATGATTACTGATCATCAAAGAAAACTACGCAACAAAAAAAAATTACATAATCGATCGCTTGAGCCGACATAGAACTCAGCTTTAGTAGAGTAATTGTGCGGAGTATGTGACCCTCTTGCGAAATGTATACAAAATTGAACGAGTGTGACGTAATCATAGTTTCCACACCGGCTTCATTTGCAAATCATCGAGTGTTTTTAAGGGTTTGCTACTTGCGACACTGCAGAGATAAGAAACAGTAAAGTTCAAAGCTTCCATAAGTTCACGCTCCAATTCCACCTGTCAGTGGTAAAAAAGCTGTCGTATTTTTCAAGGCAATTAAGTCATTTCTTCATATTCGATGTATTTCAAGTATATACAGTTAAGAAAAGATATATAGTTTCTTCAATAAACCTCCATCTATGCAAACGCCGTGCGGTACTCAATTTAAATTTGGTGCGTTCCTTGTTGAGTAGTAAATATAGGGTACCCTCCATATTTCAAGGTTGTCATAATTTATAAATCGTATATGTTGTAGGTAGAAGAGTATCGAAGTGACAGTTATGTTAATAGATCCCTACATAGTTTGTGGTTAAAGGTAGGTGTTGTGGTTATTTTTTTATTTGTAAGTTTAGATACTAAGAAGTAAACTTGTCTTTTCTAACACAGTAAAATCTTTGTTTACAGATCAACAAAATAGTTTATTTCCCCTTTTAAAAGGAAAGATCTTATAAACATCAAATATTTTTTTATTTTAGTAAATATAAAAATAACCAGTAAAATGTAGATAGACAAAGAAAGCGGAGGACCATCTGTGAGGATGACTTGCACCATTGTAAGACACCTTCACAATCAGACACATAGCATTAGCTGAAAAAGAAAAATAATCCCAGATGATTTTAAGTAACAACTTATGTAATCATGTTTGGTCCATACGTTTACACGCATTATTTACAAGGCGTAAAATGATAAAATGCCGGCACTTGCCAGCCCTTGCAGTAATAATAATAAGATCGTTTGATGCGCCAGACATCACCATCCCGCATGACGAGAACCTCGACAAGGCCAAGAAGGACTTAGGAGAAGGAGAAGAGCTTAGGAAGGAACTTAGCAACGTTACGTGACTGCTATGTGGGATGTGGATTCGACGATTATTTGTCCTGATAGTCGTATCGGCAAACGGTCTTATAGTTAAGAGTCTTGACCAACATCTTCAGACTCTCGACGCGCTAGATAGCTGGATCAAGGGTCAGATTCAGAAGGCAGTACTCCTGGACACGGCACGCATTGTCAGGTTTCTCTCTCCGCGGCCCTAACCCCCGGCTGCCAGCGGACAGCTAGGTTAGGTTTTTATAATGTGTTTATATTTCGTGCTGTGTTTTTTATATTTTACTTTTTACAGGCATTAATAAAACCAAACCTAAGAAAAAAAATAAAGTGAATTAATAACATCGTTTATTTCCTTTTCACAAAATACAATTTCATATACAGGTACTACATTCAAGGGATATAGGTGTTTGAGCTTGCAACAATTGTTAAGCGGCTAGTCCCTGAAGTAGGTTCCTAGAAGCACATGTGCTACAGACTGGCTATGTAATGTTAAAGTAGTACACGTACATTATATCATCATCCGAGCGTATTCTTGGTTGCATCCTCAGCGGCGCTTCAGGAATCGGTGCCCGCGCTACCTAACCTAGGTGATTGTCCAAGTGCCATCTGACCTCCGCAACCCAAAGTGTAGACCAGAACCAATCCTAAGATAGGTTTAAGTAAACGCTTGATGGCGTTCGGGAACGACAGCTTTGCATGCCTTCCGAAGCACGGAATTTTCTATCTTTTCAAATAATAAGGTGATATAAGCCTGCAATATCCTAACCAGGCCGGAAACAACTATTTCACAAATTACATGCTTCCCAGTGTGATTTGAACCCACGACATCCGGATCATAAAGCAAACGCCTTGACCACGTGACCACGGAGGCAGTAGACGTACATTATATAAAATTTAAATATTCTCTTCTTGGAAAAAGGCGTGAACAAACGTCAGCGGAGTAAGACTCGTGCCGGCCGATTATAATGACAAGCGCACAAGTGATTTACTCGTATCCTAATAAAAAGCCAATCGGCCATCGATTTCTAACAATCCGCTGCACGAAGAAGCCTTACGTCACTGTTGGCCGGGCGGCGCGGGTCGGAGGTCATCCTTACGCTTATGGAGATGCGGAGATTTCACTACTCTTTTCATACAAGATGTAGGATAGATAAACCTTATCTAATACTTATTTTAGTAGTATTCCTCAGTACTGGTCGTCCGTGGCGTTATTGCATTTATTTGAAAGGGAAGTTTTTTTTTTATTTTTATAATTTTGAGTTTGACGTGCTTTGACTTTATATAAAGTTGATGAACGAAATGTTTATGCTTTGTCCTTTAGTCGCCTTTTGTGACATCCACTGGAAGAGATGAAGTGATCCTATTTTAAAATGGAAACCACGCGCCAGTATTTAATTCTGTAATCAGACCAAACCTTAGCTTATTTCTTAAACCGATAAAAATTTTGGCGTAAGTCTCCATTCTCTCAAGCGGATCGTCCACGCACTTTAAATATAGATATAATTTGGGTTTACGCAAGTATTACACGCCGGGTTTAATAACGTGGGAAAGTAATAATAATTACAGCCGTTATAAAAGTCGGAAAATACCTCCGGAACCCCAGCGTATAAATTCAACTAGTAAAGTCATAATAAAGTACAGCTTTGAATACGCTTAGTTATTATAAAATATTAATTCATAATCACTTATTGTATGTAGATACGCGAGTGGATTACTTGTTCTAAATTGAAGGGAGTTAACGACTTGTTTTGATGCTAGTTGTGGTCAGCATATATCTGGACGGACACTGCACATTTGCCAATATCTGATGTCCACCAAGAAGAGATTGTAGTACCGTTTACCGATATTCATTTGTCCAGCGAATCATTTACCGACACCGACTAGTAGAGATACATTCGTAGTGTACAAAATCAGAAACGTCGTCAAATTAGGTAGCAGACCCCGGGCTCTGAAACGTTACCGCTAAGGATGCAACTGGGAATACGTGGGGATGATGATGAAGACTCGGAGTGAACAAAACCCCCGAAATTAAAGCCTAAGTAGTGAATTACTTTCTGTTCATAAGCCCATAGGAGTGCCTACGTCACTCTTACGAAACGGCCAGGCCACACATTCTGACACAGGTGTAGAGTTTGTAGAGAAAGAACTCTATACGCTATGGTAAGTGTCAGTAAGTGTTAGGTTAGGTTAGGTTAGGTTAGGTTAGGTTAGGTTAGGTTAGGTTAGGTTAGGTTAGGTTAGGTTAGGTTAGGTTAGGTTCCCCCCCGCCCGGGTTCTCATCTTGTCGCGATGGGGGGGCTCAGTACCTGCGGACTGCCTCATCCGCAGGGAAGCCAAGAGGAACCCATTGCCCGGGTTGAGGCTTAGGCCTCCCCGGGCCCGGAGGAGGCCATTCCTGGTGGGAATGGCCTGGCTGTGAGAGAAGGGGGTTTACTCCCTACTCTCACAGCCGTGGTAGGGGTCGCGGGGGAAGAGGAGTGTCGGTGTGTCGTTGCCGCTCGCCCTATCCTCCGCGACCAAGCGCGGCCGTGGCGCTTGGCACGGCAACGGTGGGGCCGCAGGGGAAGAGGAGTGTCGGTGTTACGTTGCCGCTCTCCCTATCCCCTGCGGCCGGCTTGGTGGGCCCCGGTCACCGTCAGGTGGACTGGGGCAGGGCCTGCTTCTGCAGGCCCCAAATTATGAGGGCTGGTTGGACGGTGGAAACGGGATTCCATCGTCCAACGGACAGCCCTCCGGAGTGGAAGGCAGGCGCGTGTGCGTGTCAGCGCGCCTGTTCTTGTCGGGCCGAGAGGCCAACGCGACGGTTTCTCCGGCCCCTCTGATTCAGCAGAGGGTGCCGTGAGGCCGTTGGCGAGCCGGGGCCGCTGAGATAGCGGCCGGCCGCGCCGGGGCTGTGGAGCAAGAGAAGCACACGGCCCCGGCCGATAGCGGCTGAGAGGTGACACCGCGGAGTTTTTAGTGGTAACACCACATAACCTTACCGGTGTCCCGTAACCGGTAAGGTATCCGAAGGGATTTTCTCCGCGTCAAAAAAAAAAAAAAAAAAGGTTAGGTTAGGTTAGGTTAGGTTAGGTTAGGTTAGGTTAGGTTAGGGAGTCGAGGCCTCCACTGGCCAGCGCCTCTGGGAATGCAGATGAATAATGGGGCTTTATGTTCCCCCGTTGTACCTGCAGACTCAGAACAACGGCGGAAAGTAGAACACCGGGGTGTTTTTAGTGGGTTCAAGCCCCACATACCCACTCTGCTGTACCCGCAGTAGAATGGTATGCGAAGGCATTTTCACCTCGCCAAAAAAAAAAAAGGTTAGGTTAGGGCGTGTAGAATAGCTTGGCGCTCCTTGAGACCTGATGACTTCTTTACAGTGTAAGTAATATGTATCTACTCATCTTGGTATTACTTACATGAATCTAGTTCTGGAGGGGTACTCTTTTACATTGTTTTAATTTGTTAAGAACTTGTACTTCGTGATTTAATCGTCAGCACAGCCATAATGTTTAACTATTTTTTTTTAAAGAACAGCAATGGTTGTGCCCCAATGTCATCATCATCATCGTCAGCTTTCAGGGGCCCACTGCTGGGCATAAGCCTCAAAGGCGCCAATGTATCTTTAGTTAACCAAGAATGACTACAATGGATTATCTCACAATTATAGGGTACTAAGTCAAGTGTGCGAGTGAGACGCAAGATAGAAAGTTTATAGACAGCTCGGAACATTTTAAAACTTGTTTGGGTCAATTTTTGTAATAGTTATCAAATCATTATGTTTAGATATGGTGTGTAGCGAGCGGCGACCTACTGAGGCGTCCGACTCGCGTAACAATACTATTATTACTTTATTACACGTGTATTTATCTAAAGTTTGCTATTGAAGTTTAGTTTTTACTTTACTTTGTCAACTAGTTGGTTAGTTTGGAAAAAAGCACTTCATTGAGTTCCATTCTGCACAACTAGTTGATCGGTTTAGTTGGTCGGAGTGGAAAGACAGCCTTTATTGGAATATGACTCCGCGGGGGGCTGTAGTTTCTGCCCAAGGAATTGGGATTGGGACCCAAGGACTCATTTAAGGAGGAAATAAAAGCGTACAAATAAAACTAGTTTTCAAGATGCATCCAAATATTTTTAAAAGTTGAATGGGTTTGAGAACCGCTGATAAATAATAAAACTGAGATTGTATCAGTTTATATTACAATAATTTACAAATATTATGTTTTATAATGAATTCCTAATTATGTTAATTTAGCAGGTATTGAGACAATGGGAGAGGCTCCATGACGTTGCATATTAAACCGCGATTTGCATTAGTCATACATAATGTAGTAGTTATGTAACAAGAACGGGGTAATCTTTACTTGATGTTATTCGACATATTAGGAATGACCATATAGTCTACACTTATGTACTTATAGCTTTTGTAGTCATTCGTACTATGCATTAGTGTTAGAAAAGACATCTTTACTTACTATATTCATGTCATCAGCTAATTTTATAGTTAGTACTCGTAACGACGGTCATCGGCCTGACCTCTTAGTCATAGGACTAAGGGGTCAGGCCGACGAGCGTCTCGCGACCCTGGCCGGCAAACTGCTGCACGACGTCCGCCGATTGCCGTGTTGCTGACGGTCACCAGCGGTCGCGAACTACCGCTGGCATATCGCTCGTCTATAAGAGCCCTTACGCAGATCTTTAGGCTTGAAACTTTGACAAGCGGACGCCCGCGACGGGTTCAGTCTGTCTCACAAACTCTATGTGCGACAGAGATAGCTGACACCGTCGCGGCTCACGCGTCTCTTTCGCACATAGAGTTTGTGATAGAGACGGACTAAACCCGCCGCGAGTCTCCGCTTAACGCAGTTTCAAGTCCTACATAAAGATTTCAGCTGCTCTATAATTAAGAAGTCCGCGGTGATCCCTCATCACAGATATTGTATTCGAACTTGACTCTAAGCTTCGATTGATGTCGTCATGGCAGCTGTAAACACGCAACCAACCGCGGTGGTTGTCGTCTCATTAACGCTTGTTTCCCAAAAGGTTTACTCAATAGCTTGTAGTGTTAATTACTGGGCCATATTTATGTTTGTTAAAGGTACTTTCTAACCCGCACGAAAATAGGAAGTATAAACTATTTCCTTACAATTGGATAGCCTCTACACAAACAATAACAAATACCGGGTGTTTTGCCCCGTATCTCAACAAATATACAATATCTTCAAAATCTTCAAATAAATAATAATCTTGCCAAATATAAGTAAGGTACCAACAAATAAATAAGATTTTAAAAGTAAAGGATGTTAGAACTTCACTCGATTACTTAAGGAAATATAAAATATGAAAAATTAACCATAAATTGATATAAGATACTCGAGAATCGACGTTGTTTTCACTTTTTGGTCTTAATTTGCAAGTTGCAGTTTGACAAGCAAATAACAACTTAGATGTCTGGGCCGTAGGGTCCACAACAAGTTTTAACATTTTGGCGGAAAAC
Source organism: Acrobasis repandana (assembly GCA_963576875.1). Lineage (NCBI taxonomy): Eukaryota > Metazoa > Arthropoda > Insecta > Lepidoptera > Pyralidae > Acrobasis > Acrobasis repandana. Next base: position 28,664,659 of record OY756214.1, on the reverse strand, counting down.
GGTAATTAAAACTTCTTTTAGGTATTTCGAATGTTTTGTGTGAATTTGCATGTTACCGTGATATTATGTTTACGTAAGTAATGGTATTCAAATCAAAACAAACATTTTAAGACGCTGAAAGTTCAGCCGAGATTTGTCTGTTTGTGTGCGTCTACCGTCTGCCGTCTACCGTCTACGTCTGTGTTTCGGCCACACCTGCGCAGAGCATATAGGAATAGATGTGAAATTGTCATATTATCCCACAGGCTGTTTCAACCTATGTGACCAATCGTACAAGAAATATTTTTTACTGGTAGTTTCTGACCATGGTATTATTTTTTTTTGTCGACGACCACCATGGCGTAATAGTTAAAACGCTAGTCCGCAGCTCCCGAGGTTCTGAGTTCGATCCTCAGCCAGGGCAAGATGTAAAATGGTCTTTGTCAAAGTGTCCTGGGTCTTGGGTGTTTATCTATAATATATTATATAACTAGCGGCCCGCCCCGGCTTCGCAGGGGTATGTATTATATATATAAACCTTCCTCATAAATCCCTCTATCTATTAAAAAAAACCGCATCAAAATCCGTTGCGTAGTTTTAAAGATTTAAGCATACATCGGGACAGACAGCGCAAGCGACTTTGTTTTATACTATGTAGTGATATGTATTTATCATAAAATATTGTATTGTTAAGTTAGTATCCCATAATACAAGTTAAAACTTACTTTGGGGATAGCTGAATAATTGTGATTTGTCCTTATATATTTATTTATTGTACTTTAGCTATTTGCACCATGGTGCGAAAAGGCAAAAAAAGTTTTTTTGTCTGGTTCAACTCGAACTTATAAAGAATACGTAATTTTGAACCAATTATGTATTCATGCGTATGTCGAGCAAACTAGAATAACTGACGCAACAGAACTGACGTCTATAATAAATGGTGATGATGAAGAGCAGCGGGCTCACAGGGATCCAGCTTCCCCGCTGTAGTGTCGCGACATTCTCTCGTACCTCGCTAAGTTACATAGAACTACGATAGTAATATAATATTAGGTCCTTACATATGAAATTGCCGATTTTCAATACTGGCAACTTTAAAATCAAATATCTTGCGTTTCATTAGGAATTCCAAATTCAAATTTATTTCGAAATAAAGCTAGAAAAATATTGTTTTAAAATTCGTATTTTATTTGTTTTAACATCATTTGTTTGAGTTTCAACATTGCTATAACAACAACTATGGACAAATTGAAAATTCGCGGTATTTACGAATACGAGTTCCACCGTGGCACCAGTGCTGCAGAAACGACTCGAAGAATAAACGACGTGTATGGACCTGGCACCGCTAACGAACGAACGGTGCGTTTTTGGTTTCAACGTTTACGTTCTGGAAATTTCGATTTACACAATGAGCCTCGTGGACGACCTGATACTCAAGTGAATAACAAAGAATTGAAGGCGATAGTGGAAGCGGATCTATCTCAAACCACTTCTGAATTAGCAGCAGCCTTCGACGTAAGTGACAAAACGATACTTATCCACTTGCGCCAAATCGGAAAAATTAAAAAACTCGAAAAGTGGGTACCGCACGAATTGACTGAAGCAAACCAACAAACACGCGTTGCTTGCTGCGTTTCTTTGCTTAATCGCCACAATAATGAGGGGATTTTGAACCGTATCGTGACTTGTGATGAGAAATGGATCCTGTACGACAATCGGAAGCGATCATCACAATGGCTTGACCCTGGAGAACCGGCAAAACCTTGCCCTAAGCGAAAACTGACCAAAAAGAAGATTCTGGTTAGTGTTTGGTGGACCAGTGCTGGTGTTATCCACTACAACTTCTTGAGATCAAGCCAGACGATTACTGCAGACTTGTATTGCCAACAATTGCAAACAATGATGGAAAAGCTCGCCATTAAACAACCGAGACTGATGAATTGCTCTAGCCCACTGCTCCTTCAGGATAACGCTAGACCACACACTGCACATCAAACGATCGCCAAGTTAGAGCAGCTGCGACTGGAACCTCTGCGACACCTACCATACTCTCCAGATCTTGCCCCAACCGATTACCACTTTTTTCAAAATTTGGATAACTTTTTACAAGGAAAAAATTTCAAATCTGATGAGGCAGTCTAAACCGCCTTCAAACAGTTCATAGACTCTCGCTCCCAGGATTTTTTTTTCAAAGGTATCAATGATCTGCCTATAAAATGGCGGAAGTGTATCGATAACAACGGTGCATACTTCGATTGATTAAATAATATTTTCATTAAAATAAACTTGTTTCACTTTTTTGATACTGAACGGCAATTTCATATGTAAGGACCTAATATTATATTATATCACAAAGTAATAACATACTACGTGTAATATTAATTGTGCGACAGAATCCAGGTTTGCAGACTGTACCTGACAAGCCTGACAATATTTCTGATCTTGCCAAGTTTAGAATTTTGGGTATTTTCACCCGTCTCTTTCTCTCTTGTGACATCAAATTGTATAGAACGTTGTAATAGTTAATTAAGTCCAAAATTGTATACCAGCTGTAGGTGGGCTGGTATAGCAATCCCTGACCATTAAGTACGCTTTACACTTTTTTTAATGTAGATAAATAAAAAAATAACATACAAAGTGGGCAATATATCCGGGCGGCCTCCGGGACACTGACGGCCCGGTCCTGAACTGTGTGAACGAGTTCTTACAAATCATATGTAACCAATTTTTCTCCGTACCGGCCGGGCTCCGTCCGGGACGGAACTGGTCTCTGGCAGTACAGAGAGGGTCGTGCTCCTGCAGTGGACACTAAAGACCTGTTGATGATGATGATGATGAAATGTCAACATAGCAAACTTTCCTGCGATTCCAGTGACTGTGTGTCGGATATTTTATTTTAAAATTATGGAAGGCTAACAATAACAGCATGGCATTGTTGGGGCTATTTTAAGGGACATGTTTATGCTAACAAAGCATCATTATATTGCATTAACTAACAAAGCATGAACATGTCCCTTTAAATAGCCCCTACAACGCCAAAACGCTTCATAACAAATTTGCCTCCATAAACAATTATCATGAAACACTGTCATATTTGGCAAAAAATTGTTGTACACCTCCAAGTAGCCTACCCTGTATTAAGACATTGAATAATTGTAATAAAGACATGAAAATATGTATTTTATGTAGGTACACACACATGTTAAATACTGCAGATGGATGACACCGGTAGACTAAACTTGGCTTCTCTTCCTTGTTTACTACACAAGCTTGTGCAAGTGTGCAGTGTCATCACATCCAATTATCTCGAGATGCACCTGCAACGGCGCGGGCGTCATCAATGCGCGCGCGCGGGATGCGCTGCGCCGCCGACCGCCGACCGCCGACCACCGAGCCTAGCTTGTGAAATTGTAAGCACATGTGGTAATGACAGGTTGTCAAGTAATGTACTTAATGTGTGTGATGCGCGCTAAGATTGCATTGCATAAGTATTTTCCAAAGCATCTTAAAATAGTTCTCGTCAGAACACACTTTGACCATTATAAGTATATATTCTATGCATTTTAAATATTTCTAGACAGTTCACAGATAACACTGCTGAAGAAATTGAACCAGCTACCGAAGTTTTAACAGAATAGGACACTCCAAGTCTTCCCGTGGATGTCGTAGAAGGCGACTTAGGAAATTCAAGCTAAACAAAGCTTATAAATATCACTGAGACTTCTCCAACCCGTTTGGCCAGCGTGGAGAGTGTAGGCCACATCCTCTGACTGCTCTTGCTAATGTATGGCTCTGGTAGTACGAGAGGGTCGCGTTCTTGCACTGGAGACTAAAAAAGACCTGATGATGATGACTTGGAAAATCCGATGTTTGAATTTAAGAGTACATACCTATAATAGATAAGTATGTTAGTAATTATAAAGATAATTCGAGTATATAGAGTGACTTTTTAACCATCAGCCAAATTTTTGAAGCAACTTCAGTCCATGATACTAAACTACTTCTAGTCGGCAAGTTATAGGCAGGAATCACTAGAAATCTAGACTATTCTCTTTCGATGAGTCAATAATGAATTTGATTGGTGAAATGCCCATCCTCGCTCATGTTGAATACAGTCTCGGCATGTATATGTATGGCCTGCCATCCCGTGGGATGTTCTGTTAATCTGTCTGTCTAATTATGTGGGAGCCCCATAATTTTGAGTTGAGAACAATGTTGTGAGTTTTTTGGAAATGGAAACCGTTTCATAAGGATAGGCTTAACAATATAACTGTGGTACTTAAGACATCTTCATCCCTCACGAGGTAGAGGTGGCTTGGGGCCTTAGACCCAAAGGCCACGTTTACCGCGATGAGGGGCGTGATGAGGAACGGTAAAAAAAAAAGTAATGGGTTGCTAGTCGCATCGCCTATTGATTATAGGTATTCCTCGATTTGGTTTAGCGATCAGCGCGAGAGGCATAGCAGCTGGTACATTCTAGGTTTTACCTCTTCTCCTTGACTACAATAAAACCACAATGTTGAGCTTTTAGAATTAGAAAATACGTTGTAAAAACTTGGGCTTTTCGGCCCCAGGCTCTGCTTGCCCCGTTGGGGATAAAAACATGATAGTGTATAGTATAGTCGTTACACCAGGGTGAGTAGATTGCGGAACAACATACTTTGATTACGTAAAGACTTGCCTTCGTAGCTCCACCATGCCGCCTTACCGGAAATGGTGTGAAACTGCTATTTGGTTTTTAATGGGTATGTACAAGTTACAATAATATGCCTATATTCCTACAAACAGCATAATGCATAACATATTTTAAATCATTTGAGAGAGCTTATGGAGATTGGTGTCTGCTAAACAACAGTAATCTCCTATTTTTTTACCCGACTTCGCCAGAAGGAATGTTATTATTAATTCATAATTGACCGACCGAACGAAGTGAGCGAGGTCTCTAAATCGAGTTGGAGGCGAAAACACATTGTTTGTATGTATTATGTTCCTACAGAGATAACTGCCGAACCGATGTCCGATTTTGGTGAAATTTAGTAGACATGTAGGAAATATTAATAAAATTTCCAAGTTTGCTGGGCATCAAAATCGGTTCAGTAGTTTTTGAAATATTAATAAAAATGTCCGCGATTATGTAGCAAATTAAAGCGCATTCTAACTTTGGATAGCGCCATCTAGATGTTACTTAGGGAACTATAACCGCGAGGTCTAAGTTTGCGGCGAACTACTAGTATTGTTTTTCATAATGACTTAGTTATAATTTTCTTTTCTTATAACCATATAATGTTTTAATCATATAATGATTCTATAGGTAGTCATAAACTCAATTAAACTAAAGTTTTTTGACATAATTTTGGGTCTCATAATGTAAATAACACGTGATAATATGATACAAAATAATGTATATTTAGCTAATATTTAGTTTTCTTTTTATTTAATAACTTTTAATATTTAAAGCAATTGAGATAAATAAATAAAAGTGATAATTTACAATTATTTATCGGCAACAGGCTTTCTCAAAAGATAACAAACACTCATCAGCAACAAGCAAAATTGACAGTCGAATAAACCCCCCGAATCGTCCCTGGCTCAACGATTCCCATACGCATTTCCGCGTTGTACAGCAAAAGAAATGCTTTGAGCCAGAAACGATACGGACCAACTAATTACATATATCCTTCGCATTAGAGTATAAGTGTATCTTTTCTAAAACTAGGTATACATTTAGAATATAAAATTCGATTTGGCATCTCATCAATATTTTATTTCGTTTTCCATCTTTTCTCTATCTATCACGCTAAAAGTGGCCTTTGCGTGTTGAGACCCAAAATGCTCTGTCTACCCCAACAGGGATAAAGGTGCGATAGTGTATAGTAGTATATTTAGAATATATATAAAAAAAAATTAAGAAAAGTTTGAACTATGGTTCTACCAGGACATTAAAAAGATGCCAAAGAGAAGAAAGGAATAGTAGCATCTCCACTTGAATCCACCGTCAAGAGCAAGCTCTTAAATTACAAGAAGAAGAAGACCTTTTGCAAGTTGAATGATGACGAATACATAAGTGCTTAAATAAACCAAATTGAGCATAATTAATGTAAAACAGCAGCTTCAGATGACGTGCGGAAGAGATTGGCCGCGGAGGTTCGCCAGACAATGGGGAATTATAATTATGTGTGCCCTCTCGGCCTTGACGGCGCGGCTGGTTCATACTCACGGATGTAAAAATGGTTTTTAACCCCCGACAAAAAAGAGGAGTGTTATAAGTTTGAAGCTAATGTCTTTCGGTCTGTCTGTCTGGCTATCTGTGGCATCGTAGCGCTCGAACAGATGAACCGATTTCGATGCGATTTTTTCAAGTGAAAGCAAGTTCCTTTACGGTGGTTCTTAGAGGGCTTTCTCTAGCTAAAAAATATTGATAGTTCTGCTACATCATTAGATGGCGTTCTTAACAGTTGTTTTTTTTTTAATTTGCCTAGCAAATAAACTTGTGTTTAAAAAGCTACAGGCTGCCAGAACCTATGCCAACACTTAAATACAGCATGTAGTTATTCAGGACGCAAAATTTACAGTTGGAAAAAATAACAAACCTCTCATACTAATTTAACTTGCATAAACAATTACGAACGCATGTACCCCTAATAGTGAGCGGTTCGGTTTCGAGGTCTTTTAAAACATGAGGGTTTTGAAGACAACTTTTCGTTTCAGTGACCTTTTTTCAAAGTATTGAACTTACTTTTGTGGGTAGTAAACATGTATTTTTTTGGAGAATAAAGCCCTTAAGTAAATGTGGTGTAATTTTAGAACTCTACTGCATCTACGGGCATGGCCCATCATGCACTTGACCAGTTTTTTTTATATTTTTTCCTTTGGCTAAATAATACATTTTAATTGTGATAGAACTTAGGTAGGATGAACTTGGTCGGCCAAGTCGCTATAGCTCTTTTTGAGAAGATTCTTTGTACACCCGCCTTATACTGGAAGTGAAGCCGCTCGTATCGGCTGTCGATGGCGATGTACGATAGCACGGGGAGGGAGGCGAGGGATGCAGCAAGGCCACAGTCGCGCAACAATACTTTTGAACAAAATACGTGCGAAAAACATAAACCTTCCTTGGCAGTTGGGTCAAATACAGAATCGTTTATGGTGTGTAGAAGGCGAAGTAGATGAAGTGTGTAGTCGAAGTTTCTTTTTATTTTTGAAGATGTAAAATGTGCTTAATTATTTTTAATAGATTCGTATTACTACCTGAAGTAGGCCCCCTTTGAAGTAAAGAGAATTACTATTGAGGGGTAAGTTTCACTACAAGCTTTTCTACAAGCTCTTCAAAACCGAGGTTACCAAAACGTTTGTTCTTTTAATGTTTGGGTCAAGCCAAGGTGTGTTTGTTTATGGTGCCATAACATTACCCAACGCTTACGTGCTGAGAAGACATTAAAAGTGTCAGAATTAGAATGTATGGCCGTGCGATGGGAGTGTATGTCATTGGAGCGAATAGCAACAGCTCGACACCTGGCTTAGGACAACTTTTTAAACATTACGCTATATTTTTGCATATTACACTACAGGATTTCTTGGATCATGTCTACAGAGCTACAGATAGATAGATAAACTCTTTATTGTACACCAAAAGAAAAAACAATATAAACAAATAACTTAAAATAACATTAGTACAATGGGCGGTATTATCGCTTAAAGCGATCTCTTCCAGACAAACAGAGACAAGGTGGTATAAACAGTCGCGATCTCCCTGGCTCCTGTCGGTCGTGTAGTCGCAAGCACAGCGTATTGTTTGCCTTGTTTACATACATGCGTGTCTCATGCATATCATTAGTTTTTCTTAATGTCATCGACATATTCAGAGATATTCCATACCTTTGAAAGAAAGACCACAAGGATGATTTAAATAAAAAAAATAGAAGCAATGTTTTTAACGTTCTTTTATAAATCTATTTTTGTATTTGCATATTTGACTGTTTTTCCCTTTCCCAGGAGCAAATATTTTTTTCCTCTTCTTCCTTTTTTTTGACTCCATAGTACCTACTACCCATCAAAGCAACTTTTTGTAATTGGATAAAGTCGGCGTCATAGCCAACTTATTAGTAATCTGCAATGACCTTGTAATCTGTAGTCATAGTCATAGCCATAGATGTACAAAAGTTTCCACTTTGTTATAGACTGAAATTGTGAAGTGTAATACCACAGAATAATAACCAGTACTCACGTATAGAAGTCTCACTCAGCAAAGAAATTCAAAGAAATATCTACTCAATGTGGTTAGCGATATGCTTTAATTTAGTTCACGTCAACTCAGCACCTTTTCGTTTAGATATCTACACATTCATTGCAGGCGAATTTCATTCTTATTACTCTGAACAAACGATTCGTACTTCTTTTAATTTTTGACCTCCTATACTAGTTGATCAGCTGATCCGAGTTTGTATGGAAAGCAAAAAAATTTTTTTCATATTTCGTTTTACGAGTATGTTCCTTGGAGCAAGCTGTTCAGTATCATGGACTGAATTCACCCTTAAAATAGTTTCAGTATATTATTATTTTGTTAGACGTTATATATGTATGTAAGTATGTATATTTCTTTTTTTATGATTGAGTCAGTCCTGATTAAACGCCATCTATTGAGAATTTTTTTAACCACTTTTTTTCTTCGGCTTGCTTTCGAATCCGATGGCGCTTTTGTATCAACAATGGCCGTTTTTCATCACTTTTATTTAAATAAAGGAATGACTATTCCAGATATCCTAAACATAAAGAATACCTAAAAAACGAAAAAAGAGCCTGCAGTTTAAAAATATATATTTTTAAACTGCAGGCTCTTATACAACGTGGAAGGGACACACCCGTAATAAATCGAACCACAGTCTACTAAATCACTAAAGTATATGAAATTAAAATAACAGTCAAGAAACCAAAAAAAAATTCACCCGGGCGGCCCCACACTTTTGTATAGAAATTCCGTTTTTTTTTTGTTTTTCGGCTGTTATTTTAATTTCATTATACTATAATGATCTATTATAGACCGTAGAACGGGTATCCCTTCCACGTTGAATATACAACGTGTTAATGAACTAACGCAAAACCTCTCAGATGGTACCCCAGCCCATGAAACTGAACAACTTTTGTTCTACAACTTTCACGAAACCCAAAAAAATTTTAATTTTTATACAAACTGATCAGCTGATCGAGTCAATTTGTATGAAAATCCGAATTTTATTTCTGGCATTTTGAGAGTGTTGTAGTACAAAAGTTGTTCAGTTTCATGGGCTGAGGTACCATCTGAGAGGTTTTGTGTGTCATTAACACAAAGTATATGACTCTTCTATCTCGAGGCTCTATAATTTAAATATTTAGTGCTCTTGAAGTTGAAAAATGATTTTTTCTGTCAGCTTGCCAATACGTGTTGTTATCCCGGATGAGTAGTTAAGACAGCAGTAGTCGCCACTCCTCGCTCTGCTCAGCCTCCGTACAAGTAGGCGTCAATCACGCGTGTGGTCTGACGTTTTACGGCTCTCTTTGCATATCATTTACATACATTATACAAAATATTTCAAACATCAACATAACTAACATCACAACTACATTACACGTTTTTAGGGTTCCTTAGTCCACAAGGAACCCTTATAGTTTCATCATGTCCGTCCGTCTGTCTGTCCGTCCGGGCTCGCACTCCGCCGCTACTGCACCGTTTGTCACGAAAGTTGGTGGAGAGATAGATATTGAAGTTCCAAAAGTTGGTTTTTAAAATTATGAAAATATGTTTTTTTTTCATAATTTTTTTGGGGTGTTTATCTATATATGTATTTATCATAAAATATAGTATCGTTAAGTTAGTATCCCATAATACAAGTTTAGAACTTACTTTGGGGCTAGGTTAATCAGTGTGATTTGTCCCTATATATTTATTTATATTTATTTATTTATTTCAACCCATACAACGAAAGTGAATTTAAAAAATTAAATTGGACTTACCCCAACGTGTGGGGTATCGTTGAAAAGGTCTTTTAAAATGCAACAAAAACTGCTTTGAAACCCCCCAGTCTTGAGATAATCTAATACAAGTTAAAATTTGAAGTATCCCCCCACCGTAACTTTTGAAATATTACTAAAATAATTCTGAAAAAAATGTGGTATATACCTCAAAGTATGTACTTTCAATTTTTTATTTGTATGTTAATTTATTGGAATAAATAAAGAATTACATCTAGAAGTACATAAACTATACCTACATAAGTCATAAATATTAGTTTATTTAAAAAAGAAAGATAAAATTATTTACATATTTACAGATATAGAAAAATTATTTTATATTTATAATTACAGTCAAATAAAATAATAATAATAATAATAATAAAATAAGCCCCGTGATGGTGAAACCGGAGCCGCACCTCTCGACACCCTTAGCTGCTCACATTGTGTTGCGCCCTGGCCGCATCTTCGTGGCTAGTTAGGGTGCCCACAGGCAGTGTAGCCAACGAGCAGCAAGTCACCATCTACCAGGCTTAAATTGTTGTGAGAGATTTTTAGGTAGATGTCCGTATCTCACTCCATAACCCAGTTATCCGGTCCACTAACATCCCATCCACATAGCCTAAACCAAGTAAATCCCTCCCTGGCAATAGTTCAGCAGCTATGGTGGACTGTCCGTTAGTGCATCTCAATGGTATATTAAGGGATAGACCTCCATAGATGCAGCCATCTCACTTTTTAGATAAAAAGGTACTAAAAGGCCTCTTCATGTTGGCTTTGGCCCCATGAACGCCTCAAAGGACCGGGTCCCCATGGACCCGTGGCTGACAAGCGTACCGACATAATAATAATAATAATACAATTAAAAAAATACAATCTGCACTATATTTCTAACCCGCCCCTTGACATTTCTGCTGCAAAGGTGCCCAATATACTAGCTGCGTTACCGCGTTGAATGGCAATGGCCAACCTTTGCATCAGAAATGAGCCTGAGCGGGAGTCACCATTCTTTTCCCTTATTCTGTGCCCTAACTCCCGGATTAGACGCTTGGCGTCTGTACCCCAACATCCCATGGTTTCTACGGCTATGGGAATGAAACTGTAGTGCTGTCCCATAACCGCATACTTCACCCGTTTCTTTTCGGCTGCATCCTCAGCAGCTGCTGCTGCTGCGATAATAGTGCGTCCCAGATGACTGGCTGCCACTGTGCTAACACACGTAGCGTCCCATACCAGACACCTGCCATGTTTCCAAGGGACAAGAGTCAAACCATCAGGCCTCTTGCCGTCCGATCGACTAAGCCCTGGGGGCTCCAGCACGCAGGGAACATTAGCCGAGACAAAGGCTCGACGAACGATGTCATTTAGTGCGTGGTGACGCGGAAACCTCCCTGTGCAGCGACGACAACTCAATGCATGATAACCGTCGGCTTCCACCATGGATCCGCAGATGCATATATGCGGCTCACACACTCTGCAGCCCAGGCGGAGCGCCACGGCTATCCGCAAGGAGTCATCGTCCAAAAAGGTGCCTAGGTAAGGCGATGGAAGAGCCTGCAACCACGCTCCCGATTCTACCTGTGACACTGCTCTAAGTCTCGCCGTATCCGCCCCCGAAGTATTGTCCAGCAGGGATTGATGGGTATTTTAACTTTCAATTAAAACTATAGCGGTCTCGGTATCATAGATAGTTATTTTTTAATACGTCATAAATCGTAAACCGCAATTTACCTTTAGAACTTTTATATTATGTTACTTGCTGCTACGGAACCCTTCATGGGCGAGTCCGACTCGCACTTGGCCGCTTTTTTTTGCAGTATAGAAAACTACTTCTTAATCAATCACTAAATTCTTGTAACTCTTCTTCTAATGAGCTCTCTAAAGTCAATCGCGGGGATTATTCAAATCCCATTGTCTTTTTCTCATACGCCATTCTTGATGTACTTGGATACGACATCTGAAAATAAATGCAAATAAATATTAAAATGCTCACAAAAAATATGCACCTTTTAGTTATTGAAATTTTTCAACTGCTGGCATCACCTCGGCAATAAAAGGCCGAAATAGCCTTTCCTGTGACTTTTGGTGTTTGCGGTCACGTGAATTGAAATCAACTTTCTGTAAAAAATATTTTCTGATATCGAGTGGTTTATACGAGTAGTTCTCAATTTTTGAGACTTAATTTCATCGGCGGTCAAAGCAGAATCTCCATTAGACGTACACAAGTAGAGCCGAGATGCATAAGAATATTCCAGGCAGAAGCACTCAAATAAATCGATCTTCTATTCCATAATAATTTGTGAATTGCATCTAAAAGGTTTTAGCCCAAGAGCCCACGAGTGGCAGAACTCCGGTATTTTATAAAGGCTGAAAGTTTATTTATGAACAGCCCCAATACAGGTAAGTACCATTGCCGAATATGAAAGTTGTCTCGTGGTGGCTTTGGTAGTTATCAGATACTCGTAGTAAAGTTTGTAATGTATCTAGCAAGATGAGCCATCGAAACTGTCTGGCTGCTGAATGCAGCTATTATACTATGATATGACGGAAGTACAAGTGTAGCCGTGCCTGCGCCGTGCCGCGCCTGGCCGTGTACTTCCCGGCAGAGTAGAGTAGGACCACTCCGTCTCTTCCTGTGGATGTCGTAAGAGGCGACTAAAGGACTTAGCACAAATATCTGGTGCTACAATTGCATTCCCGAGGAGGGTTAACGTCGGGCGGCTGCCGGTTGTAAAACTTTTTGCACAAATACATTCCCAAAGTGGGTTGACGTCAGGCAGGCGGCCGGTCGTAGAACTATAGCCAAATCATTTAAACTGTTCCGGCTATTTCTTCTCCAATTTGCAAGGTCTTAGGCATCCTTGGGTGACCATTGACATGCATGTTATATTTGGAGAAGAAAAAGCAGGGAAGCGCACCCCGGGCTCCAAAGCAGCACAGCTTAGGATGCAACCGGGACCGTGCTTAGACGAAGAAGAAGAAGAAGAAGATGACAGAAGTACAAGTACCTTCTTACAACTTTTGATACTTTAAGAGTGTCTGCCAGGCGATAGAACCGCACAAAGTGTCTGGCAGGCGATAGAACCGCACAAAGTGTCTGGCGATGTGCGGCTTCACTTCTTACATTATTATGAATCAAATACATATGAAACTAAGCTTTACACTGTGACAGTGTAGGGCCCCAATTTGGTAGAACTTTACTACCTGATATATCTACCAAAGCCACCTTTCATATTGGGGGATTGTACTTACGTGTTGGGGCTGTTTATATAATAAATTTCATCTTTTATAAAATAACGGGAGTCTGCCTCTCGCGGGCTTTTCCTCTCTTTAGCGAATGCCACTTTTTTTCTTTTTACATGCAAACCTGATTATTCCCCGGCTGCCCCGGCACCTGCAGGTGGTACATAAAGTCAACAAAATAATCTAAAACTATTTTAATAGTAGATTCAGTCCATGATACTGAACAACTTTCCCCAAGAAACATATACAGGGTGTAACAAAATATACTGAAACTATTTTAAGGGTGCATTCATTCCATGATACTGAACAACTTTCCCCAAGGAACATATATCGAAAAATTAAAAATAATTTTTGGCCTCCCATACAAATTGACCAATCAGCTGATCTGAGTTTGTATGAAAAGTCAAAAATTGATTTTCATATTTCGATATAAGTTCCTTAGGAAAAGTTGTTCAGTATCATGGACTGAAGTCACCCTTTAAATAGTTTCAGTATATTTTGTTAGACGTTATATTATATCGAAATATGAAAAATATTTTTTTGCTAAAGAGCAATATAAAGATACACACTCGGATCAGCTGATTGGTAAATTTGTATGGGAGGCAAAAAAATATTTTTCATATTTCAATTGTTCTTTGAGGAAAGTTGTTCAATATCATGGACTAAAGTCTCCCTTAAAGTTGTTTCAGTATATGTTGTTGAAACCTGTATAGGTATAACCAAAGCTAATTCCTAATGAAATACTTCTCTCGAATGTTCCCGCCCTCATCACATGCCTGTACAATCTTTCGACTATATATTATATGTTTAACATATCTTTGGACTTTCGATGCCGTTACGTAACATGGCGCCGAGGCCTATTCACCATATTATGTATGCTTGCACTATATGACACTAATTATGTGATTATTTATACTGAAATTACAATCGGATGACCCCAAGTCGATTCATTATAATATTTACAAGCGTCATATGACTATGAGGCAAGACGTGAATGATTGTGCGAATTTCGTTAGTCAAATAACAGTGTAAATTAGCTTGCTACATAAGTGGCATACTGGCTCTCTGATTAATCAATAATGTTGATAAAGTGATTGTAGGTAGCAACCTGAGGTACCTAGCAACCCGTTCTTTGCACAAGTATCATCTTTTAAAGATACTTTTGCGAAGAACGGGTATAATAGAATAATTATTTGCACACAACTACTAGACAATAATTTTATACTTCCATGATACGAGTAACTAATAGGTACTCCACCGACAAGAACCTAGTTCTTATTGATGATGAATCATGTTGGTCTAGAAGAAAAGGAAAACATACAATATATCAGTTGCTTTTGTTCCCACGCAGATCGAGAAAATCTGATGTAGATATCACGTCAGTAGGCAGTGCCGCTGAATGTGATATTTGATATTATGGACTTTATTGTTTATGCCGCAAGGTACATAACGCTGTAATTTGTATTTATGTATAGCGATCTACCTAACGGTGTGTGCATGTATGTATATATCTATCTGTATTTATTATAAAATATAGTATTTTTATAAATAAATATATAAATATAAATATACAGATCTAACAAAATAAACTGAAATTATTTTAAGAGAGGATACAGTCCATGATACTGTACAACTTTCCCCATGGAACATATACCGAAATATAAATATATTCCTTTGAACACATTTATGTATTTACGCAATGTTTACAAGCACCTAACGGGGCAGACAGAGCATTTTGGGTCTAGTGGCTCTAAGCAGACAGAGCCCAGAGCCGCGAGACTCAAAGGCCACTTTTAGTGTGATGTTAGGCTAAAAGGTGGAAAAAGGAATCAAAATAGTGATGGGTTGTAAGCCGCATCGCCTATTAACATGACTCACATTTTCACCAATTTATTTATTACTAATTGTACTTATTGGCAACTCTAAGACCATCACATGTAGGTACGAGCATTTCAAACTATGGTACTCGTATCAGGTTTAATTAATTAGATTTACTACCGATACTTACTTTCCTTTCGTACTTTTAAACGTATGATATAATTTAAACATTTTAACTTCCATAAAATTATGGGATTACACTAGGGTAGTCTTGGAATGTCTCAGTTGACCTGTTGATATTTGTGCAGTTGGTTTCATTTGGAAAGTACTCGTTAGATGTATGACGGCCAGGCTGACCGTGGCGTCGCCGGGAGCCTTTTATTGCAATATAAACATTGTTTTACACCTTTGTTATTGTTACTCGAGACATAGGTCGATTGCATAAAGTTTATGTTACTTGATTTATAATAGGCGTCGGCTCTTGTTAGGTGAGGTGCAGATGTAAGTTTAGTGCTCGTAAACGCACCGCTGTGCAAGTAGCTCGTAGGATGAAGATAGGTTTTATTGAATCTAAATAAACTATTTAGTAAATAATAAATAATAAACTATTTGAGGCGTAAAGCATGGTCCGGCCGGTGCCATAGACATTATAAATCACTTTCTGTGTGATGATCTGTAATAGGCGTCGTATATTATAGACATTATATATTTTACATATATTATAGTCATATATTATACTCCACAATGGCTAAAGACTCGCATACACATAACCAGTGTGTCCTGCCCACTATGACGTACGTTAAGCGGTTATTATACTATTCAATCTGAAGAAATCTTAACTAGTAAGGAAGATGTAAGCGTAATTATGACTGTTCGGATCCGATTTAGAGTAAAAAGGACGTTCCGACAGCTCTACTTCCTTGTAATCTGTGAATTCATTCCGAAACGCAATGGATCACAGCAACATGTTAAACAGGAATAACGTTCAATAAAGATAGTTGCTGTATGCGTCGCCGTTGGTCACGCACTCGCTCGAGGTGCTAATAAGGATGCAATTTAGTATCGTGTGATCACTACTAGCTAACGTTCGTACGTTCCTAGTTAACGTTCGTACGTAACGTTGAATAGTGTAATAACCGCTTTAATAATAACAATAAAATACTTTATTTGAGAAAAACACAAGAAATTATTATTTACTGAAGCTATTAATAGTGCTCTGAAAAAGGATCCAACTCAGCATACGCTTGCTGTGTGAGGACTGCCAGCGCTGGTCTTTCGTTGGAGCCTAGATGACGTCACGGAAATATGTACTGACAAAATGTTAACAAACAAGTCACAAAATAGACCGCCAAATACCAATACACCACAATAAATGCAGAATATGCAATAATAAAGAAATAAAAACAAGAAAAAACAAATGTAGGTACTTATTCTAAGATCTTATTCTATTTGTTAGTTGGTACTCATTGTTATTGTTACCTATCAATGTTTTGCCTTTGTCAATTTACTAGCTTTTCGGGCGCTGCGCGGGCTCTAAGCAGCCCGCGGTTTTTGTGCAACTGTTGGTTGGAATCTTATTTCCAGTTGAGAGAATAGGTAAGGTGCTAGAGTCAGTATAAAAAAAATAAAAACGTTTACGGGCCGCCATCTTGGAATCAAATTTTGTTTTCAGTTTTGAGTTCCGCGGGGTGCTTTACCCCAGCATACAAAATTTCAGACCCCTTCGATGTTCCATAAGGACGTTTTGAACAAATAAAGTTATTAAAAAATTTAAAATCCAGACGCCATCTTGGATTCCAAAAATGTCAGATTTGGATTCCATAACACAGAAAACCCTTGCATTCTGAATTTCAGTCAAATCGGCAGCAGTCGATTATTGGCGGCTATCTTAGAAAATTATAAAAAAAAAGCGCTCAGCACTTGGTAGGAGTGGCTTAGCCTGCGGCCTCGCCACGCAACTCGGCCTACGGCCTCGCGGGACAGCTCAACCTTCGGCCTTCGGCCTCAGGCTTCGCTTAGTGACTTGAGGGGGAGTTCTGGGGAGAGGGGGAGGTCAGAAGGGGCTCGGGCTTCGCCCTAGCCACGCAGCTCGGCCTTCGGCCTCGCAGGGAGCTTAGTTTTCGGCCTTTGGCCTCTGGCTTCGCTTAGTGACTTAAGGGGGGTTCTGGGGGAAGGGGGGAAGTCGAGAGAGGCTCAGGCTTCACCCTAGCCACGCAGTTCGGCCTTCGGCCTCGCTTTCCGCTCGACCTACGGTCTCGCGGTACACACGCGGCAATTGTCCTTGTATGGCGGCCATCTTGAATTTTGAAAAAATCAAAAAACAAATGACATTCGTCAAATTGCTTACAACCCCCTACATTTTGGAAAAAAAATCACACCCCTAACCCTAACCGTTTTTGCAGGCTGTACCACGTTTACATTAGGATCTGATGATCTTCAACATTTTCTATTTTTCTGGTACTCACTGGAGCATCCTCTATACGACCATACATCAATTATTACCCCACCCACCCCGGAACAGGTCAAACAACTATGTCAATCAGTGAGTCAGTCAGTGGTAATCTAGGTTTATATGAGTACTAGCTTTTCGGGCGCTGCGCGGGCTGCAAGCAGCCCGCGGTTTTTCGTGCAGCTGTTGAAGTTGGTTGGAATCTTATTTTCAGAGAGAATAGGTAAGGTGCTAAAGTCAGTATAAAAAAAAATAAAAACGTATACGGGCCGCCATCTTGGAATCAAAACTTGTTTGCAGTTTTGAGTTCCGCGGGATGCTTTACCTCAGCATACAAAATTCCAGACCTCTTTGATGTTCCAGTAGGACGTTATGAACGAATAAAATTAAAAAATTTAAAATCCAGACGCCATCTTGGATTCCAAAAAAAAATGTCAGATTTGGATTCCGTGACGCAGAAAACCCTTGCATTCTGAATTTCAGTCAAATCGGAAGCAGTCGAGTATTTGCGGCCATCTTTAAAAATTAAAAAAAAACGCTCAGCGCTTGGTGAGAGTGGCTCGGCCTGCGGCCTCGCGGTATAGCACAGCCTTTTGGCCTTCGGCCTCAGGCTTCGCTTAGTGACTTGGGGGGAGGGGGGAGGTCAGGAGAGGGGAGGGCTTCACCCTGGCCACGCAGCTCGGCCTTCGGCCTCGCTTTCCACACTCGGAAATTGTCCTTGTATGGCGGCCATCTTGGATTTTGAAAAAAATCAAAAAACAAATGACAGTCGTCAATTTGCTTACAACCCCCTACATTTTGGAAAAAAAAAAATCACACCCCTAACACTAGTTTACCTAACAACCGTTTTTGCAGGCCGTACCCCTTCCACGTCAAGATCTGATGATCTTCAACATATGGTGCGTGGTACTCACTGGAGCACCCTCTACACGACCATACATCAATCATAACCCCACCTACCCGGGAACAGGTGAAACAACTATGTCAATCAGTCAGTGAGTCAGTGTTAATGTAGGTTTATATTTAATACGAGTATATACTTGTATTGCCTTTGTCAATTTATATACTCGTACTTGCATAACGTCTTACAAAATGTACTATTATTAATATAGCATAATTCAGTCCAGTGATACTGAACAACTTCAACATATAACTAGTGGCTCTGTGAGCTCGCGACCTCGCGACTCACCCTCATACTTTGAAGTTTATCGGACAAAAAAGTAGTTCAGACAAAAAAAGTTGCGTAAGGGTTACAAAAAAGTTTTATTTTTTATTTATTAAATTTATTATATATTTGAAAACTTTCGAAATGGCTGAAATATGATTGTAAAGTTTTTAAATTTTTCAAAAACTGACTGACAAATTTTTTTTATTTATTTTCTTCTTATTTAAGAGCTTAGTGGCTCTTGTCGGTGGAGTATGCGCCAAACTTCTCGGTTCTCTGCCTTACTTTTTAGTGCTTGATACGACATGACCCCTGCTTTTTCTTTCAGTTGGTCTACATAGCTCTTTCTTGGTCGTCCTGGACCTCTTCTACCTTTTATCTTTCCTTCTAGTATGTTTTTAAATAAGGAGTCATGTCGTATTAAGTGACCAATAATTTTCCCTCTCCTATTTTCTATTTCGCCCAGCAGCCTTCTTTTCTCTCCTACTATTTCTAATACTTCCTCATTGGTTTTCCTTTCCATCCAACTGATCTTTTCCATTCTCCTCCAGCACCACATCTCGAAAGCTGCCAGCCTGTCACTATCTTTTTTATTCAGTATCCACGTTTCGCATCCATAAAGTGCTATGCTCCAGATATACGTTTTTATAAGGCGTTTGCGTATTTTTCTGGATATATTTGCTGTGAAAAGTTTCTTTTTACTATTGTATGCTCCTTTGGCCATGGCAATTCTGGTTTTAATATCTGCAGTACATCTAGAGTCTTCTGTCAATATGCTTCCTAAGTACTTAAATTTTTCTACTTGTTCTATTGTTGTTCCGTTAAGTTGCACTGAATCTCTTATTGGTGATGTTTTATATGTAATCATAGTTTTGGTTTTTGATTTATTTATTGTGTTAATGTTTTATTCATTATTTGAAGTAGTTGTTCTATGTCTTGTTTTGTGTCACCTAGGGCTGCTATGTCATCTGCAAAACGAATAAAAAATATTTTTTCTCCGTTGACTTTTATACCACCTATATCTGAATTCTGTATGTTCCTTATTACTTTTTCTATATACATATTAAAAATAAGTGGTGAAAGTGGGCACCCTTGCCTTACTCCTTGTCTAATCTTAGCGTGCTGTTGCTCTTCTCCTATTTCTATGACGGCTTCTTGTTCCTTATACAACTCGTAAATAATTCTCCTATCCTTGTAATCTAATCCGGCTTCCTTTAAAACCTCCATCATTATCTTCCAATTAATTTTATCAAAAGCTTTTTCTAAATCTATATATACTATATGAGTATTTATTCCTAGATCTAAACGCCTATCAATAATTATTTTTAAAGCTAGAACTGCTTCTCTAGTTCCTCTATTGGGTTTAAATCCATACTGATCTTTACCTATGTATTTTTCCGAGAGCGGACTTATACGATTCTGCATGATTTTGATTAGTATTTTAGATGCGTGAGATATAAGGCTGAGGGTCCTATATTCTTCACATTTCACGGTGTTTAGTTTCTTTGGTATTGCAACTATCCTGCTTATCTTGAAATCGTTAGGTATTTTTCCAGTATTGTACATAATTCTAATTAACTGATATATTTCCTCAATTAAAGGGTCGCATACTGCATATTTTAGTAATTCTATATGTATGTGGTCATGTCCAGCAGCTTTTATTTATTATCGAACCTGAAAAAAAAATTCACGAGAACCGGTGGGAATTGCGATCTGTAGGCGGTAGGCGAGGACAAACCGACAAACTGACGGGCAAAAGCATTCTTGGCCAATCTCGAAACTTTTAACGAACGCTTCGCTCGCGATCATTATATGATTGGTGAGGAGCGCGAGCGGGCGTCCTCGACGGGAGACCACCATTAATATGTCCATATCATAACGATGTACAGCAGCTGTCAAATTATCACACCAAGAGAGCCCGGATTGAACAAAGATTAGTTTTTGAAAAAAAATTAAATATATTCAAAATAAAATAAAAAACGAACCAATTATTTTTAATTCTAATATAAATAATTTGCCCAACTATGGGACATAAATGGCTATTAAAAAATATATAAATAAATAATCACACGTGTACAATTACATGGACAATTTATTGCTAGAGAATTTTTCAAACTAAATTCACGCTCGACTAAGTACGTGATGTGCTAATTCATTGACAAATTTAAATCGCTTATCAATTAAAATCGTATCCAACCTAGTATAGTGAATATCACGTATACATTACGTATCCTACCTAGTAAATATCACGTATACATTACGAATCCTACCTAGTGATTATCACGTATACATTACGTATCCTACCTAGTGAATATCACGTATACATTACGCTTGTATCTAGGGTATTTAAGTTAATTATGTGACCTGGGTACTGAAACCTGTAGTTTGTAGTGCTAATTAAAAAAACAAAGTGAAGTTGCCGCGAGCTTTATATAAATCTCGCGGTCCATTGGGGTGGTACGAACCGTGGAGGTCTTGACTAATTTGAAATAAACTTATTTGATTTGACGAAGCATTTTGCGGATTTATTTCTGTAAACCTTTGACGAAGCATGTTGCGTTGCGGATATACAATTGAGCTTTTTTGACGAAACATGTTGTTGATAAATATTTGTAACATCATGAAATAATAAAGAGTACATAGTAAAAAAAGTGAAGTGTATACCTTCACTAGATTTTTAATTAGCATCGTAGAATAGCTACAAGCCTCATGTCTATTCATAAAGCACATAATCTCATCAATTCGCAGTATTATGAAATGCCATATAGTTATAACTTAATGTTTAGCAACACACCATTACTAAACTTTACTGCAATTAAATATTACAGGTCCAACGCAAATAACTTTCTTAGGAAAATATAGAGAGTGTAGAACTATACCAGTGCTTCGTTTTATAAAAATGACTCACGCCTTGCGAGGTTCCTAACCCTTATTATTGCTTTAGAGTTGTTATTTTAAAATCAGTTAAAATAAATAATGCAAGAATGCAGGAATCAGGATGCTTTAATTCTCACACACAGAACCGTTTATTACTCCCATGAAATGTTTGGCGAGTGAAGTTCGTGTTCTTATTATGTAGTGTTAGTTTACATCCGAGGAGGCGTTACGAGTAGGTAGGTTTGATTACACAGATTGAACTAGCCCCAAAGTAAGGTTTTTGAAACTTGTGTTATAGAATATTAACTCAACGATACTATATTTTGTGATAAACACATATAGGTAAACATTTAAGACAAAGGACAATTTGAATAAGGTCATTTTCCTTCCTTCCAGAACCCTCGAGTGGCGGTTGGTATTGGTATCCAATACCCCACGGAGGTCGATATTAACACAAAAGGTGTCCGCCATATTCATCAAAATCTACCCCCTTAAACCATTCATATAATGAATAATCTACTAATTTAAGAAGTGCAGACTTTTATTGGACAAAAAAATCTGCGCACTGTATAAAGAAGTAAAGGTTTTTATGAATGTCCGCCACATTCAGTGCCCATTCTATACAATCTAATATGTTTGTTTCGTAGTCTGCATGAATAATTCAGACATTATATCACAATGCCATGTACCTATTGCGGCTCGCCTTAGCCGCTTCAATACTTGTTTCTGTCAATATCGGGGATTGTATAAAGTCATCATTTCATTATTCGTATAGGGTCGACCTCTTTTGTTGTCTATCCATCCAACCTATGCAGTTACGTGGAAGAACATCAGTTGTAGAGACAATAATTACCTACTAGGTAGGTTCATCGCGACTATCAGTATATCGAAGTTTTGAAGTGCTTAAACAGTAAATCCACTATGTCAGTCCGAGTAAAGGAGCAGTGCACGAGGACTATTCCAATGCAAAGAGGTGTGGAGGACCGGGTGACTCTCCTACTATCTCCGAAACTGTTCACCGTTGCACTGGAAGATGCCTTTAAGCTTCTGGAATAGGAAAGACTTGGCATCAATATCAATGTATGTCTGTATGTCACTCACCTTCAATTTACCGACGATATCGTCGTTGTCATGACAGAATCCATGGAAGACCGGGGACCTCAAAATGAACTGCTAACATGGTCAAAATGAAAGTAAAGTCGAATGTCCACGCCGCGCTCCTACTTTGGGAGCTCCACTCAAGAAGTTGTAGACCAATATGTTTACCTTCGTTAGTTGATTCAGGTTGGAAGTTCCAAATTCTAGGAGGAGGTCTTTCAACGAATTCGTCTGGTCTTCTCTCACTACCTCAGTGCCTCAAGAAGTCAAGACTAAACTTTTCAATCAATGTGTGTTAATAGTGATGACTTTGGCTCCGAAACGTGGTCCCTTACTATGAGAGATACCTTACATAAAAAAGCTCAAGGACGCTCAACGCGCTATGGAGAGGGCTATGGTCGGTGTTTCTCTACGTGATCCAGTCCAGTCCCACAATATGAAGTGTCTTCCCAAAATGTTATGTATCTCTGAATGTCAAGTGTCCACAACACACCTTATCATCTTTTCATATCATGAAATTGAAAAAAATATATTGCCAATTTTATTACGTGTTTTCTTGCAATATTATTGAAATGCCTGCGAATGGACATCGAAGCCAAGGTTCTGTTATGGTTTATGGTATTGTTTATAACCACTGGTGTCGAAAACTCAATTACAGCGCAATAAATGAGTCATCCCGTGACTTCTGTGCGTCATAAAAACGATTAGCTAACATGGATGTATATGAAATCCAATAAATTATTGAATAAACATAAATTCATCGATCACCAGGTGTGTTCCACAGAGATCTTCTGTTTATACGGCAGAAGTACAGCGGTGACTTCAAAATACCATCCAACATTGATTTTATTGAAATAGTCAGCGATAAGGTCAGCCGTCATCCTAAAAATTCGAAAACAATGTTATAATATTTGTTCCCATTATTTTCATTACTTTAGTAGTTCATCTTGAATACTATATAAAATTTGTAATAAATACCTAATCCTAGTAAAGAGCCGCAAGAGAGACTATGAGACCATGAACTTCTATTTTTTTTTTAATTTAATGAAGAAATTCGTCCTCCCATACAAAATACATTTGGTTGAGCGCTGATTTGTATGGAAAGGCGAAATGCTTTTATCGTTTTTCGTAATTGTTTTACGGAAATCAGATCAGTATCAAAGACTGAACTTGCTCCAAAAATTTGGCTGTTGTTTTAAAAGTCACACTGTGATATATCAATCTAGTTTAGTAATACCGGACACCAATTGGTTCTTAAAACACCGCACAGCTGACTCAGATTCTGTCGCGCGATGCTCTATCTCCTGGGGCCAACAAGAACACACCTCCGGGCAGTACGGTCACCCACCACGTGACTATAATAGAGAAATATACATAAATTAACCATAGAAATCGAGGAGGAATGCGCCATTACCATAATTACATGAAGAAAGGCACAGTTCTGTTTTGTGGGCTTATTCTTATGGAAGTTTACGACGCGTTTCTATGTTTAGAAGTTTATTGTGTTATATTATGACATGACAATGTAAATTAGCTGACCGGAGGTTGTGGGTTCAAATCCCACTGGGAAGCATACTTTGTGAAAAGTTGCTTCCAGTCTGGTTAGGATATTGCAGGCTTGAATCACCTGATTATCCGAAAATAAACGTATGATTCCTTGCTTCGGAAGGCACGTAAAGCTGTTGGTCCCGAACGCCATCTAGCGTTTGTACCAATCCTAGGATTGGTTCTGGTCTACCCTTTGGGTTGCGGAGGTCAGACGGCAGTCACTCTGTGTAAAAACCAGTAACCTCGTCAAATCACCTAGGTAAGGTAGCAGACCCCGGGCTCTGAAGCGTAACCGCTGACAATGCAATCGGGAATACGCTCGATGATCGGATCATCGCAGCACTCCGTGGGTCAAATTAATTGCTACATAAGGCTAATTTAAATAAATATATGCGTGCAGGCGTGACACACTAGTCACCATTTTGTTTCTGTGCTAATATAAAAATATTTCTCACCGTAGCTCATCCTTCCCTGGCTGCATCCTTAGTTGTGCTGCATCGGAGCCCGGGATTGGATTTCCGCTTCCCATATTTCTTAACATACAGTACATACACAACTATTGAGCGACATGTACTGCGTTAGTGTTGGTGTTGAACAGGTCCTCGAGCATACAGGTCATGAGGAACGCTGGGCAGCTCAGCAAATTCTATATGTATGTATATGTCGCAGTTGGAAATTCACTAAACCTCTAGGTGTTTGGCATCGGTGATCGGTTCGGTTAAACAGCTGAATATCGTTCAGCTGGATTGTCAATGTGTCACGTTTAATAAACCAGCTAACCACGTTTAGACCGCAGAATAAGTTATTTGCATGCATGTTATAATCAAACAAATTTATGACGGGGCATTAAAATAAAACCTCAATTCAACTTCTTACTATGTAATCTAGTCTTCAACATCATAGAACACCAATAAGGAATGATACAAAGTTCGATGCAAGTGGATACAGAAAAATTTGATACGACATAATCTCAATGGCGGCGGCGTAGCGGTTTCTCTCGGCCTTCATTAAATTCACGTAAATTCTCCATCTTGCCGGAAGGCGGGCGTCGATGTCCTATATGGTAAGAAACTGAAGATCTGCTTTATTTTTCCTAACCATTTGCAGCCCGAAATCATAAACGATGTCTCCGATATCTCTCGATGAAAACAGCTTACTCTACTCGGAACGCTGTGAAGAATTCCTAACTAAATCTACAATCTTACGTCTTGCGCCGCGGCATTGATGAATACAAATCGTTTATGCCATTCTGCGTATGAGGTGTCAATTTTTTAACGCTATTTTACGAAATCGAGCTGTAATGCCAAACAGCTAGAGGTTTAGTGAATTATCGGATTATACCATTCAACTGTGACATATACACTTCCACCTGACTAAATTATCTCTGCATGAGCCAACCTGGGTTCTCAACCAGTTGAGGCACTTCCAGATTGGCAAAGGTAGTTCACTGCCGGGTGGTAAGCTTTTCCGCACGGCACAAGAATATAGGGTGTTCTCTTCCCATGAAGGCCCGACTAGCTGGGTCACCGATGTCACGATAAATGTTACCACTGATTATTATTTTCAGTTAATTGAAGGACTTTCTCAATTTTAATGAATATAAGATAAAATACAAACAACTTAACTATTTCGTATATCGTGTGACTCATCTAGTTAATTTTTAATAAATTTACATATTGAATTATTAGTTCATAATATAACTTTGTTTATTATTTACTTTTACTATATATATATACACAGTTTCGAAGATTAACTTTATTACAAAAAATAAATATAAATAAACATATAGGGACAAATCACACTGATTGAGCTAGCCCCAAAGTAAGTTTTAAACTTATGTTATGGGATACTAATTCAACGATACTATATTTTATTATAAATACATATATAGATAAATACCCAAGACTCAGGACAATTTGAAAGAGGCCATTTTCCAACTTGCCCTGGCTGGGGATCGAACCCAGAACCTACGGATTGGCGGACTAGCGTGTTGACCATTACACCACGGAGGTCGAAACATATTTTATTTTAGAGTACAGTGTGGTCTATTTACGATCTAATACAAAATATAGATCCGCAACATGCTTCGTCAATGGGTCACAGAAAATAATCCACAACTTGCTTCGTCAAAAAAGTAAACAAAAGAATTCATATTCATTTATTTATCAACACATATTACATATAAAATACAAAGTACAAAATACAATGTTGCATGCAATTACACGAATATGTACCCTGCTAGGGTGTAGTGATGTTTTATATACGAGTAGTAATGTTACTCAAACAAAATACATGTTTACAAGTTTTGTAAACAGTCATCTTATTAAAAATATCTGCAACAAGCTTCGTCAAACGGTCGTCAAAAGGTAAACATAAAAATACAACATGCTTCGTCAAAGGGTAAACATAAAAATATCCGCAACATGCTTCGTCAAAAGGTAAACAGAAAAATATCCGCAACATGATTCGTCAAACTCCGCATCGTTCCCGGCCGCAAGGTTCCCATAACGCTTTCTGCATTTCCACGCTGAATAACTATGGAAAGTCTTTGAGCCATAATTATAAATATATAGTTCATAATTAATTTGTTAAGTTAGAAAATGCATTATACTCGGGTAATTCAATCACACACAGTGGAAACACTCCAACCGATGACGTATTCTAAGGCCAATTACGTGACCCAGCTGTCACGGGGAGAGAATTCCAGGCGAAGTATATTATTATACCATGCTTTTCCGCAAGTGCCACAAACGATGCGGGGGAGCAGCTTCTAGCCAGCGTCTCAGCGGCTGGTTAAAAAGCACCTTCGGCTGCGCAAGCGCATGTCACCGCGTGCCTGACATCAGCGTTCTTGCAAACTACCGTAGTATTTTCACAACCCGGCCCCGGCGGAACGCGTCGTGGTACCCAACTCGTTTGGATCCTTATACTATTGCGACATCCGTTTCCTTATCATGCTCTTATCTGAAAATAATTTACTTTTGATTACATTTTGCATGTATTTCAAATTTATCTTGGTTGGATTAGCTAAGTTATACTTAAGTTATTTTTTTTTTTAACAAATATTGACTTATTATTGTCGTTCAACAATATTTCTATACCTGTTAGGTACCAAAAGTATCATCTTCTATGGACTATGTACTCTTCTTTTTCCATTGATTTCATGAAAATTCACTTAATTCCTAAAATCCAAGAATGATATGCCAGCCGATTTCAGGGCATGGAATATACTTATAACTACTAAAAAATATCATTTGTTTTAAGTACTAATCCAATTCCACTTGATTCTTCAACGTATCTTCAGTCATTTATTAAACTGCAGTACTTCATAATCACGTAGCTATCAGGTCTTCACATAAAGATATATCTGTGGGAATCGATCTAAGAGAAACTCCAAAAACCACTATGTAGTACAATAAAACTAATACTTTCTTGTAACCTAATAAACATGTGTCATGAGTAAAAGATTACATAACATCATACCCAAGAACACAAACCTCATCATCATCAATTCAAATAACTTTTTTTTTCTTAAATGCCTGTAAAATATACGTACTCGACTAGAGCAATAAGTAAGTGCAATTCGCTTTTCAATAAGTATTTGAACATTTGCATGCACACGTGGAGTCGTAAATGGAATTTTCCGGTGATAAGATTACAGTGGGCCATTAAGGCGCTACCGAATGTAAAGCAGCGCCGCATTACAGCTGTTTGGATTCGCCGCGCGCGGTGTTGACCAACGCGGCGCCTGCCCTGCATGGCTAGCACGCCGTAAAAAAAACATATGATTTTACTCTTTAAAGAGTCCATTGCTTGTTAATCTAATTTTAATTTCTTGCATCTCTAGTGGCATTGGTCTACCTGAATACAGTAGCTAGTTAGCGAAAATTGGGAGACATAGAAAATACTCCACCGACAAGAACCTACTCGTAGTTCTAAAATTGATTGATGATGATGACATATCATGAAAGCAAAAAAGCCCGACCCCAGCAAATCATCTTCTTCTTGTACTTTTCAGTGAAGCTGTGTTTTTTTTTTTTTTTTTATTAGAAATTTGAGTGCGTTTGACCTCTATCTAGCCTGATGGGAATCTAAGATGAGGTCTAAGGTGTATCACGCAGACTCAAAAAATGCCTGCGTTTTGCATTCTTTCCTCTTATTTACAGTTATTTATTTATTTAAATTTATACATAAATTTAAGTGCAATGGCGAAATTAAAGCCTAAGACAATCAGCTGGGTGATGTTAATATAACGCAGAATTCCAGAGGCGGTTGCCAAACTTAGCATGTTTACTCTGCCATCAGTGTACAGATCGTACAAACAGCGCGCGCAGCGGTCGCTGCAAACCAAACACTTGGCACCTGCCCGCTAATGTATTAAAACCACACGGATTTTGTGATTGTCACAAAAACTAGACTTAAAAACTTAACTAGGCTTCAAAATTAGCAGAAGAGGCGGCCTTTTTACCAGTCAATAATCAGTTCATTACTGGCATGTTGTGATGTGTGCCAAATAGTATATTTATAAATTTTCTCTTACTAAATATTAACCTACCTTTCCCTGACGAATTTAAGTAAAATGGTATCCTGAGTCCATTCAGACCCCGTCCAAGAAGTAAACGATCAGAGTTTCAACACTAGAATGATGATGTAATCGCAATTGCCCCTAAGGAGCGGCACTAAACTTGCTGCACTGTAAGTAGATGATATTTTAGTTAAACGACATTCCCTGAACATTAAGCTCATTGTGACTTTGAACTCTGGAAATTTGAAGCGTCTGATGACAGAATTTTGCTTCTTTACTGATAAGGGAGAAATGGAGAAACTTAGAGAATTAGCTTCAATCTCTTCCTACGCAAATCGTAAAAGTAGAGGGAACAGACGAGAATCCGAAGCATGTCAACGCGGCGCGGCTAGAAATGGTAAAAACTTGTCACTATCCTCCTCCTACACTTCTTTGCGTTCTTAGTGCAATATGCTCTATCAACCCCGTCTAGAATAGAGACGTTATTACCTATAGCATTAAAATTTACCACACGCTTTTAGCCGATAATGTTGCGGTCACGCCTGTGGTTTGCGATAGTTTACTGCGGACTTTTTGTCGCTTGTCATCGTGACGCTCCCGCCGTGAGAGTAGGTGTAATGTTGTAAATATACACATTGGCTGTAGTAGGATGAGCTTTGTGTGGAGCGTGGGTTTATTATGGCGAAAATGTGAGGTTTTATTTTTCCTTTTCTTCTTTTGATTGCAAATCTTCGATATAGATATTGAATTTGGCAGCCGCATTAAAATTCTGCTTATCTAATGTAAGATAATATGCTGGTAATGCTTAGATTAAAGCGAGATGATGGTACTTATTTATTTATTTTCCAACTACGCTGCAATTCTATCCTAACAGCACTATTATTGTTGCCCTAGAGCAGAAAAACTGTATGGTATCCTTTGCTGCACTGTTTAGTTTTTTTTTAAATCGCGCGTTCATTGGTGTCCTGTTACATAGCATGAAACTAGCCTAGATCAACTAATATGTATTCTGTGCCTAGATTTACGATATTACGATGCGTTCAGTTGGCGTTATGCCTGTGGTTATGCGTTGAGCATGCACTTGTTTACCTAATAATTTTAAATAACCTAAATAAGCTATTCTTGCAGTATTTGAACAAAAAATCTGATTATGCACCTCGCATTAAGTAATTTATACTTATTGGTATATTGGTACTTTTTAGAGCCAAATAAGTACTCGATGCAATAATAACTTAATTTCTGCTCGGTGCAACAATCTACAATTAGCCAAGAATCCAATTTCATAATCGTATGCCATGATGCCCATGATTATGAATGATTCCTTAAAGCTGAGAAATCCGTAAAGATAAAAATTATCACAGGATTATTTTCAAAAGCCAAGCACACTTTATCCTTTTGATACATCAACAAACCATCAACATTATAATACAGAATATGTTACCGAAATTTGCAGCCACAATCTAAATTATTGCAAAACTAGTAAGAACGAAATGCATTGCGAGGGCCCTTACTAATCTCGATGATAAATCCATACAAATCATAGAATTACGCACAGCGGCCTTCTTGGCGAATGCTTACTCACAGTCCAAATAACCTTTC
Source organism: Acrobasis repandana (assembly GCA_963576875.1). Classification (NCBI taxonomy): domain Eukaryota; kingdom Metazoa; phylum Arthropoda; class Insecta; order Lepidoptera; family Pyralidae; genus Acrobasis; species Acrobasis repandana. The sequence goes on along the minus strand of OY756214.1, from coordinate 28,634,374 downwards.
ACCAATTAATACGCAGTTTCGTCCACTTCAGACAATCTCAAGATATGGACAGGTCAAGGTCCTGTCAGCTGGAAACTCGACCTTACGTGCCGGGAATACGTTAGTGATGGTGGCAAACGCCGTGTGTGGACAAGACATTAAATTGTTTGGACAAGCTACCGAGTTCGTCCAAATAGAGGCTGCTCGCATAGACTTGTATTATGAGGGACTGAACTAAATAGAATACCAGGTACCTAGTGATAGTTCATACAAGTCGTTTTCACAAGTTTCGTAGTAAGTACACAAGATTCAAACGGAGGACAAGATGAACCAAATCCGCCGACCAAGATACTCGTCGCGGGCTCACCAGTCGGTTGAACAAGTTCTAGTTATAGGTACAGGGTAACCCGTACCAAAAATATGCTTGGGGATCCGAACGGAATACAATATTTAATTATTTATTCTGATCCCCTGGACGGGAGATCAGACTGGAATAACTCATTTTTAACCACCAGTCTTTGAAGCAAATTCAGTTCATGATATTGAGCTGCTTTCAATATAAATATTATAATTATTGAAAATCGATAAATAATTTTTGTTCCCTACACAAAATCCATGTTTGTATGGGAAGATAATTTTTTTGTTAATTGTTTTTATTTAAAGTAGTTTAGTATCATGAACTGAACTAGCTCCAAAATTTGGCTGGCCATAAAAATCTCACCCCGTATCATCATCACACTTTTTATTCCTCCAGTTTGCCTATTGTATCTTTTTGTGTTGCTTTGAAGCCCTAAATATACTACTTAATTTATACATCGAACAAGTTTTGCTTACTTTAATCATCACCTCATATTTAATCGTGATCGGATATGAAATTTCAGATCTGGATACGGATACCAAAATAATTTTATTCCATATCAGTTACAGGTTCATCATCAATTCAGCCTTTTATTAGTCCGTCTTCGGACGCAGACCCCCCCCCCCCCCCCCCCCCTTCCCCACCATAGACCTTCGCAACTCTCTGTCTCTAGCCTAGTTGTCGAGTCTTGTCTACGGCAATGTGACAACTCCCAGGGATTCCTTTTCGCACTGCCCTGTATTAGTAAAAGTTACATTAATGGGTTTTCAAATTGTCCTGGGTCTTGGGTGTTTATCTATATATGTATTTATTATAAAATATAGTATCCCATAATAA